>SJYX01006532.1:128873-141274 GCA_006410675.1 Oreotragus oreotragus
CCCCACCCCCACCCCCCGCAACATTGCTTTGGCATTGGGGATCTTCTATGTCTCCATACAAACTTTAACATTTTTTTTTGTTCTAATTCTGTGAAAAATGCCATTGGTAATTTGATAGGGATTACATCAAATCTGTAGATTGTCTTGGGTAGTATACTCATTTTGACAATATTGATTCTTCCAATCCAAGAACATGGTATATCTTTTCATCTGTTTATGTCATCTTTGCTTTCTTTCACCAGCATCTTGTAGTTTTTGGAGTACAGATCTCTTGCTTCCTATGGCAGGTTATTCCTAGGTATTTTATTATTTTTGATGGAACGGTAAAGGAGAACGTTTCTTTAATTTCTCTGTCTGATCTTTTGTTATTAGTGTATAGAAATGAAATATATTTCTATGTATCCCACAGCTTTAAATGCCATCTGTATGTTGATAACCCCCATATCCCTTCCTCTAGATCAAACTTCCCCTTCCAGGTGTGTCTTTGGCTTCCCACTGGACTTTCCCTTTTGTCTGTCTCACACACAGCTGAAACTTAATTCCAAAACCTGAATGCATTTCTGCTCTTTCTCACAAGTGCATTCTGCCCTCAGATTTCCCCATGATGGTGTCATTAACTAAGACTCTCAATCGAGAAATCTAAGTCATACTTGCTTCCCCTTTTGCTCACTTCTCAGATGGAATCCAACAGGAAGTCATGTTGATTCAACCACCAAGAGGATGGAGAAACGCTGCTTTCTCTTCTGTGTCCTATGACCTATTCTCCATGCACTTTGAAACAAGGATGACTTGGAATTTCAATCATTTCATGTTATTCTCCCATTTCGGTGGCTTCACTATTTCATATAGAATTATACGCAAGGTCTCTACAGCCTTCCCTCCTGCCACTAACCACCTCTCACTTCTTGTCTGGTATTCTTCTGCCTCTTGCTCACTATCCATCAGCAACTCTGATTTTCTTTCTGTTTTTTCAACATACCTCCTCCAGGGAGTTTGCATATGCTGTTCTTTCTGGCTGTAACATTCTGCCTTCCTTCAACTGCTTACATGATTACTGTCTTCTCATTTTCTTTTTTTTCCTAATTCACATCACCTCCTCAGAAAGGCCTTCCCTGAATGGTCACTCTCCAATATTATTCTGTCTCTGCCTCCTGCACTTTTCATTCAAAGAACATTTCACAATTTGTGATAATGGTTTATTTTTTTAAATTAATTTTTATAGGAAAAAAGTTGCTTTACGGGCTTCTCTGGCAGCTCAGATAGTAAAGAATCTGCCTGTGATGCAGGAAATCTGGGTTTGATCCCTGGGTCAGGAAGATCCCCTGGAGAAGGAAATGGCTACCTGCTCTAGTATTCCTGCCTGGGAAATCCCATGGTTGGAGGAGCCTGACAGGATATAATCCATGGGGTTGCAAAGAGTACGATACAAATGAGCAACTAAAACTTACAGTTGCTTTACAGTATTGTGTTTGTTTCTACTGTACAGCGAAGTGAATCAACTCTACATATACATATATACCATGATCTGAGTTTTATGGATGTTAAGTTTAAGCCAGCTTTTTCACTCTCCTCTTTCACTTTCATCAAGAGTCTCTTTAGTTCTTCTTCACTTTCTGCCATAAGGATGGTATCATCTGCATATATAGATGCAGATGATAGATAAACAGAAAGAAAATATAGATAAACAGAAAGAAAATCAGAATTGCTGATGGATAGTGAGCAAGAGGCAGAAGAATACCAGACAAGAAGTGAGATCTGGTTAGTGGCAGGAAGGAAGGCTGTAGAGACCTTGCGTATAATTCTATATTGATATTTCTCCCGGCAGTCTTGATTCCAGCTTGTGTTTCGTCCAACCCAGCATTTCGCATGATGTACTCTGCATGTAAGTTAAATAAACAGGGTGACAATATACAGCCTTGACGTACTCTTTCCCAATTTGGAACCAGTCTGTTGTTCCATGTCCAGTTCTAGCTGTTGCTTCTTGACCTGCATGCAGATTTCTCAGGAGGCACGTCAGGTGGTCTGGTATTCCCATCTCTCTAAGAGTTTTCCACAGTTTATTGTGATCCACACAGTTAAAGGCTTTGGCATAATCAATAAAGCAGAAGTAGATGTTTTTCTGTAACTCTCTTGCTTTTTCCATGATCCAGTGGATGTTGGCAATTTGATCTCTGGTTCCTCTGCCTTTTCTAAATCCAGCTTGAACATCTGGAACTTCACAGTTCATGTACTGTTGAAGCCTGGTTTAGAGAATTTTGAGCATTACTTTGCTAGCGCTTGAGATGAGCACAGTTGTGAGGTAGTTTGAGCATTCTTTGACATCGTTTTTCTTTGGGATTGGAATGAAAACTGACCTTTTCTGGTCCTGTGGCCACTGCTGAGCTTTCCAAATTTGCTGGCATATTCAGTGCAGCACTTTCATGACATCATCTTTTGGATTTAAAATAGCTCAACTGGAATTCCATCACCTCCACTAGCTTTGTTCATAGTGATGCTTCCTAAGGCCCACTTGACTTCACATTCCAGGATGTCTGGCTCTAGATGAGTGATCAGACCATCGTGATTATCTGGGTCATGAAGATCTTTTTTGTATAGTTCTCCTCTCTTGCCATCTCTTCTTGTCTTCTGCTTCTGTAAGGTCCATCCCATTTCTGTCCTTTATTGTGCCCATCTTTGCATGAAATGTTCCCTTGGTATCTCTGATTTTCTTGAAGAGATCTCTAGTCTTTCCCTTTTTATTGTTTCCTCTGTTTCTTTGCATTGATCACTGAGGAAGGCTTTCCTATCTCTCCTTGCTCTTCTTTGGAACTCTGCATTCAAATGAGTATATCTTCCCTTTTCTCCTTTGCCTTTAGCTTTCTCTTCTGTTCCAGATGTTTTGGTCATTGTATCATTGTTATCAAATAGAGTCACTGAAGCCCTATAAGAATGGACTGCTAATCAGCTAACTCGATTGTAATATAGTGAGATGGGAAAAATTATTATATAACAAATGTACCCTTTCTTATGGATACAGTCTTGGAAACCCGGTAAAGAAAAAGCAATACTTTCCTGGGAGGATATATGTGCTTTGAAGCCTTCTGAGGAAAGAAGAGTCAAAAGAGATCTATTTGCAATTGAGGTGAGGCAGAGGAGAAGGGAGAGAAAGGGAGAGAAGGGAAATGGACTTGAGCAAAAGTCATGTTCTCTGGAATACAATGATCTAAGCAAGGTGACTCGGTGACCTCATACACCTTCAGGAAATTTTACAAAATCACAAAAGCTCGAGGTAATGGCATTTCTTACGAAAACCAGTAAAGTAGCCAAATTCTGCATCATGGTTTTTGTGGGAAATAAAATAGAGACAATGGGTTCTGATGCTGGGGGCTGAGTCAGAGGAGATCTGGAGGCCTTAAGTGGGTGAGAGTCCCCAGAAACCCTGGGGACTTCCCCACCCTCTGAAAATGAGAGGCTTTGAAAAAAATTTCCCCCGGAGCACAGGGATAGAGAGGCTTTCAGATAAAATCAGCATGAGGCAACTTTCATGGTCACAGGCTCATAATCTAATATTCTAGGGGTATTAACCCATGACTTATTTACATAAACACTACTCCATTTATAAGAAAGACAAGTAATGCTTGAGGCAGTATAACACAATGTTTATGAGCACAGGCTCTGGAGTCAAATGCTTCCATCTAATTCTTGGTTTCACTTTTTGCCAACTGTGTGATCTTGGGTACTCTCTGTGCCTCGGTTTCTTCATTTGAAAAGTGGAGGAAATAAAAATATATAGCTGTGAGCAAAGAAAAAAAGTGTAGTTGCTCAGTCGTGTCCAACTCCTTGCGACCCCACAGACTGAAGCCTACCAGGCTTCTCTGTCCATGGGATTTTCCAGGCAATAGTACTGGAGTGGATTGCTATTTCCTTCTCCAGGGGATCTTCCCAACCCAGGGCTCGAACCCACGTTTTAGCCAGATGCTTTACCGTCTGAGCCATAGTCTTAGTCTTAGCTGTGAGCAAAAGGTTTAACAAAACCTATTGTCCCTCTGTGAGACTTAATCATTAGTTGACTATCCAACCGATGAAAGTAGAAATGTCAATTGTGTTATTAGACATTGTTCTTCATGGTAACAATAAACCCTGAATGGTAAATTGCATCCAGACTGGGGTGAAGAAGAAAAAAAATCTATGAATGTCTGATGGGCATTTATGGGCTTGCCAAACTCTGGGCTTCCCTGAGTATGGTGACCCCTCAAACTAGGCTTGTACTTTTCAGAATCCTTGTAGTTCTGTCTATAAAAATCCTACAGGAGATATGATCCAGAAATCATGCTCCTTGGTATTTACCAAAATGAGCTGAATGCTTAGGCCCACCCAAAAACCTATACGTCTTATTCATAACTGCCAAAACTTGGAAACAACCAAATGCTTCAGTAGGTGAATGGGTAGACACACTGTGGTACATCCATGCTGTGGAATGTTACTCAGCAATAAAAAGAAATGAGCTATTAAACCAGGTAAAGACATTGAGGGATTTCAAAGCATGTTGCTCAATGAAAGAAGACTGAAAAGGCTACATATTATCTGATTGCAACTATATGACACTATGGAAAAGGCAGAATGGAGAGAATGAAAATATTGGTAGAAGAAGGAAGGATGAAGAAGTAGAATACATGGGTGTTTTAAGATAGTTAAGCTACTCTGTCTGAGGTCACCATGATGGATGTATGACAGTATGCATTGGTCAAAAGCAACGAATGTGCTCCCAGAGTGAACCCTGATAATATCCTAAGACTTTAGCTAATAACAATGCATCTTCATTTGTTCATCAAGTGTAACGAATGGACCACACGAATGTAAGATGTTAACAGTAAGGGAAACTATGTGCGTATGGGGTTCCTTAGTGGCTCTGCTGGTATAATCTGCCTGTAATGCAGGAGACCCAGGTTTAGGAGGAAATGGCAACCCACTCCAGTATTCTTGCTTGGGAAATCCCATGGACAGATGAGCCTGGCAGGCTACAGTCCAAGGGGTCGCAAGAGTCGGACACGACTCAGGGGCTAAACCTACCTACCTACCTATGTGTATATAGGACTGAGTATATGGGAACTCTACTTTCCTCTCAATTTTTCTGAAACTTAAAACTGCTCTAAAATACATCTATTAATTAAAAGGGGGGAAAGCCCTGCCAGAAGTATGCTCTGGTGGAGAATGAGGCTTCCAAGACAAGCAGATCTTGCACTGAACCCACGTGGGACTCTTTCCTGCCCCCAGGTTGTTGGACTGTTTCAAGAAGTGCCCTGGAAGAGAAGTATCTGAAGCGCCCAGCTGGTGAGCTTTGGTTCCTCTCTTGTATACACTGGTGGGCCATTGTCACTTGGTGAGTTGGAGAGTTTGTTTGGGGTAAGAAGATCATCTCTTGGGGAGCTCTGCACTATCTCATAGTATTGCTGTGAGAATTAAATGAGCTAACATCATTCAGAACAAAGCTTGAGACAGGTAAATGCTGTATGATTGTTAGTTATAAATGTTACAAGGATTGAGTGGCTACAGTTTAACATTGTAATCATTACAATCCCCGAAATTATGAGTGATATGCCATCTGCAACGTCATATCAATACACAGTGTATATATATTGATGAATCCATAGATATATATATATGCATATAATTATATCCACAGTGGCTCAGTGGTAAAGAATCCACCTGCAATGCAGGACATGCATGAGACGTGGGTTCGGTCCCTGGGTTGGGAAGAGCCCCTGGAGAAGGGAATGGCAACCCACTCCAGTATTCTTGCCTGGAGAATGCCGTGAACAGAGGAGCCTGGCAGGTTATGGCCCATGGCATTACAAGAGAGTCAGACCTGACTTAGCGACTAAACAACTAAAGAACAAGAAGACATATGACTGAATCAGTCCAAACAGAGCCAGTCCTGAGATCTTTGTTGGGATTACTGAGAAATAAACTCTTTCTCCTCTTAGAAAGAGATGGAAGTATGCCTGGGCATGGAGTCAGCCTGAGAATGAAGTCAGACCCAAGGGAGAAAGAAGGAGGCTAGCTTTTGACAGGGAGGGTCAAACTACTAAATTCATTCATGTTTGAAGTTTTCTACCCTGAAACCATTCAGTTTTCTAAGTGAATAACTTATATTTTTGCTTTCTTGTCCCTGCAGCTGAAGGCAGACAAATGAATAGTGCTTTCTTTCTCTATAAATCCCACCCTCTTGGGCATTAATATAAAAACCTGGGGTCCCCAAAGTGATGCACTAGCAGGGCTCCCTAGAACCTTGTGATCTCTATAACTTTCCACTACAGTGTTACGGGAAGAGCTCAGATGAGTCACAGGGTAGAGGCATGGACTGAATTCCTGGTCCTGGGGCCAGACCCTCCACACCTCCACACCTGGCGCTTAAGCATATTTGACAGCACATCCTGTCTTGTCTCTTCCCTCTCCCTCCTGACCCGTGTTTCTGTCTGAGTGCTCTGCCAGCATTCTGATGCAACTTCTTGAACTCTTAAAACTGTAGAGGAATTTGAAGGCCATTCAGGCACGCAGTTCTTAGGTAGAGCAGAACAGGTGGAGTTTGAAACTGGGAAAGAAGTACATCAAGGCTGTATATCGTCACCCTACTTATTTAACTTGCAGAACACATCATGCAAAATGCCAGGCTGGACGAAGCACAGGCTAGAATCAAGATTGCCAGGAGAATTATTAACAACCTCAGATATGGAGATGATACCACCCTAATGACAGAAAGCAAAGAGGAACTAAAGAGCCTCTTGATGAACGTGAAAGAAGATAGTGAAAAAACTGGCTTAAAACTCAACATTCAAAAAATGAAGATAATGGCATCTATCACTTCATGGCAAACAGATGGGGAAACAATGGAAACAGTTGGAGACTTTATTTTGGGGGGCTCCAAAATCTCTGCAGATGGTGACTGCAGCCATGAAATTAAAAGATGCCTGCCCCTTGGAAGAAAAGCTATGACAAACCTAGACTTGATTGCCACTTGTGCTTCATCCAGCCTGGCATTTCTCATGATGTGCTCTGCATATAAGTAAAATAAGCAGGGTGACAATATACAGCCTTGACGTACTCCTTTTCCAGTTTCGAACCAGTCTGGTAGTTCAAAATAAGTCTGGTAGGGTGCCAGAAATTGTATATGAGGCAGTGATCGAGACCATCCCTAAGAAAAAGAAGTGTGAAAAGGCAAAATGGTTGTCTGAGGAGGCCTTACAGATAGCTGAGAAAAGAAGAGAAGCTAAAGGCAACGGAGAAAAGGAAAGATATACCCATTTGAATACAGAGTTCCAAAGAACAGTAAGGAGAGATAAGAAAGGCTTCCGCAGTGATCAATGCAAAGAAATAGAGGAAAACAACAGAATGGGAAAGACTAGAGATCTCTTCAAGAAAATTAGAGATACCAAGGGAACATTTCATGCAAAGATGGGCACAATAAAGGACAGAAATGGGATGGACCTTACAGGAACAGAAGATAAGAAGAGATGGCAAGAGAGAACTATACAAAAAAGATCTTCATGATCCAGATAACCACGATGGTGTGATCACTCACCTAGAGCCAGACATCCTGGAATGCAAAGTCAAGTGGGCCTTAGGAAGCATCACTATGAACTAAGCTAGTGGAGGTGATGGAATTCCAGTTGAGCTATTTCAAATCCTAAAAGATTATACTGTGAAAGTGCTACACTCATAGGTCAGCAAATTTGGAAAATTCAGCAGTGGCCACAGGACCAGAAAAGGTCAGTTTTCATTCTAATCCCAAAGAAAGGCAATGCCAAAGAATGTTTGAACTACTGCACAGTTTCATTCATCTCACATGCTAGCAAAGCAATGCTCAAAATTCTCTAAGCCAGGCTTCAACAGTACATGAACTGTGAAGTTCCAGATGTTCAAGCTGGATTTAGAAAAGGCAGAGGAACCAGAGATCAAATTGACAACATCTGCCAGATCATGGAAAAAGCAAGAGAATTCCAGAAAAACATCTACTTTTGTCTTATTGACTATGTCAAAGCCTTTGACTGTGTGGATCACAATAAACTGTGGAAAATTCTTAGAGAGATGGGAATACCAGACCACCTGATGTGCCTCCTGAGAAATCTGCACGCAGGTCAAGAAGCAACAGTTAGAACTGGACATGGAACAACAGACTGGTTCCAAATTGGGAAAGAGTACGTCAAGGCTGTATATTGTCACCCTGCTTATTTAACTTATATGCAGAGTACATCATGCAAAATGCTGGGTTGGACAAAACACAAGCTGGAATCAAGATTGCTGGAGAAATATCAATAACCTCATATATGCAGATGATACCACCCTTAGGGCAGAAAGTGAAGAGGAATTAAAGAGCCTCTTGATGAAAATGAAAGAGGAGAGTGAAAGAGTTGGCTTAAAACTTAATATTCATAAAACTCAGATCATGGCATCTGGTCCCATCACTTCATGGCAAATAGATAGGGAAACAATGGAAACAGCGGGAGACTTTATTTTTTGGGTTCCAAAATCACTGCAGATGGTGACTGCAGCCATGAAATTGAAAGACATTTGCTCCTTGGAAGAAAGGCTATGACCAACTTAGACAGCATATTAAAAAGCAGAGATTTTACTTTGCCAACAAAGGTCCATCTAGTCAAAGCTATGATTTTTCCAGTAGTCGTGTATAGATGTGAGAGTTGGACTATAAAGAAAGCTGAGCACTGAAGATCTGATGCTTTTGAACTGTGGTGTTGGAGAAGACTCTTGAGAGTCCCTTGGACTGCAAGGAGATCCAACTAGTTCATCCTAAAGGAAATCAGTCCTGAATATTCATTAGAAGGACTGATGCTGAAGCTGAAACTCCCTTACTTTGGCCACCTGATGTGAAGAACTGACTCATTGGAAAAGACCCTGATACTAGGAAAGATTGAAGGTGGGAGAAGAGGATGAGAGGATGAGATGGTTGGATGACATCACTGACTTGTTGGACATGAGTTTGAATAAGCTCCGGGAGTTGGTGGTGGACACAGAAGCCTGGTGTGCTGCAGTCCATGGCGTCACAAAGAATTGGACACAACTGAGTGAATGAACTGAACTGAATGACCAAAACATAACCAGACATGTGTCTCTAAAGATCTTTGTTTAGTCTGTTATGTTCTTGTTTCTACTTTATTTTCCTTTCAGTATAGCCAACAAAATAGCAGAGAGAGCAGAAGCAATTTATTGGTCATTTAGCAGGAATTATACTTTTCTTGTAAATCTCAAGCTGGCCAACCCAGGAGTCATTACTATCCAGTTGCTCTACTCTGTCATCAAATGTCCATTAGTTTTGACTAGAAGGGGGCTTTATGTACAATGCCTGTCTTTGTTAATGTTTAGCCAAAGTTGTGGTTGGCAAATTGACAACAGACTTCATCTTTCATTCTTAAACTAATATTTCCAGATTTGCCATGTGATGTAATTTAGGTCAGAGCTATCAGTTTTCTGTGAGATATTGTATTCACTGGGTTTTAGTTCAATTCAACTCTAAAATATATTGAGTGCCTACTGTTTACAAGGTACCATGAAAGATAACAGGAGATATACAAATGTGACCAGGGATTCCCCAGTGGGTCAGAGGTTAAAGCATCTGCCTGCAATGTGGGAGACCTGGGTTCAATCCCTGGGTTGGGAAGATCCCCTGGGGAAGGAAATGGCAACCCACTCCAGTATTCTTGCCTGGAGAATCCCATGGACGGAGGAGCCTGGTGGACTACAGTCCACGGGGTTGTAAAGAGTCGGACACAACTGAGCTGCTTCACTTAAAAAAAAAAATCAAGTGGAACAGATAAGACATGAACCTAGTAACTATAGCATAAGGTAGAACGTAACTGCTGTAAGAAAGAAGAAGATGCAAATATTGTGCTGTGGGATTTTTTTTAAAGTATTAAACATTAGTTCTTTTATTTTTTTTATAATGTTGTGCAACCATCATCACAATCTAATTTATTTTATTTTGGTTGCACTGCATGGCATGCGGGATCTTAGTTCCCTGACAAGGGATCAAACACTTGCCCCCTGCAGTGGAAACTTAAAGTCTTAACCACTGGAATGCCAGGGAAGTCCCTGCTGTGGGATTTTAAGAGAAAAGATATATCATATCCAGTTGGGAAGACTGAGAGATGACATTTGAGTAAGTTTTTGAAGGCTGAGTAAAAATTTGAGAGATTGGGGTCATGAAAATGTTAGTCGCTCAGTCATGTCTGACTCTTTGCAACCCCATGAACTGTAGCTTGCCAGGCTCCTCTGTCCATGGGATTTTCCAGGCAAGAATACTCCCCATGGACAGAGGAGCTTGGTGGGCTACAGTCCATGGGATCATGAAGAGTCAGACATGACTGAAGCGACTTAGCACAGCCATTCCCTTCTCTGGGGGATCTTCTTCACTCAGGGATGAAACCGGGGTCTCCTGCATTGCAGGCAGATTCTTTACCTTCCAAGTCACAACGGAAGCACTGTGGGGAGAGTATTAAAGACACGAGGCCCACAGAAGCAAGGCTTTGGAAGTAAAAAAGTGAGGGATGGAATCACAAATCAGCAAAGTATTCTTTTTTGGCAGACATACAAGATGGGAGAGGATTTGGGGTGACAAAGCTGGAAAGGTAGGGCATATTTGAAGAAGCTGCGAATCTGCCTTAAAATAGTAAAAATAGTTGAGGCTAGAAAACCTTTCAGTCTTGAAATTATAAGCCATTTCAACCTCTCCGGTAGAGACTGGAATTTACCTTTGGGGCCAAACTGCTAAATCAGTTTTTGTAAACATAACTTAAATGGGCCTTTTAATCCTGTAGATATGAAGGCAAGTAAGTACTCACTGTTTTTCTTAAAGAAGGCCAAAATGGGATGAAGTAACCCAAATGCAAATGCTTTGAACAGTCTATTTAGTCATGTAAATTGGGTGTATCTTAAGCTCAATTATGCTCCTACAGGGTTATAATTTTTTTTTTTCTCAATCTAGATTTAGAATTTCTTGTGTCTGAAAATTGCTGGTTGTTCATGGGAGATGCGTCAATGGATTCTCACCCAAGCATTTATTTACGGGAGATCAGGAATGAAAACCCGGCTATAGTAGGGTTTTCTCAAGGACCATACTACTCTGCACCACATGATGGAGAAAAAAAGGCTATGAAGGAATTGTATTTGCCTTGTGGTACTGCTTCCAGGCTGGATTCTTGGTGGCCACACATAGTGTTGCAAAAAACTGGACAGCCTAATTTTAGTAAACGTGGTGTGGGAGGGTGGGGCCTGCCGAGCTAGGTGAGTGTAACTAATGCTTAAAAGTGAGGTTCCCAGGTAAGGGGGTGGGGTCTCCTTAGCATTGCTCATCCTGGGAAGACAGTCCACCTAAATCAGGAAGCGAGGACATTGAGGACAGTGTTTTTCCCTCTAGGCCTGGCACATTGCTGAGTCTGGACTTCCTAGCAGGGACATTATAGGGGCGTTTGTGGTGGAGTGAGTTGAGCCTTCCATATGGAGGTGGGAACTACTTTATTTAATGACTCTGGGGTCACGTTTTAGTCTGTGAGCTCTAAGAACAGTAACTTTTCTTTCATTTTTTAAAAAATTCATTTATTTATTTATTTGGCTGCGCCAGGTCTTAGTTGTGTCATGAAAGAGCTTTAGTTTCAATATGCAAACTCTCAGTTGAGGCATGTGGGATCTCGTTCCCTGACCAGTGATGGAACCCAGGCCCCCTGCATTGGGAGCTTGGAGTCTTAGTCACAGGACCACCAGGCAAGTCCCAAGAGTAGTTAACTTCTCAGTAGCGGTTTGACATTATTTTCTGTGTTATGCTTGTGATACAAGATTCCCTGGTGGCTCAGATGGTAAAGAATCTGCCTGTAATGCAGAAGACCTGGGTTTGATCCCTAGGTTGGGAAGAGCCCCTGGAGAAGGACATGGCAACCCACTCCAGTATTCTTGCCTGAGAAATCTCATGGACAGAGGAGCCTGGTGGGCTATAGTCCATGGGGTCACAAAAGAGTCGGACACAAATGAGTGACTAACACACATGCTTGTGATACCCTCAAGCATTGAAAGCAATTCTGTCAAAAAGTTATAGCCTGGCCTTAGGTGTGCTGTGAAGAGTTAAGGAGCATCTTCAAGGGTTTCCCTCAGCTTCCCAGGTGGTGCAGTAGCAAAGAATCCGCCTGCCAATGCAGGAGACGCAGAAGACACAGGTTTGATCCCTGGATCAGGAAGATTCCCCTGGAGTAGGAAATGGTAACCCATTCCAGTATTCTTGCCTGGAAAATTTCATGGACAGAGGAGTTTGGTGAGCTACAGTCTGTGGGGATCTCACAAAAGAGTCTGACATGACTATGCACAGCTTACGCACTACCCAGGGTTTAGAGTGAGAGGCTAGGACCTGCAGCATTCTTTAC
>SJYX01006532.1:150234-167090 GCA_006410675.1 Oreotragus oreotragus
TCACCATCTGCAGTGATTTTGGAGCCCCAAAAAATAAAGTCTGACACTGTTTCCACTGTTTCCCCATCTATTTCCCATGAAGTGATGGGACCGGATGCCATGATCTTTGTTTTCTGAATGTTGAGCTTTAAGCCAACTTTTTCACTCTCCACTTTCACTTTCATCAAGAGGCTTTTTAGTTCCTCTTCACTTTCTGCCATAAGGGTGGTGTCATCTGCATATCTGAGGTTATTGATATTTCTCCCAGCAATCTTGATTCCAGCTTGTGCTTCTTCCAGCCCAGCTTTTCTCATGATGTACTCTGCATATAAGTTAAATAAGCAAGGTGACAATATACAGCCCTGATGTACTCCTTTTCCTATTTGGAATGAGTCTGTTGTTCCATGTTAATCCAAGATTCAAAAACTGTCAAATAATGTTTTGCCTAAAAAGGAAAGATGTGGCCACGAGGAGCTGTATAACATATTCACTAACAAATCCGCTATAACTAACCTCATTCCTTTTTTGGCATGGCCCCCACACTTAGTTACTAACAAGGCAAACATAACACTAGTGGGTCTACAAGGCACCCAGCATAATCTCCCAAACATTTGGGAAAACTAGGGTAGGCCTGGGGATGGGTCAGCAAAGTGGGTCTGCATGTGGCTGATGGTGCTTACCAAAGATGATGTAAACCTAAAGGGAAGCGTATGAGGCCATTAGTCTGTGAACTTTTATGAACAAATTAGACAAGAGCTTTAATGGCAGTCTCATAAACTGTAACTTCTCATTAGAAGAGATAAACACATAACGCTTCATGATGGATTCAAGACCCAAAAAAACAGGCCGAGGCTCCTTGAATTTCTTTTTTGTTCCTCTGTGTGTAGTCTTTAAAGTAGTTTTGATGACTGTAGACAGCTTGGTCTGAAGTTACAGAGAAAACAATAAGGCTTAAGTGCTTTACTCCTCACCAAAAGCAAGGGAAATGTTAAAGTACTCATCTTACCATGTATTAGAGATGTATTCCTTCTACAAGCTTCACAGGTGGCACTAAGAACATGCTTGCCAATGTGGGAGACATAAGAGACTCGGATTCGATCCCTGGGTTAGGAAGATCCCCTGGAGAAGGAAATGGCAGCCCACTCCAGTATTCTTCCCTGGAGAATTCCCATGGACAGAGGAGCCTGGAGAGCTCCAATCCATGGGGTCACAAAGAGTCAGATACAACTGAGCATCTGGGCACAGATCACAGGTGTTGCACAGTTCTTTTCTTTTCTTTTTGGCTGTGCTGGATCTTCATTGCAATGCACAGGCTTTCTCTAGTTGCTGTGAGTGAGGGTTACTCTTCGTGGCAGTGTGTGGGCTTCTCATTGTGGTGGTTTTTCTTGTCGCAGAGCACAGGCTTCAGTAGTTGTGCACAGGCTTAGTTGCCCTGAAGCATGTGGGATCTTCCTGGACCAGAGATCAAACCTATGTCCCGTGCATTAGAAGGAGAGTTCTTAACTGTTAGACCACCAGGGAAGTCTTCATACATTCTGGTGAGGCTTCACAGAACACCAGATAGGGCCTCTTGACTTGCCTCCCTTTGACTGGTCTTGCTGCACTATGTCTGTTTTCCCTGTGGCCACCAGGGTGATCTTCCAAAGCCTGCATCTCATCCTTTCATTGTTTTCCAGTCACTCAATTGTGTCTGATCCTTTGCAGTCCCATGGACTGCAGCATGCCAGGCTTCCCTGTCCTTCCCCATCTCCCAGAGTTTGCTCAAACTCATGTCCATTGCATTGGTGATGCCATCCAACCATTTCATCCTCTTGTCGTCTCCTCCTCCTGCCTTCAATCTTTCCCAGCATCAGGGTCTTTTCCAGTGAGTCAGTTCTTCACATCAGGTGGTCAAAGTATTGAAGCTGCATGCCTCTGCATAAAACACAGTAATGGTTTTCCCCATGGTCTCCAGAATAAAGCCCCAGTTTCCCAGAGTGGGGTCTTCCTGACCTGACCCCAGCTTAGCTCACCTGGTGCCAACCCTTCTCCCTGTTGCGTCTTCTCCAGCCACCCTACATTTCCAGGGACTCCTGCTCTTTTGCCCTCTGGCCTTTGTGCCTCTGTTCTCTCTGCCTGGAACATGCTTCCTCCTCCTTTCCCTTGGTGCATCCTAACACCCCTTCTCCCTGCTGATGCTCCTCATTCTCAGCGTGGACCTCTCCCCCTAAGAGGCCTTCCCTGCCCCTCCCAAGTGCTCCCTGTGTGCTCCATGCTTCACCCAACATTGCTCTTCCCTGGGTTGTACTTGTTTATTTAGGTAGCAAGAAATTTTATTCTTCACTACTCAGGTACAAGAAGTGTCACATTGCATGATTACTAAATCAAAACTAAATGTGCTTCTCCTTCTCATCCTCTTGAATCATAAGAATTCAATCTCTGTGCTTTCTTCCTGCCCCACATTCCCAAGATTTCTGAATTCATGCAACACCAGAAAACTAGTTCTGCAGCCGCAAGAAGCTGCAGTTGACAGTTGGGTGCCGGTTGTCTGATTAATTCAGGGACCACCCCTCACCCCAGCACTCCTCTTCACCAGTGGCAGGAAAGCGCAGAGCCCTCACAGCTGCTCAAAGCCTCAGCATGCAATGGCCAGTCAGGCTTGATTCCCTGGTAAGGCCAAGTTCACCTCCCCTTATACACCCCACCATAACCAGGAACCCCTCAAACTCCTTTTATTTATATCTAGGAAAATCTCAGATGGTAAAGAATCTGCCTGCAATGCAGAAGACTCAGGTTCAATCCCTGGGTTGAGAAGATACCCTGCAGGAGGTCATGGCAACCCACTCTAGTATTCTTGCCTGGGAAATCCCACGGACACAGGAGCCTGGTGGGCTACAGTCCATAGGGTCTCAAAGAGCTGGACCACAACTGAGTGACTAGCACTTAGAGCTTAAGGAAACCTCCACCCCTCTGTCTCCCATGCCCATGTATACTGTCAAACTCAGGGGCCAGCCTTACACCCATGTGGGATAGGATGGCTAAAGGTAATTGGGTTTCACGAGCACCATGCAGACCTCTGCATCTAGCTAGAAACAGAAAAAACCTGGATGTGCATTGCTCCACACTCCCCTGGTAGCAAAACAAAGGCAATATAAAAGCCAAAATACCAGTTAATTAAAAAAAAAAAAAACCAACCCTCCACCTATTACACGGTTTTTCCTCCCCACAGGGAGAAGAGGGAGAATGCATGGATTCACCATGACATTGTACTTGCTTTGGAGTAGGTGTTTGAACCATTACACTACGCTGCTAGACAGGAAACTAGCTTTAGAAAAGGGGCACGTTTGTTAATAATTCGGTAGCCCAGTGTGTTAGTCACTCAGTCGTGTCCAACTCTTTGTGACCCCATGGAATGTAGCCCACCAGGCTCCTCCATCCACAGAATTTTCCAGGCAAGAATACTGGAGTGGGTTGCCATTCCCTTCTCCAGTGGATCTTCCCAACCCAGGTATTGAACCTGGGTCTCGCACATCACAGGCAGACTCTTTACCAACTGAGCCACCAGGGAAGCCCTAAATAGCCTAGAATAGGAGTGAAAAAAGAATTTGACAAATCTGGATTTGAACACATGCCCTTTATAAGCTTGTGACTTGATATACCTAGAATATTTGACATCCAAGTAGACCATTATTTTTAATGTCCTCTCCAACCATTGATAACAAGAAGAACCAAGAGATATGGGGAATCAAATGCCAACTGTCACTGGAGAAACCCAGTTGTCTATGAAGCCTCTATTGCAAGATGGTGTCTCCTCTTTTCTTTGAACAGGGAAAGTAATCAGGAAGCCCAATTTTGGAGAGCTCAGCTATTTTTAATCTTGGTTTTCTGTTGCCTTCCTTCTACAAGTATGTTAGAGAACTATGGGAGAGAGAAAACTATGAAGTGTTGCTTTTTAGAAACGACTATGAAAGCTTTTATCACTGCTATACCCTTAAGAGCCTAAGCTCTACACTTTTTGAAATTTTAGGGAGAGTGAGCCTATAATTTCAAGATACCTTAAATAGCAAAATTGGAACCACGTCTTCAAGCTTAAAAATCACCACCAGCAAATCATTTTCATAGCCTATATGACAACTGAACATTCTTCTATTTAATTTTTCAGCACTGCTTTATTATAAGACATAGGTTGCAAAAAATAATAAGCTATTTGTATTGTAAGCTGAAAAGAATGAGAATTATAGAGTAGATTTGCAGCAATCTCTTCTGAGGATAGCAAGAAAAATAGACATTTCAACTGCGCCTTTAGATTTGCAATCAGGTTGATGGAAATAGTCCCAGGTCATTCACCTTAAAACCTAAATAAAGAAACAAACAATCAGCCAACCAGAGGTATAGAATTTGTATAGAATTTAAAGACTCAAGAGACAGTTTTCTATAACAGGTTAACCTGGGGTATCCTCTAATGTACATTAATGAAGTCTCCTTTATGTACAGTTGGGAAGGTCCCCTGGAGGAGGAAATGGCAACCCACTCCAGTATTTTTGCATAGAGAATCCCATGGACAGAGGAGCCTGGGGGGCTACAGTCCATGGGGTCGCAAAAAGTCGGACACGACTGAGGGACTAATACTAATACTACCTCTATATAACAGAACCTTTTCAGTAATAGTCATGTGATAATCAGTAAATGGTCATTATTTCCTCGATTAATTCTTTAGTTTCAAAACAGCAGTCTTTAAAAAGTACATTTTGAAGTTGAAGATACCCAAAGTCATCCAAATATTTAATGAGTGAACTATTTATACTTACTAAACAAATAATTATACCTTTCATTGGCGGTTGTTTTATTACTTTAGATTTTAAAGAAAAATGAAAACTCCAAACTGTTCGCATAGAATGACAGCATTAAAGTGACTCAAGTTTTGTTCTTTGTCTTTACAATCATGTGCTATCATTGCTTATTTTAAATTTAGTATGTAAACATAGGAATGGGTAGTACCACAGGGGTTCAAGATACAGATTGCACTCAAAGTAAGCTTGGGATCCCTGGTGCCTCAGATGGTGAAGAATCTGCTTCTAATGCAGGAGATGTGGATTCAGTCTCCTTTCCAGAGAAGGGAAATGGCAACCCACTCCAGTACTCTTGCCTGGAAAATGCCATGGATAAAGGAATCTGGAAAATGCCATGGAGAGAGGAGCCTGGCAGGTTACAGTCCATGGGATTGCAAAGAGTCAGACACAACCAAGAAACTAACATTTTCACAAACCAAGCTCAATTTCAGCTCATCACACACTTATTCTCCAAATAAATAAAGGAAGACTCTAATTTGTTCTCAGAATTCACATCCATGTAGAATCCAGTGTTGCTTTTCTTTTTCTTTTGTAAAGGAAAAGTAATTTCTTAAATGTGCCGGTTTAAAAAAAAAAAAGGACTGTGCTAGCTTTGAGGCATATACTATATTATTCAAATTCAGTAGTACCTACAACAGTTGCTTAAAATGTGACAAACAAAAGACTTTTTCAGGAAGGAATATTTTATCCCTGATGTTATCTAGAATTTCTGGTACATAATGATTTAAACACACACATGCATGCATGTGCACACTTGTGCATCCACACATACACATATATCCACATTCATTGGAGAGTATTCATAATAGTTAAAAAGTGGAAGCAACCCAAGTGTGCATTGATGGATGAATGGACAAACAAAATGTGGTACCTATATGCTGTGGAATATTGTTCAGCTGTTAAAAAGGAAGAAAATTCTGACATATGCTACCACATAGATAAACCCTGAAGACAGTCTGCTAAGTGCAATAAGCCAGTCAAAAAGGACTATGTACTTCTTTGTCTTTGTATGTACTTGTATGTGGTACTTAGACTTGTCAAAGTTCTTTTGACAAAAAGTAGAATGGTTGTTGCCAGGGGCTAAAGGGAGAGGTAGATGAGGCATTATTGTTTAATTGGTTCAAATTTTCAGTTTTGCAAAATGAAAAGAGTTCTGGGGATGGATGTTGGTGATGGTGGCACAATAATGTATTTAATGTCACTGAGCTGTATATGTAAAAATAGTTAAGATGGTAAATTTACATTATATATATTTTACCCACAAATTTTTAAATGCTAGAAAAAAAGTTAGCCTGACATTTTTTTTGTTAGTTGCTCAGTTGTGTCCGACTCCTTGCAATCCCATGGACTCTAGGCCCCTAGGCCCCTCTATCCGTGGAATTCTCTCTCCAGGGAATCTTCCTGGCCCAGGGATTGAACCCAGGTATCCTGCATTGCAGGCAGATTCTTTACCATCTGAGCCACATTATATTTAAATTATCTGCAGCCAGTGTACCTCCTTATTGCCTGAACTCAGGGCAACCACAACCACATCCACCTCTTAATGTTCTCCTGGACTTTTAGCAAGTTTCTTAATTTATTTGAGTCTCAGTTTGCTTATTAGCAAGATGGGAATAATTATCTCTTCAGGGAATCATTGAAAGGATGAAATAAACTGTCCCTGGCTCATAGCAAATGCTTAGCAGTGGTAGTGTTGTATTCATATTTAAATGATTGTTATATGCCAGGGAAGTGATAGAAATAAAGTTGGCAGAACTAAAAACTGGCAGCATGATACATGAGTCCTTTTTTAGAAGAGAGTGTAACAAAGTACAGTGTGCAGTTTTGACCTACCGCTTCAGTTTGGTGGCTGTGAGCTCCTCTAAGGGCCCAGGCCCCCCAGCTGCCACTACTGACCATCCAAACCCAAGCAAATATCCTGTCCTTCTTTGAAATTAACAGGAGTCAGCCTCACAGATTTAAAGTGTCCCCTTCAGCCAAACAGCACCCAGAAGGTGTACTGGGTACCAGTCTCAGCAACATTGTCACCATCTTCTTGATCTTCTGGCAAAGGCTGGGAAACTGAAAGTGCACACGGAATGGTATCAACAATGTTTAGCTGAATGAAGCAGGGCAAAGACTAATAGAGTTTTGCCAAGAAAATGCACTGGTCATAGCAAACACCCTCTTCCAACAACACAAGAAAAGACTCTACACATGGACATCACCAGATGGTCAACACCAAAATCAGATTGATTATATTCTTTGCAGCCAAAGATGGAGAAGCTCTATACAGTCAACAAAAACAAGACCAGGAGCTGACTGTGGCTCAGATCATGAACTCCTTATTTCCAAATTCAGACTACATCCTTTGGGAGTGTTAGTTCTAAAAGGTCTTGTAGATCTGTCTTGTAGTTAAGTTTTGTAAAACTCTAAACAACAATCTTAATCTAAATTGGTAAGGCTTTCAAGTAATTCATTCTTCTATTCAAGAAATTATGTGCTGAGATCCTTCTATATTCGAGGCCGTGTTCTAATCATGGTACTCAAAGAGGATGAACTGTTAAACCAGAAGTTGCAAACCAGTGACCTCTGAACTAAATAAGACCCATGAGATATGTTTTACTTGTCTTACATATTTGCCAAGCTTCCCAGGTGGCTCAATGGTAAAGAATCCTCCTGCCAATGCAGGAAATACAGGAGATGAGTTCAATCCCTGGGTTGGGAAGATTCTCTGGAGAAGGAAATGATAACCCAACTCCAGTGTTCTTGCCTGGAGAATTCCATGGACAGAGGAGCCTGGCAGGGTACAGTCTATAGGGTCGAAAAGAATCGAACATGATTGAGCAACTGAGCATGCACATACAATATTTGCCAACACTTAAAAATTGAGACATTTCAGTGGACCCCTGCCCCCAATCTATATTTCCAGCTTCACTTGAAAATTTGGAAAACTTGGCAACATGGTTTATTCTGGGATGGTAATTCTTAACTGATTTTAAGCAGCAAGAGCCACCTTTATTCAGGCCATGATATCCCCCAATCAATACAGTCATAGGCATATGGGCCTAATAGAGCCAATCAGATCCTTCTCTGGATCACTATATGGACTCTAGAAAGAAGAGCCCTCTTTCTCTCAGGGTTGCTAAGCAGGTTGTCAGTGTCTCAATATCTCCTTCCAGAAAAAGGCTACCTGTAGGAAGAGAGATCAAGCCAATTTGCAAGTAAAAACAGAATCAAGCAGAATCGGAGGTCGAGGGGAGAAAGGAAATGGCAACCCACTCCAGTACTCTTGCCTAGAGAATTCCATGGACAGAGGAACCTGGTGGGCTGCTGTCTATGGGGGTCGCACAGAGTTGGACACGACTGAAGCAACTTAGCATGCATGCATGGGTTGGAGAAGGAAATGGCAACCCACTTCAGTATTCTTGCCTGGAGAATCCCAGGGACAGAGGAGCCTGGTGGGCTGCTGTGTGTGGGGTTGCACAGAGTCGGACATGACTGAAGCAGATTAGCAACAGCAGCAGCAGCAGCAGAGGGGAGAAACAAATAGGTTTGGTTCATTGATTTCTATTTTTATCTTGATACCCTGGTTCTTGCAGCTATTTCAATTATCAGCTTTCCTAGGAGATAATCCCCCAACCACAAAAAAATTAGCAAATGTTTGTTGGTCTGGATTGGAGGTTTTGTTTTGTTTTGTTTTTATTTTGCTTGAGCTTGATTGGGAAAGATTTTAGGCTCTTGTAACCAAAATCATCAATAAAGGTGATAATAAATAATTGAAACCCTGAAATCTACTCATCCTACCAGAATTGTTTAGTACTCAGAAAGACCTTCAGGCTTCTTGGTTTGTTACTAGAGAAGCCTTTATCTCATCCTATGTGTTATTCAGGGAGTGTCTCCCTTCCTTCCTCAGTCACCAGGTATTCTCCTGCCATTCAGAGAAAACATGATTCAAATAAAGTCATGATTGATGAAACAAGAAGAGAGTTGGCCTGAGAGTTAGAGCCCTCAAGTTCTAATGTTGGCCCTGAAACTTGCTAGCTTTGTGGATTCAGTAGCCACTTATTCTCCCTAAACTTGGGTCAGTCACATTAACAGTGAAAGGTTTGGACTGGATGATGTGTTAATTCCTCTGCAGGGCTAAGATTTTTTAACTTGTTACTCTTGATTTTTATTTAAAAAATTTTACTGCAGCAAAAGCTTATCACAGCGGGGAGGGGGATTCAGGACTGGGAGCTCGTATACACCTGTGGTGGACTCATGTCAATATATGGCAAAACCAATACGGTATTGTAAAGTAAAATCAAGTAAAAATAAAAATTAAAAAAAAAGCTTATCACATAACAATTTACCATTTTAACCACATGGAGGGTACAGTTCAGCAGCATTAAATACATTCACAATGATGTGCAACCTTCACTACTGTCTAGAATCAGAACTTTTTCATCACCCCAAAAAGAAAACCCATACACATTAGCAGTAACTCCTCATCTATCATATGATGATAATGTACAGCATTAATAAGGTTTATAGGAAACAGGTAGTTTCACATACTGTGTGCATGTTCAGTTGTGTTCAACTCTTTTGCGACCCCATGGACTGTAGCTCACCAAGCTCCTCTGTCCATGGAATTCTCCAGGCAAGAATACTGGAGTGGGTTGCCATTTCCTTCTCCAGGGGATCTTCCCAACCCAGGGATCCAAACTACACTCACTACTGGAAGGAATTTAAGTTGGTTTAGCCCTTAGTCCAGACAGGAAATAGAAGGCACTCTAGGTGTTTCAAACNTCCAGGCAAGAATACTGGAGTGGGTTGCCATTTCCTTCTCCAGGGGATCTTCCCAACCCAGGGATCCAAACTACACTCACTACTGGAAGGAATTTAAGTTGGTTTAGCCCTTAGTCCAGACAGGAAATAGAAGGCACTCTAGGTGTTTCAAACACAGGGAAATTAATACAGAGAATTGGCTCCACAGGTGATAGTAGATCTGAGAAACCAAACCGGATAGAGATTAGCAATAACAAGAAGATGCTGCTGCTCCCAGGACAGAGGGGACAAAGGAAAGAGATGGTTACCATAGCCCAGAAACTGAGGCCACTGAGTGGGAGCCAGAACTGCAAGTAAATGCAGACACTACAGGAGGATGGAGAGCGAAGGCAAGAAATCCCATGGATTCTCCCTTTCTCTCACCCTCAGATCTCCTGTTCAACCCAGCCAGTTGACTCAGGAGCTGGGAAAGGAAACGTGCAAGGGAATTCCCTGGAGGTCCAACAGTTAGGACTCTGTTCTTTCATTTCGGAAGGCCCAGGTTCAATCCCTGCTCAGGGAAATAAGATCCCAGAAGCTTTGTGGTGAGGCCAAAAAAGAAAAAATATATGCAGTTTTTTAAAAAAGGAAACATGTAACATCACCATTATCTATTCCAGAATATTTTCATCACCCTAAAAAGAAACCCCATGCCCATTAGCAGTCACTCCCCATCCTGCTGACCTTTAGCCCCCAGCAACTACTAATCTGCTTTCTCTATGGATTTTCTCTTCTGGACATTGCATATCAATGGAATCATACAACATGTATGGTCTCTTGTGTTCATTTAGCCAAATCTCTCTGAGGTTTATCCATGTTGTGACATGTATCAGTATTTCATTCCTTTTCATACCTTAGTTATATTCCATTATATGGACAGACTATATTTTGATTATCTGTTCATCTGTCAGTAGGTGTTTGGGAAGTTTCCACCTTTGGGCAATTGTGAATCATGAGACTGTGAACATTCATGTGTATGTCTTTGTGTGAACATGTGCGTTTGGTTTTCTTGAATATATACCTAGGGAGTGGGATTTCTGGGTCATACGGTGACTCTACACTTAACTTTTGAGGAACTGCTAGACTCTTTTCTACAATGGCTCCATCATTTCACATTTCCACCAGCAATAAATGAGGGCAGCCACGTTTTTCTTCTATATTTTTTGGCTCTGTGGCATGCAGAGGGCAGCCTCATTCTAACGAGGATCAGGAACTCAGCTTGCTATTTAATCATGAATCATCATTAGCAATGTCATGATTCTGAAAGAACTGAATAACCATCAAAGATGTTTAAGTAGTTCTGAGAAATGGATGACTATCTCCATGATTTTATGTATCTCTGAACACTGTCGTTCCCCAAGGAGAACTGTGCCAGGTAGAACCACTTTTCTCCGTTGCTCATTAGAGAGTAGCTCACTAGCAGTTAAGCTGGCAGGTCACCTGAAGGTCCCAAGACAGATGGAAAAGCCAGCCTTTACCACCCGATCAGATGGGAAACTTCTGAAAATGTCAAACCCTTGTGCAATTCTGAGACACCATATTAGAGGAAACAGAAAATTGCTCTGAACAAGGAAAAATATAATATGTGAACCAGGTCTCCTGTGTGTATGCATAATCATTTTCTTTTGATAATTCAAGAAAATCCAGCTGAGAGGGAAGAAAAGATCCCCTACTGAATAAAACGAGGCCCGACTTTGCCAGAGTCACACAGAGTCTCAGGGTTCAATCAATACAAAAAGTTCTGGGTAATTAACTGAGCTGCTGGGGAAACTTGATCGCTAGCCTGACAAGCATCGCTAAATATTTCCAGACCCAAGGTAACATTCCAGCTTTTCAAAGCTCATGAACTGAATTGACCTCACTCCCTGGGGAAAGAAACTCTCCTTGTTTCCTCTGGACCTCCTATATCATCCAAAGTTGACATCACCATCTGCAGCTGGAGGGATCAATGGACACATTAATTAATTGAAATTGAGTTTATGTTTCTATTGTCAACTCTCATTATTTGTTTACGAGAACCCACTTCCCATATCTCTTAGTGCTATTAAGCAAAAGATAATATACATTACGTATTTTTCACAAGTCTATGAGTACATCTTATACTCACCATTTTTTTTTTTAGCTGATACCCTGACTCACTCCCAATACTTGACTTAATGGCAGTTTTCAGTAGAAGTGGTTGCTTTCAATAATAGAAGCAGAAACTACATTGAGTCACTGCTTTTCTTCCTTTGCAGGATGATTAATTCCTTAGTTTACAAAATGTTTTCTAGCCATTTCAGTTTGCAAAAGTTTCTGCATCTGTAATGTTTGATGATCATCTACCGCCATAGTGGCAACACATAGCTCTCTACTTAGCGATAATGCTGTGTAACAGCTACAAAACCCTGAAGGCATGACAAGACACATGTTTGATTGCACATCTAGGGTGGTAGGCTAGGGAGCTCTGCTAATCTTGCTGGGGCTTGGTCACAGATGGGAAGCATGGCTGACTAGGTGATCCAGAATGGATATGCCTGGGGACAACTGGAGTGACTCTAGGGGTCTCTCCTCCTCTGCAGCCCACCTGATAGCATGGTAGAGACAGAGATGCAAGAAGGTGGGAACAAGTATATCCTACAGTCGTAAGCTACTGTATCAGTCATAAGTACTGTATCATTACTTCTGTGCATTCCCCCCCCCCCCCCCCTTTTTTTTTTTAATTTTTGCCTTGGTCTCAAGGCTTGTGAGTCCACCAGGGATCAGACTTGCACCCTTGTCAGTGAAAGCGCAAGTCCTAACCACTGGACCACTAGATGTGTATAAGAGACAGGTTAAAAGGAACAGGATATCNCATCCCCCCCCCCCCCGCCTTTTTTTTTTTAAATTTTTGGCTGGGTCTCAAGGCTTGTGAGTCCACCAGGGATCAGACTTGCACCCTTGGCAGTGAAAGCGCAAGTCCTAACCACTGGACCACTGTGTTCTGTTAGCTAAAGTAGAAGGCCAGCACAGATCCAAACTTCAGGAAGTAGAGTGGATCTTTGGCAAGAGGAGCTGCAAAGTCATGCAGCATCAAGTGAGGAGAGAGGGAAAAGTAAAGAATTGGAGCCAGAAGTGCAATTGCCCAGAGGCTGTCCCTTCTCATCCCCTTGAACCTCAGCTTATTTAGGCAAAGGGAGAGTTGAGTCCAAGAGGCATAGATAAAACTGATTTTTGTGTGTTTAATCTCACACAAACAATTATATGGGGCTTCCCAGGTGGCTCAGTGGTAAAGAATCTGTCTGCAATGCAGAAGCCACAGGAAACTTTGGTTTGATCCCTCGGTGGGGAAGATTCCCTGGAGGAGGGAATGGCAACCTACTCCAGTATCCTTGCCTGGAGAATCCCATGGACAGAGGAGCCTGGTGGGCTACAGTCCATGGGTTTGCAAAGATTTGGACATGATTGGTGTGACTTAACATGCATGCACGCAAACAATTATATAAACAGATGCACCGGCCGTCTTAGTTTGCTCCAGGTACCATAACAGAATACCATAGATTGTCTGGCTTCCACAACTGGAATTTATTTTCTCTCAATTCTGGAGGCTAGAAAGTCCAAGATCAAGGTGCAGACCAGTTCAGTTTCTGGTGCTAGCTCTCCTCCTGACTTGCAGATGGCTGCCTTCTTACCATGTCCTCATTATGGCAGAAAAAAAGAGCTTCTCTGATATTTCTTCTTATAAGGACACTTAACCCATCATGCAGAGAAGGCAATGGCACCCCTCTCCAGTACTCTTGCCTGGAAAATCCCATGGATGGAGGAGTCTGGTGGGCTGCAGTCCATGGGGTCGCTGAGGGTCGGACACGACGGACTTCACTTCCACTTTTCACTTTCATGCATTGGAGAAGGAAATGGCAACCCACTCCAGTGTTCTTGCCTGGAGAATCCCAGGGATAGGGGAACCTGGGGGGCTGCCGTCTATGGGGTCACACAGAGTTGGACACGACTGAAGTGACTTAGCAGCAGCAGCAGTAACCCATCATGAGCGCCCCCTGACCAGGAGCTCATCTAAATCTAATAACCTCCCAAAGGCCCAACACCGAATACCATCACATTGAGGTTTCAACATGTGAATATGAAGGGGGACACTATTTAGTTAATAACATGAGCTAAACTTAATTTTAAATTGGGGACTTCCTTGGCAGCCCTGTGGTTAAGACTTTGCCTTCCAATGCAAGAGTGTGGGTTCAATTCCTGGTGGGGAACTAGATCCCATATGCCACGGGGCCAAAAAAACAAAGCATAAAACAAGCAATACTGTGAAAGTGAAAAGTGAAAGTGTCAGTTGCTCAGTCCTGTTCAACTCTTTTCGACCCCTTGGACTGTAGCCTGCCAGGCTCCTCTGTCCATGGAGTTCAGGCAAAAAAATAATACTGGAGTGGGTACCCATTTCCTTCTTCAGGGGATCTTCCTGACTCACTGATTGAACCCTGGTCTCCTGCATTGCAGGTAGATTTACCATGTAAGCCACCAGGGAAGCCTTTAATAAACTTTATAAAGACTTTAATAAACAAATAAATTTGGTCTCTTCATTCTTTCCCCCAAATGTATCTCTTATTTGAGCCAAGACTGAATGTTCCTAATGTTAGAAATCAAAGCCAGAACTTAACTCTGGAGTCTAGAGATTGATCAGGACATCATGGAATTTCTTATTTAGTCTTTAAAAACATGTCTGTTTCTACTAGAGTTAAGGATAAAATATGTACCTGATCTAAAGTTTCAATTGATGTTAAACTTGAAGGAATTATAAACCGTCCTTGTCATCCCAGATTTATTGGAAAATTCAAAGTGATTCGATACTTCCCAGACACAGCATTGGAGGTCACTCTTCCCATAAGCGTCTGGAACTTCTGAGCATTATTCATTCAGTCTGAACAATACATGATTTTTTCATTCTTTATTTTCAGGCTTCTAAATGCCTTGAACCATGAGAGCAATTAAGTTGCCAGAGAACTTCTCTGATATCCTGTTCCTTTTAACTTCTTCAGACAGGTTTTTATTCAATGTGTGTGTTGAATAAAACACAGAGAAAGGGAGAGAAACTCTTCTTCAGGATCTCAATTTGTTCCTATCAATGAATTAAAGAATGGACAACTTGCACTTCCCTGGTGGTCCAGTGATTAAAACTCTGCACTTCCACCTCAGGGGGCTTGGGTTTGATACCTGCTCAAGGAACTAAGATCCCACATGCCACATGGCACAGCCAAAAAATTCAAAATAATAATAGTAAATAAAATTTAAAAAACTATATACATGATTCTTGATATATCTTGCACAAATGAAAAGTATTCCTGTTTTATGCTGCAAACAGACACATACACACATGATCTCAGTATAAATATTAAAACAGAAAAATACACTTGGCAAACAGGTGACACGTCTTGAAGAGATGATTGAATATTTTGAGTTTCTTCCTCTGTTGATAATGACTCCATTTTGGAATGTAAATTTCAACTAATCTCTTAACTCCTCTACAGCCACTCTAGAGTAATAGGGGAAAAAATGGTAAGTTTTGGATGTGATTCTTCCTTTCCAAGTACAGATTATCTTGAGGATATAAATTACATGATTTACTTTTTTTTCCCCAGAGTAAGCCTTAAGGGGGATATTAAGAGGAAAAACACCATGCCAGTAATTTGCTACATATAAATATTAGTGATTAAATAAGCATCAAGAGTAGAAATATGTTAAAGGAAAGAACACATTTTGAATATTATTTATGCCCCCACTATATTAAAGTGCTTATAAAACTTGTGACAAGGCCAAAATGAAAGGAAAAATTCTTTTTTTCTAAAAAATTTTTTTTGAGGTGTAATTAACCATCTAAGGTGAACAATTCAGTGACAGTACATTTATTTTGTGCGATCTCTTGCTCTACCTAGTTCCGAAACATCTCAGTTCAGTTCAGTTCAGTCACTCAGTCATGTTCAACTCTTTGAGATACCATGGACTGCAGCACGACAGGCCTCCCTGTCCATCACCAACTCCTGGAACTTACTCAAACTCATGTCCATTGAGTCAGTGATGCCATCCAACCATCTCATCCTCTGTCATCTCCTTCTCCTCCTGCCTTCAATCTTTCCCAGCATCAGGGTCTTTGCAAATGTATCAGTTCTTCACATCAGGTGGCCAAAGTTTTGGAATTTCAGCTTCAGCATCAGTCTTTCCAATGAATATTCAGGACTGATTTCCTTTAGGATGGACTGGTTGGATCTCTGAAACATCTCTAGCTCCCCATAAGAAACCTTATTCCCACTAAGCAATTTCTGCCTGTTTCTCCATCCTGTAAGTCTCTAGGAACAACAAATCTATGGTTTTGTCTCTGTAGATTTAGCTATTCTGGACAGTTCATGTAAATGGACTATGATCTTTGGCATCTGGCTTCTTTCAGTAGCATGGTAACATGTTAACATGTTCAGCCATGTTATAACATGCAGTAGTACTTCATTTCTTTTTATGCTCGAATAAAAATATATATGTATATCACTAATTGATACACACAATCATAAATTGATGGACATTTGGGTTATACGTATCTTTTGGCTATAATGAATAGCTCATGTATGATGTTGACCAGAAGGTTTGTTCAGGTTTTCCCATACAGTGATATGGGAAACTCCAAATGAACCTTTTGGCCAATCTAATATAAACCTTCCTTTGAGAACTTCAGTATTTCAAATATTTGAGGTGTTTCCCTAACAGTGAAATTGCTAATTCTTCAAACTTTTCCCACTGCCCACAGAATACATTGTAGCCCAACTCTGAACTGCTTCCTGAGGGTGCCTGTTTTGGGAGAGAAACAAATGCCATTAACAGGGTAGAGGAATTCTGTTTATTAAGGACTAGAGCCTGACATATTTATCACATAGTTCAAACAAACATACAAACAAAAATCTTAAGGGGGAATTCCCTGGCTTTTCAGTGGTTGGATCAGGAATTTTACTGCCAGGGCAGGTTCGATCCCTGGTTGGGGAACTAGGATTTAATTATTTATTTGTGGCCAAAAATAAATAAATATAAATAGTTTAAAAAATCATAAGGGATATATATATAATAGGCTTTATAGGATATTTGAAAGTATGGCTATTTAAGATTGACAGTTACAGGATCTACGTTTTCATATACAAGAGTCAGTTCCAAACCAGTTAAGGCTGAAGGCCTGTTTATCTGTTGCAAGATTCACTGGTCCCTAAAACATATAGGCACTACAATACTTGGCTTGATGAAAAAATGTTAAAC
>SJYX01006532.1:171607-224269 GCA_006410675.1 Oreotragus oreotragus
GATGCTGGGAAAGACTGAAGGCAGGAGGAGAGGGGGATGACAGAGGATGAGATGGTTGGATGGCATCACTGACTCAATGGACATGAATTTGAGTAAGCTCTAGGAGCTGGTGATGGACAGGGAGGCCTGGCGTGCTGTAGTCCATGGGATCACAAAAAGTTGGACACCACTGAGTGACTGAACTGCACTGATTAGGGTTGTTGTTGTTCAGTTGCTAAGTTGTATCCGACCCCATAGACTGTAGCCCACCAGGCTACAAGGGTCCATGTAATTAGTCTATGGGGTTTTCCAGTCAAGAATACTGGAAAGGATTGCCATTTCCCTCTCCAGGGGATCTTCCTGACCCAGGTATCAAACCCAAGTCTCCTGCCCTGCAGGCAGATTCTTTACTTTCTGAGCCACCAGGGAACTCTGTATTTCCCTGTACAGGAAATACTGTAGATTATAATTGAGTGTCATATGCAACTGTTTAGTGCTTTGGTCATGCACATATTTCTTCATTGTGGCTCACTGGACAAGATGCTATATCTCAAATAATATAACATTCCTCTTTTAAATCTACCCTTTCGCCTTGTTTTTAACTTAATGTAGGATTCATCTTGCTTCACCAGATAATTTTTTTTCAAGTGTTAAATGATGAAATGACTATTTGAAAAAAACAGACCATTTTAAATCGAGTTACCTTGAATTAGAAGAGAAAAGAATCAAATAGAATTGAGCTAGTTGAAACAAAACATCTTCAATGTAAGATCAAAAGAGCTGTTTTGGATATCTTTTCGTCACCACCAGTGATGAAAAGAAAACACGATTTAAAGACAGCTGTGTGTTAGGGAATATCATCCGACATCATGATCTATACAAAATTATTAATGCTACAAGCACTGTGACCCCAGAAAAGGGCTTTAGAATAAGGATGGATGAAAGATTGACATTTTAGGGAACAATTATTATGAGGCACTTATATATGATTACGTTTAAGATTTATTGATTTATTTTTGGCTGAGCTGAGTCTTTGCTGCTGTGCAAGGTCCCCAGCTGTGGTCCCCAGTTTTTCAAGATGACTATCCTTATCTCAACCATCTGAATATCTCCATCCCTGCATGTTTATCTTGTTCATTTATGAGTTGACAGTGTTTGTATTCCATTGTGTCTGTCCAATTTGTCTGTAAATGTGATTGAGCGTCAGCCTGTCTGCCTTGGACTGTAAATTGTTAAAGAGAAGAGGCAAGGCTTAGCTAATTCTCTCTGTGAATCACTGAGCCCAGCATAGCACCACATGCAATTAGAGATTTTATAAATGTGTTTATCATGGCCCTTGGAAGGAGGCTGAGTCCCGTTTATTGCCTTCTTGATCCTGCCAGCACTTCTCAAGAGAGTTGGGAAAGTCGACTTGATTTGCACTGTCAGCCTGGAAGCAAATGCTGAATGTGATGCCATATCGCTGAGGCCTCTCAATGATATCTGCTGGTGAAAATCTGTATAGTATAATAAATACGTTTGGTCTTTATCCCCAGGTTCATGGCACAGAGCACTTAAAACCCTTGGAATTTCATGAATGATCAGGGTATCTTTTGCTATCCCTAGAAGCCCCTTTTGAGCGCACCTGAGTTAATGAGGGGTCTTAGGGTGGGGTCCCTAGATGGAGCTTGGTCACCAGAAAGATCAAATGATTAGAGAGTTGGAATTTTCAGCTGATCTTTTCAAACTGCTCATGGGGTTCTCAACGCAAGAGTATTGGAGTGGTTCGCCATTTCCTCCTCCAGATTTTATTTTCTTGGGCTGCAAAATCTCCGTGGATGGTGACTGCAGCCATGAAATTAAAAGACGCTTGCTCCTTGGAAGGAAAACTATGGCAAACCTAGACAGCATATTAAAAGAAGAGACATCATTTTGCCAACAAAGGTCTGTATAGTCAAAGCTATGGTTTTTGCAGTAGTCATGTATGGATGTGAGACTTGACCATAAAGAAGGCTGAGTGCTGAAGAACTGATGGTTTCGAACTGTGATGCTGGAGAAGGAAGACTCCTGAGAGCCCCTTGGACTGCAAAGAGATCAAACCAGTCAATCCTAAAGAAAATCAACCCCGAATATTCACTGGAAGGACTGATACTGAAGCTGAAGGTCCAATACCTTGGCCACCTGATGTGAAGAGCCGACTCATTGGAAAAGACCCTGATGCTGGGAAAGATTAAAGGCAAAAGAGAAGGGGGCAGCAGAGGACTAGATGATTAGATAGTATCACCGACTCAATGGACATGAACTTGAGTAACTTCTGGAAGATAGTGAAGGACAGGGGATCCTGGTGTGCTACAATCCATGGAGTCGCAAAGAGCTGGACATGACAGTACTGAACAACCACCACCACTGATCTTTGGGGAAGTGGGTGGGACTGGAGATTAAGCTCTCTAAAAATTCTTGAACAAGATTTGATGAGCTTCTGGATCAGTGAACGTATTTGTGTGCCGGAAGGGTGGCACACCTCAGTTCCATGGGGACAGAAGCTCCTGTGCTCAGGACTCTTCTAGACCTTGCTCTCTGTACCTCTTCATCTAGCTGTACATCTGTATCTTTACAATATCCTTTATAATAAACTGGTAAATATAAATAAATATATCTCTGAACTTTGTGAGCTATTCTAGCAAATTATCTGTCTAGAGGAGGGGATCACGGGAATCCCAATTTATAACCAGCTGGTGAGAAGTACAAATGACAATGTGGACTTGCAATTGGCATCTGAAGTGGAGGCAGTCTTGTGGGACAGCCCTTAACCGGTGGCATCTGATGTTATTTCCAGGTAGACGGTGTCAGAATTATGTTAAATTTGTGGGACCTCCAGTCAGGGTCTACTGAAAAGTGAAGAGTTGGGTGGTGGTATTGGAAAACATTCCAGTCTGAAATGTTATGTTTTCACTTTTTTTTTTTTTGCCATGCTACATGTCATGTGGGATCTTAGTTCCCCAACCAGGGATCCAGCTTGTGCACCCTGCATTGGGAGAGTGGAGTCTGAACCACAAGATGGCCAGTGAAATTCCTCAATAGCAATTTTTTATTGTCACTGGTTGGACGGGGGCAATACTACTGGACGGGGGCAATACTACTGGATGGGGGCAATTCATCCCTGACTGTTAAATGCCAGGGATGCTACTAAATATACTACAGTGAGCAGGAAAGTCCCCATGCCCCCCCAGCAATGTTTTCAGTCCAAAATTTCAACGGTGCTTGCATATTACTGGTTATATTTTCTAGGAGGATTGGCCCCTTTATCGTTACGTAATATCTTTTTTTATTCCTGATAACTTTGCTTACTTGGAAGTCTGCTCAGTTGGAAATTAATAGAACTCCTGCTTTCTGATTAGTGTTAGCATGGTATGTTTTCTCCATCCGTGTACTTTTAATCTGTATTTGTGTGTGTACTTAAGGTGAGTCTCTTGTAGGCAACACACAGTTGGGCTGTGTTCTTTACACACTCCAACAGTCTCTTTGAGTTGGTTGGTGCATTTGGAGCTTTGACATTCCAAGTGATTATCTGATCTGGTTGGATTAATATTTACCCTATTTGTTACTATTTCCAATTTGTTGCTTCTGTTCTTTATTTCTTGTCTTCCACACCTTCTCTGCCTTTTGTGGTTTCAGTCAAGCATTTTTTATTTCATTTTCTCTCCTTTCTTAGCATATCAGTTATACTTCTTTTTTTTTTTTTACTCTTTTTAGCAGCTGCCCTAAGGTTCGCGATATACATTCAAAACTAATCCAAGTCCGCTTTCACATAACACTATACCACTTCATAGATAGTGTGAATACCTTCTATTAATAATAATAAAGTAACCTAATTCCTTTCTCCTTCCTCATGTCATTGATGCCATTAATTTCACTTACATATGAGTATACGTAAGTGTATATGTAGTATACAATATGTAAAGAAGCATGTATAATCAAATACATTGTTGCTATTATTATTTTGAACACATAACACTATACCACTTCATAGATAGTGTGAATACCTTCTATTAATAATAATAAAGTAACCTAATTCCTTTCTCCTTCCTCATGTCATTGATGCCATTAATTTCACTTACATATGAGTATACGTAAGTGTATATGTAGTATACAATATGTAAAGAAGCATGTATAATCAAATACATTGTTGCTATTATTATTTTGAACAAACTGTATCTGTTGGATTAATAAAGAAAAGTAAGTTCTTATTTTGCCTTCACTTACTCTTTTTTTTTTAATATTCTCTTCCTTTCTAAATGTAGACCCAAGTTTCTAACCTATATTATTTTCCTTCTCTCTAAAGAACTTCTTTTTAAACATTTTTTGCAAAGGAGGTCTACTGGCAACAAATTCCCTCAATTTTTGTTTGTCTGAGAAGATGTTTTTGAAGAATTATTTCCCATGATACAGAACTTTAGGTTGGTGAGTTTTTCTCTCAGCACTTTAAATATTTCACTCCATTCTCTTCTTGCTTGCATAGTTTATGAGGATAAGTTGTATGTAAGTCTTTTTTTCTTTAATATTTATTTAGCTATAGTGAATCTTTAGTTTTGGTGTGTGGGATCTAGTTCCCTAACCAGGGATCAAACCTGGGCCCCCTGCATTGGGAGAGCAGAGTCTTAGATGCTGGACCACCAGGGAAGTACCTGGATATGTCTTAACCTTGTTCTTATATATGTAAGTTGGGTTTGTTTTTTTTTTTTTTTTTTTAACTCACCTCTGGCTTCTTTCAGAATTTTTTCCTTAATTTTCTCAGCTTTGAAAATGATATGCTGAGGTGTAGTTTTCAGACATTTATCCTGCTTGGTGTCCTCTGAGATTCCTGTTATCTGTGTTTTGGTGTCTGACATTAGTTTAAGGAAATTCTAAGTCCTTATTGTTCCAGATATTTATTCTGTTCCTTTCTCTCTTTCTTCTCCTTCTGGCATTCTCAATATGCACATGTAACACCTCTTGCATTTGACCCACAGTCCTTGTACAGGGTTGGCTAAAAGTTTGTTTGCCTTTTTTTCCCATATGATGTAATGGAAAAGCCAGAATGAAATTTTTGGCCAACCTGGTATAATCTACTCTGGTTTTTCAGCCTTTGTTTTCTTGGCTTTTCAGTTTTAGATTCTGTAGCGATAGCCTCTAACTCTTTCCTCAGCTATGTCCAGTCTACTAATAAGCTCATCAAAGTCTGTCTTTATTTTTATTGTAGTGTTCTTTAGCATTTTGGGTGTTCTTAGGATTTCCATCTCTCTGCTGACACTGTCCATCTGTTCTTGCATGCTATCTACTTTATCCATTAAAGCCTTTACCATATATATATATATATATTTATATATTTTTTTTTAATTTTTGGCCACACACTCCAGCATGTGGGACCTTAGTTCCCTGGCCCAGATTGAACTGGCGTCCCCTGCATTGGAAGGCGGAATCTTAACCACTAGACTACTGCCAAGGAATTCTAGAGCCTTTACCACATGAATCATAGTTGTTTTTTACANATTTTTTTAATTTTTGGCCACACACTCCAGCATGTGGGACCTTAGTTCCCTGGCCCAGATTGAACTGGCATCCCCTGCATTGGAAGGCGGAATCTTAACCACTAGACTACTGCCAAGGAATTCTATAGCCTTTACCACATGAATCATAGTTGTTTTTTACATTCCCCCAGTCTGATAATTCCAACATCTCTATCATGCCTGGTTCTGTTGCTGGCTTTGTATCTTCAAATTGTTTTTTGCCTCTTGATACGCCATGTAATTTTTTTCTGATAGCCAGTCATGATGTACCAGGTAGCTGTAGTACAGTAATGGTGAGGTGTGGGGAAGGGAAAGCCGTCTATAGCCCTATGATTAGGTTGCAGTCTTTTAGTGAGCCTGTGCCTCTGCATTGAGAACTTCACGTGTTTCGAACTTCAGAAATGTTTCTCAGTTTTTTCTCCCACCTCTCGCAGGATGGCCAGAATGGGTTGGAGTTGCCTGTTTCCCTTCTCCAAGTCACTTAGGCTCTGATGATATACCAGTGGGGTAGGCTCTGGATAACTAGTTTGCCCTGAGGGCAGGCCTTGTTAAAAACAGTGTTCTGGCTATTTCAGAGTGGTTCCTTTTCCTGCCTGAATCCCAAGGAGATTCTTCTTTGATATTTACTATGGAAACCTTGTCTTGCTCCTGGAGGTAAATCTCATGATATTATGGGTCCCCCACCCACACCCCTGAGTGGAATTCCCTGGAGTCTTAAATTCTCAGAATCAGTTATAGTTCAGGCACTGGTGCCCACTGGCCATTTCTCCTGATTTTCCTGTCTGTCAAACTTGGAGGCAGTGGTTTGCTTTGTGCCATCTCCTCTCATGTGGCTTCAGAGAGTTGTTGATTTTTCAATCCCTTCAGCTTTTTGCTTGTCAACATTCAGAAAACTAAGATCATAGCATCTGGTCCCGTCACTTCATGGCAAATACATGGGGAAACAATGGAAATAGAAACTTTATCTGGGGGGGCTCCAGAATCACTGCAGATGGTGACTGCAGACATGAAATTAAAAGATGCTTGCTCCTCAGAAGAAAAGCTATGACCAACCTAGACAGCATATTAAAAAGCAAAGACATTGCCAACAAAGCATTGACTTTGCCAACAAAGGTCTATCTCATCAAAGCTATGATTTTTCCAGCAGTCATGTATGGATGTGAGAGTTGGACTATAAAGAAAGCTGAGCACCAAAGAATCAATGCTTTTGAACTGTGGTGTTGGAGAAGACTCTTGACAGTCCCTTGGACAACAGGGAGATCCAACCAAGCAATCCTAAAGGGAATCAGAACTGAATATTCATTGGAAGGACTGATGCTAAAACTGAAGCTCCAATATTTTGGCCACCTGATGCAAAGAACTGGCTCATTGGAAAAGACCCTGATGCTGGGAAAGGTTGAAGGTGGAAGGAGACGGGGACGACAAAGGATGAGATGGTTGGATGATTCGATGGACATGAGTTTGAATAAACTCCGGGAGTTGGTGATGGACAGGGAAGCCTGGCATGCTGTGGTCCTTGGGGTCGCAAAGAGTCAGACATGATTGAGCAACTGAACTGAACGGAGGTATAATAGAGTGGCAACTTTGAAGCTCCTTACTTGCAGAACTGGAAATGGGAAATTCCACTTATAATATTTTGATAGCTATCTCAGGGACGGGGGAACCTGGTGGGCTGCCGTCTATGGGGTTGCACAGAGTTGGACACGACTGAAGTGACTTAGCAGTAGCAGCAGTTAGTGCTTCAACTGCCAACATCCACTGAATTATGGAAAAGGCAAGAGAATTCCAGGAAAATATCTGCTTCACTGACTATGCTAAAGCCTTTGACTGTGTGGATCACAACAAACTGTGGAAAATTCCTAAAGACATGGGAATACCAGACCACCTTACCTGCCTCCTGAGAAATCTGTATGCAGGTCAAGAAGCAAGTTAGAACCAGACATGGAAGAACAGACTGGTTCCAAACTAGGAAAGGAGTACATCAAGGCTATATAATGTCACCTTGTTCATTTAACTTATATGCAGAGTACATTATGAGAAAGGCCAGGCTGGATGAAACACAAGCTGGAATCAAGATTGCCAGGAGAAATATCAGCAACCTCAGATATGCAGATGACACCATCCTTATGGCAGAAAGTGAAGAGGAACTAAAGAGCCTCTTGATGAAGGTGAAAGAGGAGAGTGAAAAAGCCAGTTTAAAACTCAACATTTAAAATACTAAGATCATGGCATCCGNGGCTGGATGAAACACAAGCTGGAATCAAGATTGCCAGGAGAAATATCAGCAACCTCAGATATGCAGATGACACCATCCTTATGGCAGAAAGTGAAGAGGAACTAAAGAGCCTCTTGATGAAGGTGAAAGAGGAGAGTGAAAAAGCCAGTTTAAAACTCAACATTTAAAATACTAAGATCATGGCATCCAGTCCCACCACTTCATGGCGAATAGATGGGGAAACAATGGAAACAGTGACAGACTTTATTTTCTTGGGCTCCAAAATCACTGCAGCTGTTGACTGTAGCCATGAAATTAAAAGACGCTTGCTCCTTGGAAGAAAAGCTATGTCAAACCTAGACAGCATATTGAAAAGCAGAGACACTACTTTGCCAACACAGGTCCATAAACTCAAAGCTTTGGTTTTTTCCAGTAGTAATGTATGAATGTGACAGTTGGAACATAAAGCAGTCTGAGTGCCAAAGAACTGGTGCTTTTAAACAGTGGTGTTGGAGATGATTCTTGAGAGTCCCTTGGACTGCAAGGAGATCAAATCAGTCAATCCTAAAGGAAATCAGCCCTGAATATTCATTGGAATGACTGACGCTAAAACTGAAACTTCAACACTTTGGCCACCTGTTGTAAAGAGCTGACTCATTAGAAAAGACCCTGATGCTGGGAAAGATTGAAGGCAGGAGGAGACGGGGATGACAGAAGATGAGATGGTTGGATGGCATCACCGACTCAATGGACATGAGTTTGAGCAAATTCCACAGATGGTGAAGGACAGGGAAGCCTGCCCTGCTGCAGTCCATGGGGTCACAAAGAGTCAGACATGACTGAGCAACTGAACAACACCTTAGTAGTCACATCTTATAGTTCTCTGTGCTCTCACTTCTTTTTAAAATTATTTTATTAACATATCTTAGTTTAAAAGTCTTTTTATACCTTTTTATACAAAGTTGATATATTTGCATCCATAGATCTTGCCTCTGATAGCTTCCACATCTTTTATAATCCTAAACCTATTTCATGATACATCTGGAGTAAATAAAATATGCTTTCTCTTAGTTTAAAAAATATATACATTAAATTTCTTGTTTGATATAGACTTTATTGTAGGTTGGAGTATAAAATCTGTTTGGGAACTGTTCCCAAAACCCACATTCCCAAAGTTATTAAACAACTCCAGATTTGAGTCCTGGATTGTCTTCAAACTTAAAAGCAGAGATTTTTTCTAAGTTGCTAGTAAGAAGCATGAACTTGGAAACTAGAGACTTAGCTTCTGCACCTAGCTTTGCCTGCAGGTAGATGAGAACATTTGACTCTCTGAGACACAGCTTCTTCAATTCTAAAATGAGCATGTATAAGGTCACCTTGAAGGGTCCTTTATGGCTCAAGAATTCTGTAGCAAACCTTGAAGAACTCATTATTTAAGTCCTGAATCTATAGGCCATAGTAAGACTCTTTTCAAACTATACCATTCCATGAAATAACTGTGAAATAAATGGGATGGGTAAGGGGGTAATTAAGTTAATTCATATATTCAGTTCAGTTTAGTTCAGTTGCTCAGTTGTGTCCGACTGTTTGTGACCCCGTGAATCACAGCACGCTGCCGGGAGCCAGCCCGGGAGATCCCACCCATGACAAGGTCATGCAGAGGAGACCTGACAGGCAAGGCAGATAAGGACTCAAGGGACTCCCTGGACCTGCTGGAGCATCTACCCCAAACCAAAATCTGTCTGTCTACCATATTATGCCTTTCACCAACTCTTCTGACATTAACAGGGGGCTATCCCCGACCACCTTTCTCTGGAGAAAATCAACTTAGGGCTCTAGTTGATAAGTCTCCTGGGCATGAAAGGAGCATTTCAATTCAAACCCCCCGTTAGCATTCTAGCTTGCTTGGCAGGTTTATCCAGACTCTTGCAGCTACGCATACGATAGTTCACAACATCCCAACCATGACACGGGAAGCCTAAGCATTCTAAAAACGTAGAGCCCTTCAAGGTGTGAAAAAGTTTTATTAAATAATACTGATGAAGGGTTTCATTGTTGAGCCAATGCTTGCTGTCAAGTTCCCATATCCCTTATCCATTGNAGCTACGCATACGATAGTTCACAACATCCCAACCATGACACGGGAAGCCTAAGCATTCTAAAAACGTAGAGCCCTTCAAGGTGTGAAAAAGTTTTATTAAATAATACTGATGAAGGGTTTCATTGTTGAGCCAATGCTTGCTGTCAAGTTCCCATATCCCTTATCCATTGTGTGCCTGGGAGTGCATATAGTTAGAATGTAGGAAAAACAAGTAGTAGCCTTGGCATTTACAACATTAGACTTTGAGTTAATAAGTTCTTTCTTTATTGTAACCCACTGCACCTTTGACTATAAAAATGTAACTCTGTTTAGGCATTCTAAGGGTGACGCAGACTGAGGAATTTAAGAAAAAACACTTCAAGGGAAAATAAGTTTTCTGGTTGAAAACCTTTATCAAAAAAGAGTCATAAAATGTCAACAGGCCTCCAGGCCAGAAGATAATGTACAAAACATAAGACCCTTGTTTATGAAACGGTATGCAGGAAAAAACCTGGTTTTGATAAAGGTTAAAATTGTTGGAATGTTGAGCTGACTCTGCATGACTCTGCATCTTTCACTTTGCTCTATGTACAACTCAGGGTATAAAAGCCCTTTTTGAAAATAAAGTTATGGGCCTCGCTCACCGAAGCTTGGTCTCCCCGTGTCATTCTTTCGTTTGCTAATACACGCCATTCATCCTGAGGGTATCCCTGGACTCTGCTGAGGCTGGACCTCAGCAACATGTCAGGCCTCCCTGTCCATCACCAACTCCCGGAGTTCACTCATACTCACATCCATCGAGTCAGTGATGCCATCCAGCCATCTCATCCTCTGTCGTCCCCTTCTCCTCCTACCCTCAATCCCTCCCAGCATCAGAGTCTTTTCCAATGAGTCAGCTCTTCTCATGAGGTGGCCAAAGTACTGGAGTTTCAGCTTTAGCATCAGTCCTTCCAAAGAAATCCCAGGGCTGATCTCTTTCAGAATGCACTGGTTGGATTTCCTTGCAGTCCAAGGGACTCTCAAGAGTCTTCTCCAACACCACAGTTCAAAAGCATCAATTCTTCGGCGCTGAGCTTTCTTTACAGTCCAACTCTCACATCCGTACTTGACCACTGGAAAAACCATAGCCTTGACTACATGGACCTTTGTTGGCAAAGTAATATCTGTGCTTTTCAATATGCTATCTAGGTTGGTCATAACTTTTCTTCCAAGGAGTAAGTGTCTTTTAATTTCATGGCTGCAGTCACCATCTGCAGTGATTTTGGAGCCCCCCAAAATAAAATCTGACACTGTTTCCACTGTTTCCCCATCTATTTCCCATGAAGTGATGGGACCAGATGCCATGATCTTCATTTTCTGAATGTTGAGCTTTAGTTGGGGAACTAAGATCCTGCAAGTCAAGCGGCACAGTGAAAAAAAGAAAAAGAAATGGGAAAACTGACTTTTTTTAAAAAAAAGTGTTTTTGTTTAAAAACTCTGTTTAGCATGTTATTTTCTTTTGGTGGACGTTGCTTTTTAGTGCACTTAGTACAGAGCTTGCTATAAGTAAGCAAACCAAACTTCTCTTAAAACTTAGAAAGGCCAAGAAATACACAACCAGAAAGAGCACACGGAATGAGACAGGTTTTGCATACGAGGGAAAGCTGTGCCCTAACACTCTGGTCCGGATACAGCTCCTCTTCAGTTGGTGAGTGACCGTATTGTTTTCATGCTCAGTGCTACCATTTCATGTAAGTTTATTGCTACAGACCTTGAATGTAACAGTCACCAGGGCTTCCCTGGTGGTCCAGTGGCTAAGATTCTCTGCTCCCAATGCAGGGGCCATGGTTTGGTCCCTGGTCAGCGAACTAGATCCCACATGCCACAGTGAGGATCAGGGATCCTGAGTGCTGCATCTGAGACCCACACAGCCAAATAAATAGATAAATGTGCGTGTGTGTGTTTTAAAGTAATTGTCACCACCTGATGATGTGACCGTAGTTAGCTGAATCATCACCAACCATTGTTTCTTTCCAAACCCATTGTTCACCCCTCTCTGTTACCCTTCCGTAAGTGTTCTTGGGCCTGTTGTCCACTGAGTTTCACCTGAAAGCATTGGCTCTGATTTTCAAAGAACAGAGAGGCAGAGAGATAGTTTTGTTCTAAAGAATAACTTCTTGGGCTTCCCTAGTGGTCCAGTGGTTAAGAATCCACCTGCCAAAGCAGGGAAACAGTTTGATCCATGGTCTGGGAAGATCCCACAAGCTGCGGGGCAACAAAACCCGTGTGCCATAACTACTGAGCCCAAACACTCTAGCTCCCAACAAAAGAAGCCACCACAATGAGAATCTCACATACCACAGGAAGAGTAGCCCCCACTTATTGCAACTAGAGAAAGCTTGCGCTCAATAATGAAGATCCAGTGCAGCCAAAAATAAAATAATTTTTTAAACCCCAAACTATGAAAGCAGATAGTGACATAATGTTTACCAGGGCCTGGGGGTGGTGTGGGGAAATGGGAGAGATGTTCCAGTTCCTGTGAGAGGCCATGGGTGATAAGCAAGTAATTTAAAGAGAGGAGAACTTTGCTCTCAGATAGCTTCCCAGATGGTTTAATTCAGTTCAGTAGCTAAATCATGTCTGACCCTTTGCAACCTCTTAAACTGCAGCATGCCAGACTTCTCTGTCCTCCACTACCTCCCGAAGTTTGTTTAAATTCATGTCCACTGAGTTGGTGATGCCATCAAACCATCTCATCCTCTGACACCCCCTTCTTCTGCCCTCAGTCTCTCCCAGCATCAGGGTTCTTTTCAATGAGTCCACTTTTCACATCAGGTGGCCAAAGTATCAGAGCTTCAGCATCAGTCCTTCCAATGAATATTCAGGGTTGATTTCCTTTAGGACTGACTGGTTTGGTCTCCTTGCTGTCCAAGGGCCTCTCAAGAGTCTTTTCCAGCACTACAATTTGAAAACATCAGTTCTTTGGCATACATACTTGCAAATGGTCGATAAGTAAGTCCTGGAGACCTAATACACAATTCAGTGATTGTAGACAATGATTGCATTATAGACATTAAACTTGCTAAGAGACTATAATGCTTATTGTGTAGAATTTCATCTTAAAGCTAGAGAAAGAACATTCAGTAGAATACTGAATATATTTTTCTCTTTCTTTACTAGGCTTGCCTTGTATAGGGGGTTGTATGGTGCCCTTCCACAAGATATGTCCACCCAGAACCTGTGAATGTGACCTTATTTGGAAAAGGACCTTTGTAATTAAGTTGAGGATCTCAAGATGAAATCATCCTGGATTATATAGTTGAGCTGTAAATCTAATGACAAGTGTCCCTTTAAAAAAAAATTGAAGTATAATTGAATATAATATTAGTGCCAGGTGTATAGCATGATTTGATATTTGTTTAGAAAATGACCACAATATGTCTAGTTAATGTCCATTACATAGTTACAGAATTTTTTTGTGATGAAAACTTCGAAGATTTACTCTCAGCAACTTTCAAATATACAATAGAGTATTATTAATTTATAGTCACCATACTGTACATTGTGTGTGTAGCTGCTAAGTTGCTTCAGTCGTGTCTGGCTCTTTGTGACCTCATGGAGTGGAGCCCGCCAGGCTCCTCTGTCCAGGGGATTCTCCAGGCAAGAATACTGGAGTGGGTTGCCATGCCCTCCTCCAGGGGATCTTCCCGACCCAGGGATTGAACCGGCATCTCTTACATCTCCTGCATTGGCAGGTGGGTTCTTTACCATTAGTGCCACCTGGGAAGCACCATGCTGTACATTACCTCCCCATGATTTATGTATTTTATAACTGGAAGTCGGAGACTTTCACCCATTCCACCCACCCCAATGACTAGTGTCCTTAGATGTTGTGCACCTGAAACTAATACAATGTTACATGTCAACTACTTCTCAATAAAACAGGGGAAGAAAGACAGGAGACCATATAGAGAAGGCCATGCAAAGACGGAGGCAGAGCATGGAGGGACGTGGCCACTGTCAGGGAACACCTGGGATTATCAGCAGCTGGAGGAGGAAAGGAAGGGTCCTCCCTGATACCCTTTGGAGGAAGCATGGGGCCCTGCCATCACCTTAATTTAGGATGTCTGGTCTCCAAACTGCGAGAATACATTTCTATTGTTTTAAGCTACCAAGTTCATGGGGTTTGATATGGCAGCCCCAGGAAACATAGATGCCACTTCAGAAATCTCTTTCTCTCAACATGGCCATTTAAGCTCCATGAGGAGAGGTGCTGAGTCCCTCTTTTCAATGCTTGGCACATAGTGGGTGCTTAATATATATTGAATGATATATCAATACCAGTGGGAAATTGTACTGATTCTACATTTCAGTGGTAGGTGAATTGTTTCCCCAATACTGTATGATGTCTATGAAGAGGTTATATGTGAATGCAAATCTAGTGTACAAGAATTAACTTGTTTTGCAAGGTCTGTCTCTTTATTAGAAGAATAGTAATACAGGTGAGTATAATACTGGGCTGGGAGAGAAGTCTTGGCAACTATTCTAACTTTCATCATGTCCTCAGGAGCCTCAGGCAAGAGGGTTCACTTCTGTGGCTCAGTTTCCCAAGCCATGAAAAGAAAATTCTGTCTCCTTTCTAACTACTAAGGAGGATCATGGGGGATTGGGCTGCGTGGGGGGAGCCTATAAAGTGCTCCAGCTTACTTTTTTTTTGATGTGGACCATTTTTGAAGTCTTTATTGGATTTGTTACAAGATTGCTTCTGTTTTATGTCTTGGTTTTTTGGCCGTGAGGCATGTGGGATATTAGCTCCCAAACCAGGGATTGAACCCTCACTCCCTACACTGGAAGGCAAAGTCTCAACCACTGGACCAAAAGGGAAGTCCCTCCAACCACTGGACCACCAGGAAAGTCACTCCAGCTTAAGAGAAGTATGATGTGGCCCTACATTATTTGATTTACTCTCTGGGAACAGTTTTAAGTTCTGTTTCTGTCTTACTTTCTGTATCTGTATTCTTCAGCCATTCAGCAAAGTGGAAGACAATAGCTGCCCAGTTAATAATCTTTTTTCTTTTTTTAAACAGATGGAGAAATTTAAGGCAGAAGCGGGTTACATGTTCAAATCAGCAAAGTAATTCACCAAGAGAATTCCGAACAGATTCTGTGAGTCCAGAACAAAATGATTTTGTGGAGCCATCTGTTCCCCAGCTGCAGAGATGGTTTGCTAAAGTGCAGTGTTGTTGGAACCATTTTGACTGTAGCAGAAGTCAATCAGGATTCAGATAAGACCCAAATTAAGCATTCCAGTGAAGAGATGCTTCTTCATTGTACAGGTGAACAAATTTTATGACCTCTCTACAATTTTGGCATGTGCAAACTCAGGTTAAAAGAGGATGGAGAGTCCTTGTGGTCTTTTAAGTCATGCAACTTAAACAGTGACCACAAAGAAGATGTATTATCTTGACTGGGTGAAAGGTACTGTATTTGTGAAGGTGACCAAGGATAAACAACACAGATCCAAGGCTCAGATACTTTTGTTCTCAGATACTTTTGGCTCATATCTAGGCAACAGAGTCATGCACTAATCTTTTGATGCAACTTAACTCAGATGGGGGGTGGGTGGGGAGTGGGTGGAGAGATGCGAGTGCTGGAGATGAGACAAGAATGGCAGAATGTAGAGAGTTGTTAAAACTGGGTGATGGATATATGGGAATTCATTACACTATTCTGTTTACTTCATCTATGTTTGAAATTTCTGCAGATAAATGGTTGAGTACAGCAAGTTGCTAACTAACATTGCAAAAGGCTCAATATGGTCTTCCATGACTTACTGTCTTTGAGACAATCCATTGCTAGAATAAAAACTTCTGTCCTTCTACTATATTGTCTAAAGAGTACACGTGCTGTTGAACCATTTATTCAGTAACTTTTAAACATTTTAATAAAAGTTTTGCTTCTTGAATTTGAAAAATGTTTTGAAAGTATGTAATTGACTTAAGAGTGCATTATGAATTCAATAAAATAATTCTTTTGTGGGATTAAATAAAAGACAAACTCAGAGAACAGCAAGTAAGTTTAGCTGCAATAAATTATCCCACGTCTTGGGAATACTTTTATTCTGAAATACAAAGTATTAGGCTGTTGATGGTTATATCAGCAACAGACCACATTTTCCTGAACCCTAATTGGTACAATTAATACACAATTGAAAGAAGGGTGTCATTATACAAAGTTTGAAACAAAGAAAAAATTTCAATCACACAATGTGTCTCTTTTATTGAAAAAGTATGATGTTGAAGCACAAAAATACCTCTCAGGCTTCAGGGGGTTCCAATTTCAAGTATTTAGCAACTGTGAACTTGTGTATACCCTCTTTACTTTCTTTTTTAAAAAACGTTTTTTTAATTTTTTTTCAATGTTATATTCCTTCTCAGTCTTCCAGAAGAAAGAACTCACTCAAACATTTATGGGGAGCTTTAAGTTAGGCACAGAAAAAGGTCATCCTCAAGAACTTCAGAGTTAAAATCGTCTCGAATACAATCTCTCCCTATTGTTTTAATTGCTTTTTCCTGACCATTCTTCAGAAAACTGCATTAACTTTGTGTGTGCTTTGCTTCTCAATATCTTTATTATCATGATCACAGCTTTATTGAGATATAATTCACATACAACTCACTCATTTAAATGGTACAATTCAGTAGTTTTTAGTGTATTTACAGAGTTGGGCAACCATCACCACAGTAAATTTTAGAGTATTTTCATTGTCCCCCCACAGAAACCCCTGGGCCCATTCACAAATCCCCCTAACCACCTCAACCCTAAGCGACTACCACTCTACTTTGTGTCTCTCTGGATTTGCCTCTTCTGGACATTTCATATGCGTGGACTCATATATGGCCTTTTGTAACTGGCTTCTTTCACTTAGCATCATGCTTTCAAGTTTCATTCACATTATGACAGGTATCAGTACTTCATTCCTATTTTAGTTAATTTTCCATTGTGTAGACCACATTTCATTTATCTGTCAAATAATGGACACTTGGGTTGTTTCCACTTTTTGACTATTATTGATTATGCTGCTATGAATGTTTATGTTATAAGGCTTTTTGGTGGACTTACTTGGGGTTTTATACCTAGAATTACTGGGTCATATGGTAATTGTGTTTAATATTTTGAAGAACTGCCAGTTTTCCAAAGTAGCTGCACCATTTTAGCGTCACATCAGCAATGTAATTAGAGTTCCAATTTCTCCAAATCCTTAACAGCATTTATTATCTTTTTTATTTTAGCCATCCTAGTGGGTGAAGTGGTATCTCATTGTGGTTTTAATTTGCATTTCCCTGATGGCTAATGATGTTGAGCATCTTTTCATGTGCTTAATCGTTAACTCTTCAGGTAGACCTGCCAGCTTCCTTTCTAAAGAGGGAGAAATATGACTTTGTACCACCAGCAAGTTTTTATTGAGTTTGTGCCTGGATCATTAGAAGAATTAATACTTTCTCCTCCATTGAGATTCAGCTGCTGCTCCCACAGGGTGAATGAAAGTCTTTCTTTGCATTTTTCCAAAGAAAATCCAGGACTATAGAAGCTAAACTGTATTATCTGAGCAGTGCTTTAAGCCAGAAAAATAAGTAAGCGAGTACACGAGTATTATTGCAGCCTAAGTGGGATGGCTTTATATTTTAATCTGACATAGTACATATAAGCAAATCAATTCAAAAGCAATAGACTAGACTTAGGTCCCCATGAGAAGAATTGACATCTTTATATCTCTTTCTCTACTTAAATATTTAAGTACTGGTTAGAGGGGAGAGGAAGAAGTATAGGAAAACCTACGGAGTGTCATCAAATCAGGCTGAAGAAATCCGTACTTTAATTTACAAACTAATTTTCTCGGTCCAAATAAAGTCAACTCCCAGGACTCACCTTAATTCTCTCACCGTGCTAGGATTTGGTTATTTTGAACATCGCTCTAAAAGAGCTGTTGGGATCTGAGAACCGTTGGTTCTTCAAGTGTTTTCAATAAAACCTTGTTTTTTTAAAGCCGAGTCCTTGCGTGAGCAGCTGCCACTGCTCAGTGGACGCTCCAGAGAGGAGACCTGAGGTCGTTACCGAGTGTGAGAGGCTTGACCGTCTGGAGAGGAAATCCGAGGCCCTGCTTTGACCGTTATTATAACAAAAACCTTCCAACCAAACCGGCTTTTTCAAATTTACCACGCCCCTTACCGCCCTCACCTCCCAGAGAACTTGACCACCCATCCTTAAACCCAAATCTCTGCCCCACAGATTCTTCAGGGGACGCTGACTCCGATTTCAGCGACCCAATGAAGAAAACCTCTGGGAGTGTACCTACCGGTACCCCCTCAGACCCGCCCATCTCCGCCTGCGGCGGAATGGATTCTTCCTTGGCCTACCAGGCTGAGCTAGAGGCCCCGCCCCATTCCCGCCCCTTTATTGGCTTTGGGGAACCGGCCCCCGGAGTATCGGCTTCGGATTGGTCGGCTCGGCCGCCACTCGGGGCGCGTAGCGGGCGTGGCCACGCCCCTTACGTCTGGACGCTGGGTCGCCTAGAAAGGCCCCATAATCGCCGCCCAGAAGGAAGGAGGGCGGTTGTGCTAGAAGCTGCTATGGTGCTGAGTTCCCTGGCAGAGCCGACCCAGACGCGGCGGTCGCGGCCATGAAGGTGAGGGGCCGGTGGGGCCGGGAAGTCCCTCCTCGTCTCTCCTATTTGGCCAGGGCGCCTGAAGCGCCTTCTTTTTCGCCTCAGCTGTTACCCCGCCGGCACCACGGAGAGCTCCGCGGAGACCTGGGGCGGCGGGGAGTTGGGGGACCCCGACCGGCGTCTGGGGCCCTGACCCGCAGATGGGTGTCCTGGGCTGTCGGCCGTTCCCAGTTACCACAGCGCTTCGGACAGCGAGGCCGAGGCNCATATATGGCCTTTTGTAACTGGCTTCTTTCACTTAGCATCATGCTTTCAAGTTTCATTCACATTATGACAGGTATCAGTACTTCATTCCTATTTTAGTTAATTTTCCATTGTGTAGACCACATTTCATTTATCTGTCAAATAATGGACACTTGGGTTGTTTCCACTTTTTGACTATTATTGATTATGCTGCTATGAATGTTTATGTTATAAGGCTTTTTGGTGGACTTACTTGGGGTTTTATACCTAGAATTACTGGGTCATATGGTAATTGTGTTTAATATTTTGAAGAACTGCCAGTTTTCCAAAGTAGCTGCACCATTTTAGCGTCACATCAGCAATGTAATTAGAGTTCCAATTTCTCCAAATCCTTAACAGCATTTATTATCTTTTTTATTTTAGCCATCCTAGTGGGTGAAGTGGTATCTCATTGTGGTTTTAATTTGCATTTCCCTGATGGCTAATGATGTTGAGCATCTTTTCATGTGCTTAATCGTTAACTCTTCAGGTAGACCTGCCAGCTTCCTTTCTAAAGAGGGAGAAATATGACTTTGTACCACCAGCAAGTTTTTATTGAGTTTGTGCCTGGATCATTAGAAGAATTAATACTTTCTCCTCCATTGAGATTCAGCTGCTGCTCCCACAGGGTGAATGAAAGTCTTTCTTTGCATTTTTCCAAAGAAAATCCAGGACTATAGAAGCTAAACTGTATTATCTGAGCAGTGCTTTAAGCCAGAAAAATAAGTAAGCGAGTACACGAGTATTATTGCAGCCTAAGTGGGATGGCTTTATATTTTAATCTGACATAGTACATATAAGCAAATCAATTCAAAAGCAATAGACTAGACTTAGGTCCCCATGAGAAGAATTGACATCTTTATATCTCTTTCTCTACTTAAATATTTAAGTACTGGTTAGAGGGGAGAGGAAGAAGTATAGGAAAACCTACGGAGTGTCATCAAATCAGGCTGAAGAAATCCGTACTTTAATTTACAAACTAATTTTCTCGGTCCAAATAAAGTCAACTCCCAGGACTCACCTTAATTCTCTCACCGTGCTAGGATTTGGTTATTTTGAACATCGCTCTAAAAGAGCTGTTGGGATCTGAGAACCGTTGGTTCTTCAAGTGTTTTCAATAAAACCTTGTTTTTTTAAAGCCGAGTCCTTGCGTGAGCAGCTGCCACTGCTCAGTGGACGCTCCAGAGAGGAGACCTGAGGTCGTTACCGAGTGTGAGAGGCTTGACCGTCTGGAGAGGAAATCCGAGGCCCTGCTTTGACCGTTATTATAACAAAAACCTTCCAACCAAACCGGCTTTTTCAAATTTACCACGCCCCTTACCGCCCTCACCTCCCAGAGAACTTGACCACCCATCCTTAAACCCAAATCTCTGCCCCACAGATTCTTCAGGGGACGCTGACTCCGATTTCAGCGACCCAATGAAGAAAACCTCTGGGAGTGTACCTACCGGTACCCCCTCAGACCCGCCCATCTCCGCCTGCGGCGGAATGGATTCTTCCTTGGCCTACCAGGCTGAGCTAGAGGCCCCGCCCCATTCCCGCCCCTTTATTGGCTTTGGGGAACCGGCCCCCGGAGTATCGGCTTCGGATTGGTCGGCTCGGCCGCCACTCGGGGCGCGTAGCGGGCGTGGCCACGCCCCTTACGTCTGGACGCTGGGTCGCCTAGAAAGGCCCCATAATCGCCGCCCAGAAGGAAGGAGGGCGGTTGTGCTAGAAGCTGCTATGGTGCTGAGTTCCCTGGCAGAGCCGACCCAGACGCGGCGGTCGCGGCCATGAAGGTGAGGGGCCGGTGGGGCCGGGAAGTCCCTCCTCGTCTCTCCTATTTGGCCAGGGCGCCTGAAGCGCCTTCTTTTTCGCCTCAGCTGTTACCCCGCCGGCACCACGGAGAGCTCCGCGGAGACCTGGGGCGGCGGGGAGTTGGGGGACCCCGACCGGCGTCTGGGGCCCTGACCCGCAGATGGGTGTCCTGGGCTGTCGGCCGTTCCCAGTTACCACAGCGCTTCGGACAGCGAGGCCGAGGCTGGGGGAGAGGCCGGGCGCCCCCCGCCCTCATGCTTGCTGGGCCCCTCTCGGCGCCGGGCCCTGTCCGCGTCCTTGGGGGCCGGAGGCAGACCCACCGGTGCTTACCTCACCCTCTGTGCCTTTGCCTACAGCGTGCCCTCTCCCGTCCCGAGTCCTTGAACTAACCCAAATGTCGGGAGCACCACGGGACTGTCGCAGGACGGCAACTACGGGACGAAGGGAAAAGGAGTGGTGCGAAGAGTCATAAAGGCTCGGGCTAGGCTCCCTGTTAGAAATGCCTCAGGGCGGGGATCCCAGCCTGAAGGATCTGTTTACAGGCTTAACACTGGGGCCGTGACCTAGAGCGCTATCAAACCCAATGTGTCTCCGTCGCCGCTAGGTACGCAGCAAGTAATTTGACAGCTTGAGTCTTCAAGGTGGGTGTGAGAGCGTGGGAGCATCACTGAGTGAGAAGTTTAGGGGAAGGCGGGGAGATTCTGGCCCACTTTTCGGAACTGATTCTCTCAACTCTATCGCTGAGAATTCTGAAGAACTCTGGGTACAACAATCAATTCAAGTATTGATTCAAACCAAGTGGGATGAGTCATAAGGTGATACTCTTTCAGACTTAGATGATTTTTTTAAGTTCTGTGAAGAGGTGTGGTTGACAGTGGGTTAAGAAAAATAACGGGCTTCCCTGGTGGCTCAGAGGTTAAAGCATCTGCCTACAATGCGGGAGACCTGGGTTCGATCCCTGGATTGGGAAGATCCCCTGGAGAAGGAAATGGCAACCCACTCCAGTATTCTTGTCTGGAGAATCCCATGGATGGAGGAGCCTGGTGGGCTACAGCCCACAGGGTCGCAAAAAGTCGGACACGACTGAGCCACTTCACTTCACTTCACTTTAAGAAAAATAACAGTGAACCGCTAGCTTAAAACTCTGCTTTCACAAAGCCCCAAGGAAATATTTTGTTGAGCATTTCCCATATGTTAGCTAAGAGGGATATTTCATACATAGAAGTAATTCACAATACAAGCGTTTCTTTTGGGAGTTTGCCAACCAAAAGAGAAGAGACATTCTCAAGAGACCACATTCTGAGGGAGAATTTGATGAAAGGTGTCAAAAATGCAAAACCCTCAGGAGCAAGAAAGCATTTTTTTCTGGCTCTAGGAAGCAAGGAAGATTTTTGGAATAGGTTAATTTCTGAACTGGATGTTAAGTATGAGTATATTCAAAGAGCTTATTTTAACTTCCCAGGTCAGTTATAAAATATTTCACCTTTAATTTACCTATTAAGATATCTAAAACTAGCTTTCTTTGCTGAAAACCATCATCTTGCTGTGTTTTATTAATAAGATCCAGAAACAAAGCAGGAATCTTTATACATAACTCCTCAAAGAATGTTAGTATCTTTATTAGTATTAAATTTGTGACCTACCAAGAAACAAGGTGTCAAAGGAGAAAATGAGGGGCAAGTCCAGTGTTGAAATCTTTTCAGCAGTGTTTTTGAATTTAGGTGGAAGACGCTGCTTTCTGAGTTGAAGTTTTAAAAACCAAATTGGATGGGATTTGAAAATGTAAAAAGACATTTGTGAAACATATTGTGAAACAAAGTACAAACCTGATAGACCAGTCTGAACAAGACAATTATGAAGATTCTGTTTTCCATTTAAATTTCTATGAAAACTGGATTCATAAAATTTAGGATTTGAGCTGTTTATTAATTTTGTTTCTCACTAGGATTAATTATGTGGTGTCATCTATAGATTTCTGGGCAGGATCATTGATTCCTGATGTCATGAAATTCTAACATATGAATGTTCATCAAAACAAATACTTCTTTCACTGGAATTAAAATTAATTTAAAAGTCAAGCAATCAGATAAATACATCTTCACACAGACCCAGGAATAGGAGCTGGTTTTAGTATATGTATAAAATGAGTATTTACTTTCTTTTAATTTTTTGGGGGGGAGTCTAGAAAATGTTGTTGTGAAAAAGGTTTATGTCTCAAAGATTCAAGTAACTGTTTTACCTTTGAGTAGTATCTAATTAACTTTCTATAAAGGATTTTAAGAAAATACAAATTAGTGTCGTATGTTCAGTTCAGTCGCTCAGTTGTGTCTTTTTGCAACCCCATGGGCTGCAGCACGCCAGGCTTCCTTGTCCATCATGAACTCCCAGAGCTTGCTCAAACTCATGTCCATTGAGTTGGTGATGCTATCCAACCATCTTATTCTCTGTCATCCCCTTCTCCTGCCTTCAGTCTTTCCCAGCATCAGGGTCTTTTCATCAGGTGGCCAAAGTATTGGAGCTTCAGCATCAATCCTTCCAGTGACTGTTAAGGACTGATTTCCTTTAGGGCTGACTGGTTTGATCTCCTTGATGCCCAGGGGACTTCCAAGAGTCTTCTCCAACACCACAGTTCAAAAGCATCAATTCTTCAGTGCTCAGCTTTCTTTATGGTCCAACTCTCAAATCCATACATTACTACTGGAAAAACCATAGCTTTGACTAGACGGACCTTTGTCAGCAAAGTAATGTCTCTGCTTTTTAATATGCTGTCTAGGTTGGTCATAGGTTTTCTTCCAAGGAGCAAGCGTCTTTTAATTTCATGTCTGCAGTCACCATGTGCAGTGATTTTGGAGCCCCCCAAAATAAAGTCTCTCACTGTTTCCATTGTTTCCCCATCTATATGCCATGAAGTGATGGGCCCAGATGCCATGATCTTAGTTTTTTGACTGTTGAGTTTTAAACTGGCTTTTTCACTCTCCTCTTTCACTTTCATCAAGAGACTCTTTAGTTCCTCTTTGCTTTCTGCCATAACGGTGATGTCATCTGCATATTGAGGTTACTGATATTTCTCCCTGCAATCTTGATTTCAGCTTGTGCTTCATCCAGCCTGGCATTTCTCATGATATACTCTACATATAAGTTAAATAAGCAAGGTGACAGTATACAGGCTTGACATACTCCTTTCCCAGTTTGGAACCAGTCCATTCTTTCATTTCTGGTTCTAATTGTTGCTTCTTGACCTGCATACAGATTTCTTAGGAGGCAGGGAAGGTGGTCTGGTATTCCCATTTCTTTAAGAATTTTCCATAGTTTCTTGTGACCCACACAGTCAAAGGCTTTGGCTTAGTCAGTGAAGCAGAAGTGGATGTTTTTCTGGAATTCTCTTGCTTTTTGTATGATCCAACAGATGTTGGCAATTTGATCTCTGCTTCCTCTGCCTTTTCTAAATCCAGCTTGAACATCTGGAAGTTCTCTGTTCACGTACTGCTGAAGCCTAGCTTGGAGCATTTTGAGCATTGCTTTGCTCGTGTGTGTCTTATGTTAGTTTGATTTAATTCTCCTTCCTGTTTTTCTGTATTTATATTGATTTCCCCCTTAATTGTATTAATAAATGTTCATTGTTCCAAATTCAAATGAGACATCAAGAAGAAAGTAATCTATTTAATGTAATTTCTTTTTTTCCTTCTCTTTTCCCTGAAAGGTGGGAGAGTGGTGCTAAGGGTTAAGTATACTGTTTAAAAAAAGAAAACCCAAACAGAAAGAAGACAACATTTATGATCTCCAGAACACGTTATTGTAAGAATCAGTCAATTTGGCCAAATGTCTTGCATAAAAATATTACATTTTTAAGACCAGCATTTGTTTCTGCAGCCTGCTTAATGTTCAAATGGTATGAGAGAAAGAACTTAGGATGCAGAGTTTCCTCCTTTGTGGTATATGGTCTAATACTTGGTCATTAAGGTAGCAGAGCTGCTGGCGTATTATATTTCAGTTGAAGCACCAGTTTCAGTAAGAAATCCTTTGATGTTTTAAGAAACTGTGTTCCTCCAGTGGCTCTAAATAGGGTTATTATCTTAACAGTTTCTTCTGGTTTACTTTAAGTTCTGTAGGGAAGTTTAACCTCATTAAAATTAAAACTGGAAAACTTATTCTTTTGTATCATGGGTACTGAGATTTGAAACACCTTTTCTTATTGTTAACACAAGGACATTGAGTTTCAGCAAACTGAAAGTTGTTCAGAGTTTAAAGACAGAGTTTTTGATGATTGAGTTCTCTGAAGAAGCTTCCGCTAGTGCAAGAACTGAATTCCTGCCTGGTCCTTACAGCTTCTTACAGCATCCAAGAAAACAAATGTTTCTGAAATGGGAACTTTTAGGTTTATCCTTAACTGTGTAAATTATTACCACATTTAGAGTTAAAGCAAGCAATGCTTAGGAGGTGGCTTCATGATCACCTAGTTTAATCAAAAGCAAATGATTTAGACTATGATCATTTAGATTATTTAGCTTTCCTCAGAGCTTAGCTGATAAAGAATCGACTTGCAATGCAGGAGACCCTGGTTTGAGTCCTGGGTCAGGAAGATGCCCCTGGAAAAGGGATAGGCTACCCACTCCAGTATTCTTGGGCTTCCCTGGTAGCTCAGATGGTAAAGAATCTATCTGCAATGCAGGAGAGCTGGGTTTGATCCCTGGGTTGGGAAGATACCCTGGAGAAGGGCATGGCAACCCACTCCAGTATTCTTGCCTGGAGAATCCCATGGACAGAGGAGCCTGGCAGGCTACAGTCCATGGGGTTGCAAAGAGTGGCACAGGATTGAGCAAGTAAGCACAGCACCCATGATCATTTAGTTTTTTGCTGTTTTCAAACCCATTAACTCCCCCTGCTTCCTGATTTAGTCTTCATGGAAGTCAGTATAGCTTTTCTTATTCCTCATTCTAGTTTGCCTGGCTACTATTACATTTGGTGGACCCATTAAAAGGGATCACATCCTGATATAGTTTAGAAGAGGATTCAAAGTTTGTAGTAAACTTTTTGTTAATTCTCTCAGTTGAGCATTTTAGAAGTCAACCCCTAGCTATTCTAAAAAATGCATTAGAACACACACACACACACATAGGCAGCCGCTGAACCTTGAGTCACTGAACACACACAACACACACACACACACAGGCAGCAGCTGAACCTTGAGCCCCTCAAAAACTCTGGCATTGTGCCAGAAAGAAGGCAGGGCTACTGCTCTCCTAAAGAAACAACACATTTCCTCTTGCCTTTGTTGACTAAAATGATGATTCAGAATGGGCCTCTATTGTGACTCTGACTGAGGAACACCAGAGAGTGCTTATAAAATTGGTGGTCTGGTACTGTTGTGGAAATAAGTGTCGCAGCACTGGAAACTGTTAGTCCCACTCTCCTGCAAATTGTCTAGGTTTGTGAATAACAGTCCCTGCCCCTCCTCTGCACTACTCTGGAGGAAAGGGACTTTCCTCTTCATTCTCTAGGAAGAAACAACACAGGAGGAACACTTTCAGCCTTTCTGCTACTAGAAAATAAAGAGAAACTTCTATGTTGGTGATCTTAACAAAGGAGCTAAACATGCTTGACTCAGTACTTTCCTGGGACCTTCTCAGATCTCACTTCTTTTGGTTGGGATGACACTCTGGTTAGCTGGGTGGTAAGCTGCTGTTGGCCAGCTGTATAGGTAGTTGGGTGACATGTTATCAAGACCAGTTGGTTGCAGAGCTAAAGTCATGTTCTCCTATTGATGTTACCAGTAAAAAAGCAAATATTAAATTTCTATTTGTCTTATCTCTTTACTCAGTTTTAGAATGGGAGTGACAAAAAAAAAAAAAAGATAGTGTTATTGGCTCCCTAAGATCTTGGTGCACTGGCTTTGGAAAAAAAAAAAAAGAGCTGGCATTGGAAACCAGAAAAACATGAAGATATCTAGGTATCTGGGGCAGTTCAGATAAGAAATTTTAAAACTTAATTTCTTACTGTGAGTCATATAAGTTTTTAATATGATATCTGGTTCTTAACTGATGCCAGGCCCTGGTTCTGTGGCTAATCTGTTCAGAAATAATTTTAGTCTAACAGGATGTGTAGGAAAGGGATTAGGTTTATCAAGAAAGTCATTTATTTTCAGTAGTCATTGATGGCTAGAAAATCAGCTGCAAACAGCTAAATTCCCTGAGCTAGGAGTTTTATGCCAGACATAAGTAGATGGTTGCCTTATTCAGTTCTTCTCTATGTTGTTTTTGAACTATATTCATGGCCAAGAGAGGAAATGTCACCATCTTTACAGATTATTGTTCCTTCTAACCTCTCGGGTTCATGTGGTTTAGTCTGTTGAGTCCTGCTGTCAGTCATGGTCCCAAGTAAGTTTAGAATTGTTAGTCACATATACCCAGATCATAGCTTTAGTTTTCAGAGATCCAGACTTTGTCTTTTTTTCATGGAAGGGTAGTAGGTTTGTTTTTTTTGTTTTTAACAAAGTAAGCAACTGAAAGATGGGTGTGACCTATATTTAGGTGACACACCTCTTTGTAACTGAGGCATAGCAACAACTTGAATTTACTGCAGTTCCAAAAACCAAAGAGCTGTGTCTTGTGTATTGTCTGCCTAGAAATTGTGTTTGCTCAGAATATTCAGAAGAAAATGAAATAGTTTGGAAAACATGCTTCAATCTTACTATCAAAAGATGATCAGAGTGTAAATAAAAGCAAAATAAGAGAAGGCAGGCTGATTAAATTGGTAGAAGATCTTAGAGGTTAGGGAAAACAGAATTGGAAAGAACATGAAGTTGGGTCTCTAAAGCTCTTCGAGGGAGGGTGCAAGAAAGAGGGCTTTTTGGTTATGACTCCCCTAGATTCCGTAACTGGACTCCAAGAAAATATAAGAGTCAGAGAGTCAAAAGGTCAGAGAATAAATTCATGTTCCCCTACCTGCCCCCTTCCCAAGAGCACACATTCAACTCAGTTGTTGGAAAAATGCTCTCTTAAATTGTTCCTTAATTGCTTTTGGAGATTCTGTCACTTGAAAAATGGGACCGTTAGTGCATTTGTTGTGTACTCAGTTGTGTCTACTCTTTGCGACCCCATGGACTGTAGCCCACCAGGCTTCTCTGTACAAGGATTCTCCAGACAAGAGTACTGGAGTGGGTTGCTATTTTCTCCTTCAGGGAATCTTCCCGACCCAGGGATCGAATTCCCATCTCTTGTGTCTCCTGCACTGGCAGGCAGATTCTTCCCTGCACCATCTGAAGCCCTGGAACTGTAATATCAAGTAGTAACAGAAGTTTGGATAGATTTGAAAGGGAAAGATTAGTATAGGACACTTCAAGTACTATTAACTGAATGGCAAGGTAACAGTTGTTAGGGAGGGTCCTTGTACCCCGAGGGAACATCAGAAGAAATTTAGGTAATTAGGACTTTAAGGGAAAGTGCTAGAAGATGAAACATGCTAATGGAAGTCAGGGAGATGGAGCCTAAGCCTGGAAGCTTCATCTTTTGCGTGGATCCTTCAACTTAGAGGTGAGGAATGACGAAAATAGTTCGCGCAATGGCTGTTTTTGATGGACGTAGAAATCACTCTTTCTCCCAATATTGGAGATTGCACACAAGAAAAGGCGTAGAGGAATAAGTTAGAAAATAAGAAATTTGGGCCAAAAAGCAAAGAACAAATGAAGAATGGCGTCAAATTTCAGCCTAAGTTCCAGGCTAATAATGTGTGGTAAAGGAGAGGAACTAATTTAAGAATCAGAGTAAATTGTTGAAAACTCAAGCTGAGCCTTCTGAAAGAATTAGGGGAAACCATGGAGGGAAAGGAAGAACAGAAAGCATATCCCACTACTTGGGGCCTGGGGATGGGACATGGGGTGGGGAGTATACATAGGTTGTGAGGAGCACGTGATGGAGGTGTTGGTCCTAGAACTCTAGAGGCACAGGCTTCAGAACTAACTGCAACCCCTTCCACTTTGGAATCTCTGAGTGATTCTCCAGCTGAAATGATGGAGGCAGGAAGGAGAAATCTAGACTCAGCAGGTGTTAACCATTCAACCTTGACTGTAGCGCATGTCACATGGGGAATTTTTTTTATAGTTGACTTTTTTCTCTTTATTAAAAAAAAATTTTATTGGAGAATAATTGCTTTACAGTGCTGTGGTAGTCTCTGTCATACATCAACATGAATCAGTCATATATATCCCCTCCCTTGTGAGCCTCCCCCACCCCATATTCCATATTTCACCCCTCCACATAGGGAATTTTTTTTTTAGTGCTGATGTCCAGACCAGTTAAATCAGAATCTTGGGGCTCAGTATTTTTTACGGCTCTCCTGGCCAGTCCAACTACTGTCTTAAGGGCAGTTTCACTGGCCTAGGCAACTCCTTAGTGAGAGGCAGTGACAGCAGCCCCTGTAGTACAAGATTAAAAATACCTGCTCCAAAGAAGTGGGGGAGGTTGAATCACTAAAGAGATAACTTTCATTTCAGCACTGGGGTGCCAGAAAACACAGTCTTAAAGGGGAAATAGAAATGAAGTTGTTAAGATATGCTGGATGGTAAAGAAAGGTACCTGGAATAAAACTGGTCACTGGGCTTCCACTCTTTCAAATTTCTGTACTTTTTGAGAAAGGCTGGAGTATCGCCAATGCTCCTGTCAGAGGGTGACAGTACGCACAGGTAGATTTACCCTTAGCGGGATGTGAGGAATATTCTCTTATTGGGAGATTATTCTCATTTTGGGAGATTTTGTTCAAAATTGAGTTCACAGATCTAAGGAAGCAGAAACAGATTTTCAGTGTTCCAGATTTTTCTTTTTTTTCCCCTCGTATGGTCTTTGGCTGATTTGTACCAAATATTATGTTATAGCAATACATTTTTGCCTGGGACAGTGCTCTGGGAGTTGGGTTGGGCTTTGTGTTTTAATTTTTATTTTATAATGAAATAACTGAAAGATAGAAGCATTCTTTCCATTATATTCCCTTCTGGGGAATGAAGAGGAAATTCTCTCCCCTTTATAGAAACGTGAGGAATTGGATGAAATTGTTACCTTCCAATATTGATGTCTACACAGAGATTCAGTTTTCCCAAATTCTATTCCCTTCATCAGAACTGTGTGTATTTTCAGCCTAGAATTTTAATGGTTGTACTCATTAACATGGTTTGAAAATTTGTATCCTTCCTTTACTCTCATTGTAAAAGTGTTTCGGGACAGAAAGAACAAAATGTGCAACAGAGCTACTTTTAAAAAGGGAGTATCATTCATTTTTTTGGCCTGCAAGGTCAGAATTTTTTCCATCTTTATTACTCTTTCTTAACAAGACACAATTTGAACTTTTTAGGTAGCAGGAACAATTTAATTACATTGCCTTTTTAAAGAAGTATCATAATGAAACCTTTTACAGAGTTATTTATCAATTAGTCATGGTGATGCAACTATATGCTGTGGCAGAAAGAAGTTCTGTTCATGAGGAATTTTTACGGGAGTTAAGACAATATCACCCAGGAATTAAAAGGGTGCTAACCGCAATTTAATCATTTAGAAGCTAGGTCAGCAGGAAGCTAAAGCTTCTCAAAACTATACTTCTTTAAACTCTTGGAATGAAAAAAGTTTCTCCTGATGGTACTTTCTGTACTTGAGGTATTCCCCTCAAAATATTATGTGCAAATTGAATATTTTGAAAACATTCTCAGTTGTTTTAAGAGTTCACTGTTTAAAGCACAGCGGGTGAATCCTTTGCTAAAAAAACAATCACTTTAAATGGACTGTTAGTAAATCTGGATTTTTATGCTTTTATGTTTAAACAAATCATGGCTCTAGGGTCTGAGGTATGTATTTATTTAAAGGTATGAACTATTAATTATAACTTAACCTGACTTTAAAGGTATCAGTATTTCTTGAGAATTATAGGCTTTGAAGCCATAGAATACTTAAGTCAGTGACCCTGATGCTTAAGACTGTTTGAACCTTGTATTGTGGTTTCATGTTTCTTTACTTTCTCTTTTCCCAGTATTTAACATAGCATACTACTTCTGATGGGCTTCTCAAGTGGCACTAGTGGTGGAAACCTGCCTGCCAATACAGGAGGTGGTTCAATCCCTGGGGCAGGAAGATCCCCTGGAGAAGGGAATGGCAACCCATTCCAGTATTCTTGCCTGGAGAATCCCAAGGACTGGCAGGGTACAGTCCATGGGGTCACATAGCCAGACACAACTGAGCACTTGAGCACACACACGCACTACTTCTGGGTACTAGCAAGAATGGCATGAACCTTCTCTAACATTCCAAATAACCTTTTAAGATTGTTTATAAAAAAGGTTTTTTAAGAGCTCATTGGACAAACAGTAACTGTTTGACAGAGTTAGATAATGAAGGGACAGTGTACTGTTGTCATGTTTGCCCTTTTAACTAGGAAGACCTCACCTACCTGGAATTCCATTACTTATCACATTATCTAGAGTCTGGAATGTGCTTAATCAGGACAAGGGGCAAAAGCTCACTGGTTCCAAACACTGTAGCTTTTTGTTTTTAGCATGGGAAAATGCCTAAAGCCCTCACTGAAAATATATTTTTATATACACTTCTAACAAGCTTGGTTATCAGGTTTCTGAGTACAGTAAAAAAAAGAAGTTGCTAGAGGTAGCTATAGTGATAGCAGTGATGATTCATAGAAAGGGAAGAGATGGGAGAAAACATAAAAGGCAGCATATTAGTTTCAAGCCACTTAGTGGTGTAGCAAATAGCCCTTAGACCTCATAACGTCATTATGGTTATCGAGTTATCAAAAATTGTGTTCAGTATTCTGTTTGCTTGTAAAAATTTTCCTTAATGTTAAATTAATATATATATTCTTTTTAAAAAATATTTATTTGGCTGTGTTTGGTCCTGGTTGTAATAAGCGGGATGTTCATTGCGGCATCCTGGCTCTCCAGTTGTGATGTGCAGACTCTGGAGAACTCTGTGATGGGCTTCGTTGGCCCGTGTCATGTGGGGTCTTAGTTCCCCGACCAGGGATCAAACCTGTGTCCTCTGCACTGCAGGGTAGATTCTTCCCTGGACCACCAGGGAAGTCCCTAATATTTTCTTTATAAAAATTTTGAAAGCAGGGGAAAACTCGAGAAAACAAATTATATGAGATCTACATGTTAACCTAGAGAGCGCCTCAGTTGGCATTTTGATGTTTTCCCAGTCATTAAAAAAAAAAAAAAAAAAGTATTCATATGCCATAGTTTATTATGTCCAGTTACAAATGAGAGGACCGAAGTTTAATGAAATTAAATAGCTTGAATTTATATTCTTTCTGCTAAATGATAGGAAAAACTGCTTCAGCCTACAGAACAGTGCTATCTGTAGTCACCAGTCTTTAAGGTTGCCAGGTAGAATACAAGACACTTAATTAGAATTTTAGATAAAGAATAATTTGGGGGGGGGATAAGCATTAACCCCAAATATCACACAGCATGTACTTCTGTCCTGTCTTTTTTTTCCTCCTGTGTTGTATGCACATACATCTCTAAGCATTTATGTGTGGGGTTTTTTTTTTTTTAATGAAATTGGGTTCATGTTGTATCTTCTCCTTTCGTTAACAGTGTATCATGAGTATCCCCAAAGCCAAATATTCTTTGTAAATACCAGAATATTACCCACTGTCAAATAGCTTAAAATTTTGATGCTAAAAAGATAATCTCGATGGAACTTCCTTGGTGATCCAGTAATTAAGACTCCATGCTTCCACTGCAGGAGGTACGAGTTCAATCCCTGGTCAGGGAAGTAGAATCCCACAGGCCAGGCAGTGTGGCCAAAAAAAACCCCTCACAATCTCAAAATTATTTAGGGCAAACATGCTTCTGCAGAATGGCATTCCTTAAGAATCCCAGAGAGCCCAGGTTCCACTCAGCTTTAAACTGATGCCTGTTTTTGTTCCTTTTCAGGCGGGTGCTACGTCTATGTGGGCTTCGTGCTGTGGGCTACTGAACGAAGTCATGGGGACTGGAGCTGTCAGGGGCCAGCAATCTGGATTTGCAGGAGGCACTGGTCCATTCAGATTTACACCAAATTCTGATTTTTCTGCTTACCCACCAGCATCTGCAGAAGGGCCTAATATAGTTTGCAAAGCCTGTGGACTTTCATTTTCAGTCTTCAGAAAGAAGGTGAGTTGCATGAAATGTTATATACTAAAAACTTATGTGTCAAAATTCTCAACTGTATGTTATTTTGTCAAAAACTTAGTCCTAATAACCATTTCCCATTTGGAAAAGTATTAAGTTGACGGGGCTGTGTATTATCACTCAGTTTTTCTGACTAGACACTATTATTTCTCACGATGCTCAGCCATCCTTTCTCCTGGATTCTGACTTTGTTTATCCACTTTGATTTTTCCTGATGCTGCTTATGTTCTGAAGCAAAAGATTTAATTAGTCACCGATCTGTTCAGAGATGATTTACTATAGCTCTGACCTCAAGTCTCAAAAAATGTGTCCCTACCCATATGAACTCAAGTGAAGAAGTGAGTATATTAATATTGACTGTTGTTTAAAGATGCAACATACCACACTTGGGCTAAAACAGTTATTTCTTTTTAGGACAGAAAGTCATTCTTTCTGAGAACCATCATTTTGCTAGGTCATCTCCTAGTCTATCAGTTCAGTCCTTTAAAATACTTAAGGAACAAGGTGTTAGCAAGGGTTGGTATTCCTAACCCCAAGTGGAAATGACCACATCTTAGTATCTTTAAGCTTTGCTCATGGAATGGCTTTGATTGTGATTTAAGGTTCTGCAAAGAATAGCAAGGAGAGATAAGAAAGCCTTCCTCAGCAATCAATGCAAAGAAATAGAGGAAGACAACAGAATGGGAAAGACTAGCGATCTCTTCAAGAAAATTAGAGATACCAAGGGAACATTTCTTGCAAAGATGGGCTTGAAATGGTATGGACCTAACAGAAGCAGAAGATATTAAGAAGAGGTGGCAAGAATACACAGGAGAACTGTACAAAAAAGAGCTTCATGACCCAGATAATCACGATGGTGTGATCACTCACCTAGAGCCCGACATCCTGGAATGTGAAGTCAAGTGGGACTTAGAAAGCATCACTATGAACAAAGCTAGTGGAGGTGATGGAATTCCAGATCCTGAAAGATGATGCTGTGAACATGCTGCACTCAATATGCCAGCAAATTTGGAAAACTCAGCAGTGGCCACAGGACTGGAAAAGGTCAGTTTTCATTCTAATCCCAAAGAAAGGCAATGCCAAAGAGTGCTCAACTACCGCATAATTGCAGTCATCTCACACGCTAGTAAAGTAATGCTCAAAATTCTCCAAGCCAGGCTTCAGCAATACGTGAACCGTGAACTTCCAGATGTTCAAGCTGGTTTTAGAACAGGCAGAGGAACCAGAGATCAAATTGCCAACATCCACTGGATCATGGAAAAAGCAAGAGAGTTCCAGAAAAACATCTATTTCTGCTTTCTTGACTATGCCAAAGCCTTTGACTGTGTGGATCACAATAAACTGTGGAAAATTCTGAAAGAGATGGGAATACCAGAGCACCTGACCTGCCTCTTTAGAAACCTATATGCAGGTCAGAAAGCAACAGTTAGAACTGGACATGGAACAACGGACTGGTTCCAAATAGGAAAAGAAGTATGTCAAGGCTGTATATTGTCACCCTGCTTATTAACTTATATGCAGAGTACATCATGAGAAANCTGCCTCTTTAGAAACCTATATGCAGGTCAGAAAGCAACAGTTAGAACTGGACATGGAACAACGGACTGGTTCCAAATAGGAAAAGAAGTATGTCAAGGCTGTATATTGTCACCCTGCTTATTTAACTTATATGCAGAGTACATCATGAGAAATGCTGGGCTGGAAGAAGCACAAGCTGGAATCAAGATTGCTGGGAGAAATACCAATAACCTCAGATACGCAGATGACACCACCCTTATGGGAGAAAGTGAAGAGGAACTAAAAAGCCTGTTGATGAAAGTGAAAGAGGAAAGTAAAAAAGTTGGCTTAAAGCTCAACATTCAGAAAACAAAGATCATGGCATCTGGTCCCATCATTTCATGGCAAATAGATGGGGAAACAGTGGAAACAGTGTCAGGCTTTATTTTGGGGGGCTCCAAAATCACTGCAGATGGTGATTGCAGCCATGAAATTAAAAGACGTTTACTCCTTGGAAGGAAAGTTATGACCAACCTAGACAGCATATTGAAAAGCAGAGATATTACTTTGCCAATAAAGGTCCATCTAGTCAAGGATATGGTTTTTCCAGTGGTCCTGTATGGATGTGAGAGTTGGACTGTGAAGAAAGCTGAGTGCCAAAGAATTGATGCTTTTGAACTGTGGTGTTGGAGAAGACTCTTGAGAGTCTCTTGGACTGCAAGGAGATCCAATCAGTCTGTCCTAAAGGCGATCAGTCCTGGGTGTTCATTGGAAGGACTGATGCTAAAGCTGAAACTCCAGTACTTTGGCCATCTCATGTGAAGAGTTGACTCATTGGAAAAGACCCTGATGCTGGGAGGGATTGGGGGCAGGAGGAGAACAGGGCGACAGAGGATGAGATGGCTGGATGGCATCACTGACTCGATGGACATGAGTCTGAGTGAACTCTGGGAGTTGGTGATGCACAGGGAGGCCTGGTGTGCTGCGATTCATGGGGTCGCAAAGAGTTGGACATGACTGAGTGACTGAACTTAACTGAAGGTACAGGTATTGTAAAGTGGTGTCCTCTGTTTGCTTGGCTTGATGTTGAGAGATCAGTTGTCTTTCTCTTTTCTTCTCTGTGTTAGGCTTTCCCCTCTTCTCTTTACTTATTTTTTATTTTATATTGGATATAGTTGATTAACATGTGAACAGCCCCCCTTCTCTTTAAACAGGAAATTTTTCACAGGAAAAGAGCAGGAAGAGAGTTTGTGCTTGTGCTTTTCTGCTCCATGTGGTTCAAGTCAGCTCTGCTTTGCTAATTACATGTTTGCACTCATGGGTGGAAAAGGTTTTAATTCATTAACACAAGAGTATAGTTTTTTAAAAGGGCTATATTTGCACTTCAGTGAATCCAGACTGCCTCAGCAATGACTGTTTTGATTTTCACAGCTTTGAGAACACGAAACGCCCATGGGTCTGGTGCCATAGGGGGGCTTCATAAAAACTAAAATTTAATTTTAATAGAAGACAAAAGGAAAACTAGGGCTTTTGCAGTGGCTTATGTCTGGCTCTCATTAAATGCTTCTTTTCTCTCTGTCTCTTCAGCATGTATGTTGTGACTGCAAGAAAGATTTTTGCTCTGTGTGTTCAGTCTTACAAGAAAATCTCCGTAGATGTTCCACTTGTCACTTATTACAAGAGACGGCCTTTCAGCGCCCTCAGTTAATGCGACTGAAAGTGAAGGATCTCCGACAGTATCTCATCCTTCGAAACATACCAATCGATACCTGTCGGGAGAAAGAAGACTTGGTGGACCTGGTCCTGTGCCACCGTCGGCTGGGCTCTGAGGACGACTTGGACACGAGTAGTCTCAATTCCTCAAGGTCCCAGACTTCTAGCTTTTTTACACACTCATTTTTTTCAAACTATACAGCCCCATCTGCTACCGCATCTTCGTTTCAGGGAGAGCTTATGGGTGGAGACCGGACCCTAGGATCTGGAGCGCTGGTACAGGTACGAGGGTGCAGTTACCCCAAGGGCCTGGCACATCGTCTGCTCTTGGCCAGTGTGGTGGGGCCCTCAGGGCTGATGGCTCCTTGCTGAGCAGAGGTTCTACGCTTTGCTGAACTCTGCGCCTGCTGGCTCCCCTAGTGTGAAGCTCTACACTTGGGTGCTGTACAAAGGGTCTGAAAAAGAGCTCGTCAGTCTTGACCTTAGTTATCCCAGTTTCCTTAAATCCTACAGTTAAATACTAGCTGTTGATATAATGGCCGTGAAACATAGCACATAAGTATTTACAGGATGTAAACATTTTTACTATTTGTGTTTACTATTGAAACTAGTAAAAATGTTTACTATTTGTGTGTCAGTGACCATGGAAACTATAAGGTAACCTAATGCCCAGTTGTCTTGCTACGATAAAGTTGTGCTTATCTGGATATTGGGAAAGAGCCATCTGAATTAGCAACATGATACGGATATTTACTCATTTCAAAGAAATGCCAGTGCAGAATGTTGTCCCAGTGAGGTCCTTGGGCATTCTGATGGAATAACATGCAAGGGCTTGTAATTAATACCCAATTTGTATATATGAATGATTCTAAAATGCTGAAAGAATTGTTTTGAACATTTCTCTCTGCATTTAATTTTCTCCTCTGAGGAAAGAGGTTAGAAGCAGAGGGAAATGTGGTCTAGTTGCTTTCTAAATAGTCATAAATAAGCCCAAGCTGGGCATTTTATTGTTTTGTCAAATGGCAGCTGACACAATTATGATGCAAACACAAGATGCATGTGTCTGACCTTCGTGTCACTTTGAGGTATATGACACCACTCAGGAGGTATGGTGCTTGTGAACTACTAGGATAGAATACTTGAAATCGGAAATTGACATAGGGTTTCTCTTCTCCCTAAAGAAAATAGTATCTGATGGTTGAGGAACTTCTAAAAACTAGAACTAGCATCCACCATCAGTGAATTATTCTAGAAAGCTTTGCTTGGAATTAGAATGTCTAAGTATGAGATAGTAAGACGAGATCTTTGAAATCAAATAGCCCTGACACTAGGGCTGATCTTAGAACTTTAGTTTCTACCTGTATCTTAGAGGCGCCAGTTAAACTAGCCATGTGCAGGTCCTTTGATCAGGACACAGTGCAATTTCATACACTATTGGCTTTGGTATCCTGTGATGGGCCCTTCTTAACTCCTTGGGGAGTTAATATTCTGGTTAGACTTTTACAGATTCACACTCTTATAGGAATTTGACCTGTGAGATAACTATGGAAAGTTAGTTGTTTAGAGAATCATGTGGGGCCCAACTCTTTGGGAGGGGCAGCAGCTCTCAGGACCCTGGGAAGGTGTGGTGTTGGGGTCATTCTTAGGGAGGATGGCTGGAAGGGTTTTCTCTAGTGATAAATATGGGTTGATATTGCTAGGAAAAGTCCTGGCCTAATATCCATTATGTGTATAGGAGCCTAGTGAAATAGCTTCAGCAAACACAGAAGACAATGAAGATGATGATGACGATGACGATGATGATGATGACGATGATGATGAAGAAAACTTGGAGGAGCGGGTGAGATTGCCTGTGTAATTTGATTTTCCTGACATTTCTTCACCCTGGTAGGGAAAATACCCATGTGGACTTCTGCTAGATTAGCACAGGTTGTTGCCTCTAGTTTGAATGCAGTACAGCATATAGGATACAACAAGGACTCGTGAGAAGTCTGGGTCGAATCTCCAGGACCAGTGATGCCCGTAGGGCGAATGTGGTATGCTGTTTTCCTTGCTGAATTTGCAGGAACAGAGGTAATGGATGCACTCTGATTTCAGACACCTGGCCTCGCCAAGAAGAGAGTGAGAGCTTCTCTGTCTGACCTGTCAAGCCTTGAGGACGTGGAAGGGATGAGTGTGCGCCAGCTGAAGGAGATCCTGACTCGGAATTTTGTCAACTATTCTGGCTGCTGTGAAAAATGGGAGCTAGTAGAGAAAGTAAACCGGTTATACAAAGAGAATGAAGAAAACCAAAAGTCATGTAGGTTTGTTTTTCCTTTTTTTGGTCCTTAGAGTAGCCTTCTTTAGGCTTTTTAAAACTAGACTGTCTCTGTCATAATGAAGTCCAATTTATTTTTGAGAAAACTGTCCTTTGATTGAGTGTGAATTAGTCATGAAGCTGTTTATAGATCTTTTAAGCAGTAGGTTCATTATATAATGTTGGCTTTGAGATCACCATTGCTTCACCATTGCTGGTGAGTCAGGTAATCATTTGTTCAGTCTGTTTTTTCTTTCCATAATTTGTTAGAACTCTAATGAAATTCCTTGGATCTATACAAAGGCTTCTTTTCTCACTCACCTGTCTTGCAAGCTGGTACTCAGGATTTAAAAGCTATAATTGAGATAATCAGTGGGGGAAAAATTTCCCTAGAGCCAAGATGTTAAGTAGTTCTTAGCATCAGTATTAGTAGGTTTCTGTGTAAGTCATGAAAAGCTGAGGTTAAGAACTTTTAAACTACATACTGATGGAGCATGGAGCAGAAATCCCCAGCTAGTAAAGGGTCAGGGCCACAGAGCATTTATGGCAAGAGAAAAGAATTCACTGGTGTTCAGACTGACAAATATTATTTTCTAATTTCAAAAACAGTCCTCCCATCATTAACTTTTATCATCTTGAATTTTTTTCTTTAAAAGCTGGTTATAACATAGCGTTGGTTGATAAACAGGTCTATGCCCAGAATATGCAGAAAGCCTTTTGGCACACCTGTTTCTAAGATGATGCCACAATAGTAGACACAGGCATCTTAGTCACTGGAGCCTTTAGAGGCTCACGTGTCATCTTATTCCATGCACGCTTTCTATCCACTTTCCAGTAGTGGTGTGGGCGGAGAACTAGGACCTTAGAGGACAAAAATCTCTTGACATGGCAGTGTTTATTTCTCTTAAATTCGGAGACTACTGGCCCTTTGAGCTTGGATTCCTGTTTGGTTTTTCTAACCTTCTTCATGATTCCCATTGAGTCCTTCTGTGACCTGTAGAAGCAGAAACCTCACTGTCCAAAGCTCTGTGACCAAATCTTAAACTTATTCCACACCTTTCTTGTTCAGAACCAGAAGGTGCCTTTTGAGTAGACAGACCCCAACAGTAGTATCATAGCCAGAAACACAGATGAATTTCAAGATGCTTCCAAGCCTCAGGGAGTGCCTTCCCCGACAGGCAACTTGATGTATGATGCTTTAATAAACTTTCCTCACGCTCCTCCTCCAGAGATGAGGCTCTGGAGTCTGTGACTTTCCCAAGGCCACATAGTTGGACTGGAAATCCCAATCATGTTCTGACTCTGAGGCTCCTGTATCAGCCAGCCTGGGGTTTCTTCATTTTTATTTACAGAAGCAAACCATCATTATCACAAGAACCTTGTATTATATACAGATATAAAATAGAATCAGGGGTCCCCAGGTGGCTCAGTGGTAAAGAATCTACCTGCCAATGCAGGAGACACTAGTTTGATTCCTGGGTCGGGAAGATCCCCCTGGAGGAGAAGTGGCAACCAACTCCAGCATTCTTGCCTGGAGAATCCCTCGGATAGAGGAACTTGGCCGGCTATAGTCCTTGGGGTCACAGAAGAGTCGGATACGATTTAGCAGCTAAACAACAGCCACATAAAATAGCACTAAATAGCTAACATTTGCTAGGCACATCATCCCTGGCCCTCAGCTTAGCATTTCTCATTTATTCTTCACACAACCCTACGAGGCGACCTTACTGTCATTTCTAGGGGAAGGAAGCGAGGTGCGGAGAGTGGGGACTGCTGCTCACAGTGGGGTCACTGGGTCCCTCCGCGGCCGTGCCCGCCACCCCAGCCCTCTGTTGCCTTTCAGATGGCGAGCGGCTGCAGCTGCAGGACGAGGAGGACGACAGCCTGTGCCGGATCTGCATGGACGCCGTCATCGACTGCGTCCTGCTCGAGTGCGGGCACATGGTCACGTGCACCAAGTGCGGCAAGCGTATGAGCGAATGCCCCATCTGCCGGCAGTACGTGGTGCGCGCTGTGCACGTGTTCAAGTCCTGAAGCCCGCCCCCCGCGCTGAGCTCGGTCCTAGACATCTCTGTGCACAGAAGGGGACTGGAAACTTCGTTTGAAAGCTGAAGCTATTTTTAAAAAATTACTTTCACTCCTAACGGGACGGGAAAGATTCATCCTGAGTTGCGGCCACACTGGTCCATGCCGTACGCCCGTCAGCCTGAGCACGGGCTCAGTTTCCCAGGTTCTGCTGGGCTCCCTCACGCCTCTGTTCACTCTTCGCTCAAATGGACTGCTTATGGCATCAGCTACTGCTCTCTTTGCAGGACATTTCTCTTGTTCTCTTGTTTCTCCTTCGTCCTATTTTTAACTCAGATGTTTGAAACTTCTGTTCTCTTTGGATGAGATCACTGTCTGCAAATGGCTGACATGGTACACGCTGAGCAGTGGCACCTCTGAATGTTCATTTTATTAGTCATGTATATTTTAAATGCTACTATTTGATGAATGTAAGTTTCCACATTGTTGCTCTTTCTGCGTTTCAACATCATTGGGAATAACTGACATTCTATAGTCAACTGCCTTGGCCTTAGGCTAAACATGTCCATTTTTGTTCAGGTACAGCTTTTTCTAGCAAGGGCTGCATCTAGCTTCCTTCATTAGAGAAGTGTGTGTGTTGAATTCTTTATTAACGTGTAATCTGTTTACACTGTTTTGTATAGTGAAAGTGTATTTTCAGTGCTACCCACTAGCTAATTTGAACTTTAGGAATAAAATTAGATTTTAAGAAATGTTTTTATGGACACTTTTCCTGGTCAGTTCTTAATTCACTTGGGTACAGCATGAATGGGTGTCCATGCCTGGTCCACCACCTCCTTCAGGAGAGCAAGGAGCACCTTCAAAGATGTTGCCCCCACCTACCCTTGGCTGCTGACTTAATGGTGAGTTTAACTACATTTTCACCGTTTACCGTGACCAGGTGTTGTGCCAGGTGCTGTGTGGTTATCTCCAAATATATATTACCTCATGTCACAGATGGGGAGCTCAGTCTCTGATAAATTAAAAAACTTGTCTAAAGTCTGTTAAAAAGTCACCACAAGGAATTCCCTGGAGGTCCAGTGGTTAAGACTGTGCTCTCATTGCCGAGGGTTGGGTTCAATTCCTGATTGGGGAGCTAAGGTCCTGTGAGTCATATGGTGAGGCCAAAGAAAAAAGTTTTTAAATAAAATAAGCCCCCACCTCAGAATTTGAACCTAGCTCTAATGTTTTTTCTTAACTCTTCTAATACCTGAAATGATAAACCTGAGAAACTAACTTATGCAAAAAAGGTTCTTGGGATATTAATGACCTGAAATCTCTTTTCTTTTAGATCTAATTCTGATCACGGTGGTTGAGACCAACTGTGGATTCACTTCCACTGCTTGTGAGGAGGTATGTTTTTGGGAAACATTACATAACTCCTTGGGTGAGTCCTGTGGGTTTCTGATCTTTTGACTCTGTGCAGTGGGTAACACATGCCTTCAGGTGTTTAGGATCCAGAAGTCCGTGAACAAGACCTGAAAATTACAGCAAAGGGGGTAAATGGTCTTCCCTGCTGTGCTTAAGGCCAGAAGTTTGGCTAGCTATGAAATAAAGTTGCCTTTCTATGTTTTCTGATAGTGAGGGTCAAAAGCATGTAAACCAACGCTTTGTGGATACTCTCAAAACCTCTTGTGTTCGCTTGCAGACCCAAAGCTCAGCCCCTGCTGAAGCTATAGGTGCACTTAATCTGTACTTCTAGTCAGACAGTGAACTCCAGAAATTCAACATCACCCACAAATTCACAATCACCCACAAATTTGGTGGAGGGGTCTTCAAATCCAGGCTAGTGGGTGAGATAATAAACACACCTAAATAGAAGCCAAGCAGCAGGTATTGGTGTATCTGAAGTTAAATTAGAAAGTTGAGATTTGTTTGCTCATAGTCTCAGCTGAAAACAGCTTATTTACTGTTTCCTCTTGGACTTATATATAGTATCAGGTGCTTGTTTTAGCAGTGAACAAAAACTCCTAGTGGTGGATATTCTTAGGTAGCATTTTCAAACAACCTTGGCTTAGTAAGAAGCAAACGCATTTTCAGCCTAATAGGTTGGAATAATAAGGGACTAATTTATTTGGCAGAGGGCAAACATGTCTCTCTGGAACCTGCATTTTCTAGCTGCATGCCATGTCTCTATTTCTGAATAGGTAACCTGTCATATGGATCCACAAGGGAATAGTGACATCTCTTTATCCTCACGGTACGGATGTCATTCGATGGGCCATGGTATCTCCCTTTGTCAAGGTCAGCATCCCTCGAGGAAGGCAGGTTGGAGCCTCTCCTCTTTTCTGGGTTAAAATGTGGTCTTACCCAGGAAGCGTGCCGTATGGTTTATGTGCCTTCCATTATTTCATCAGATACAATATTTGGGCTCAGAATAGCTGTTTGCAAGCATCTAGCTTGGCCCAGCCTCATCTAAAGCTCATTCTAAGGAATAGGTCTGTACTGGGATATACTAAGTACCTTGACATAATGCACCTTCAAGTTGTGAACATGTATTCTCATGTCCAGTCATGAGTTAGTCACATACCTGGCATACACTGTCATGTGCATGCATCCTCTACGAGTGGTTTTTCTTTTTTATACTTCACAATACTGTAGAGAATACAGTGTTTATTCAAGCCCAGGATGTCTGGAAGCAAGTGTTAAAGCAGCAGTGATATAGTTGGTACTGTACTTAAAGTCTGTACTAGAAGGTTAGAAACGTGTCCGAAGTATTATAAACCCATACAGTTCTATATATCTGATTTCATTAGGTATCTAGGCTAACTTTGTTGGACTTCAGAAAAAGTTGAACTTAGGAATGTGCTCTCAGAACAGAACTTGTTTTTGTGTAGGGGACTTACAATATAATCTTAACTGGATTGTTTGGTACACCTGGGGATGGTAATCTGTGACCAGTGCACTGCAAACGTGACCGGGAAACAGGGTTAGTTTCTAATGCCGAGATTCTACATGGAAGCGACTGTCATCCTTCAGCAGTTCCCAAGGAAGAAGATGCCTTTACTGGACATCAGGGTCAGTCTTACTCAGAGGTTCGCAGCACTCAGGCTGCCAAGAAAACTGCAGCTTGACCTCTGGTGTGGGTGCTCCACAATGAGCGATCAGGCTTGTTAAAGGTAAACCACATTTTTATAAATAAACCATCATGTGTTAAACTAATCTTACGTCTATCAAATGCATCCCCTAAGTTAAATTCCAGGGTGCAACAGCTTCAGCTGTCTCCAGTTTGAGTCAGAAAGGATCTCTGGATTTAAATGAATAGGAGGCATAGACCTATGCGGGATCTAAAACCATTTCACCATGGGAAAAAAAAAAAAAAAGGACTGGGGGTGGTGGTGTGAGTATGAAATGACTATTAGTGGGAAAGGCTAGTCCCATGAGACCCAAGTCTGATGGTGCTGTTGATGACTGAGGAAGGAAGCTGGTCTACCTTTATTTTCAGATGACTAGTTGCATCTTTCTGTGATCTCAAGTTGACTTTCCACCTGGGGCAGTTACCTCCTAGCTAAGGGCCTCCAGCCACCCCAGCCCCAGGTCACCAGTGCAGGCTGTGGTCTCCTTGAGTTGGCTCCACTGGGGGCTGAGCAAGTGGACCCCCGTTCCCCCTTTGGCAGTGGAAATGCCAAGTGGCTGTGGAAGTTATTTTATGTAGGCGTGGTCAGAGGCAACCACACAGGTAAGCCACTCTGCCCCTTAAAGCAGTTTGTACCTAATTCTTACATGTGGACGTACCTTATTAGCTACGAATGGCAAGATCTCTTTCTGAAGACGGAAAAACATGTACTAAGGGGCTGCCGCATTGCTCCAGTGACTAAGAAATGATACCTAGTCTGGCTTCAGAATAGCATACACTGGTGTCAAGACTATGGCCTCTGGACCTCCCAGTCAGACTTCCAGTCCGCCCCAGAACAAAAACCCTCAAAGTCCAAGAGTGGGGTTTTTTGTACAATTGTTTATACAAATCCAACAAAGGTAAAACCGCATCAGGGAAGGTCTAGGAAAACAACACCTTACAACAGTGGCACTTATGAATGCGTAACTTTACAACTGGGCAACAGCCATGTGCTAAACCTCAAATGAGAACTCAGCTCACTTCAAAGGAGAGAAGAAAAGAAAAGAAAAGGCTGTGTTGGGTCATTTATTCTATTTCTCGACTCACTGTATAAATTAGATCTATGTAGAATATAAGAGCTCATGCTGGAGCAAACTCCTCCTGAGTGCAAAGGCTGAAGTCTGAATTTCAAAATTTTGAGGGAAAAAAAAAAGGTGAATTCTATACAGAGGAAATTTAGCAAAGTGTCTCTCTCACTTTGACTATAATTTACATATATCCACATCATGCTTATGCAATTTCTTGACAAACAAAGCAGGTTCTCAACTTCCAGTTAGACATGCTTTTAACTAGAGGTCTTAGCCTGCTTTGCTGGATCTGGGCACGTGTATAGATGGGTTTGTATGAAGTACCGGGAAAAGTTCTCTCCTACCTTAAGGAAACCAGGAAAGTTGGCAATCTCAAAACAATAAAAACACTGGTATGCATTCAAACCTTGCATAAATAACTTTTAAACAATTTGTACAAAAATAGTTCTGCATAATGTAAGATGTAACAAAACCAAACATGTTGAGACGGCAGATGTGGTGTGTGGTCCACTTTATGTTGACACCAAAACCCCCAAGGTTGTCAGGAGTAAGATGTCCAAAACAAAAAACACCACCAACCCCCAAAATTTCCTAAGCTCATGCTTCAGTAAGAGAATGTCGCCCAAGTCCATCCTCCTCTCCAACGGGAATGTCTTCTCGGTAAAGGCCGCCTGAGCAATGGTCCAGAAAGCAGTGCGGTTTTGATTCAGAAAGACCAGAGGAAAGCACCAGGCTCGCTCATCCCCCAAACGGTGGCGGACTGGCTTCTCCCTCGGCGAGACTTGCAAAAGGGAATCGTCTGGGGTTTGTTGTTCCAAGTTCCAAATTGAAAATATTTAAAGGCCCTAGTTTTTGTAGTCTTTCCCCTTCCCCTGGCATCTCCCCTCCCCTTCCCTGCCCCATATTTACATACTTGTCCTTGGACTAACTCAGTTTTTGCAGGAGTTTTTCTTCCACTTGCCCAAACTGGACACTAACAGACATTTCGGCTATGAATTGCTCACAGCCTTCCTTGGTAACTTGCTTGCAGTACCTCAGGTCAATGTGACAGATATTCCCACAGCGTTTGAAGAAGGACAGGCACTGGTCAGTCACCTTATTGCAGTCTGGAGGGAAGAGGACACAGGTGAGGTGGAGGAGGCGTGGAACAGAGAACCCCCCCTCCCCCGAGCAGCTCTCCTGTTCAGTCTCCTCAGACGGGGCCTGGTTTCCTCTGCCGCTTACAAAGGTTCACACATGCCTGAAAAATACCTGCAAGTTCCGAGTGAAACTGCTCAGGCTCTTGTCCCACGTAAGAGTCCTATATGTATACATTCTCGCATCAACAGGTCCTGTCCATGTTGTTTTACAGATAAGATCACACGACACACGAAAACAGCTTGCTTTTCATGTCTATACTCCTGCTGAGGAACACCTCTCTCTGCATGCTCTTGTGTGCTTACCTGCTCATTCCCAGGGAAGAGATGCTGGGGAGTAAGGACACTGGTAAGGCCATCCTGGCACTCTCCTGCTCCCCTGGACACTGGCACTTTACTGCAAGGCCCCACATGGTTGGTCCCCTTCCATGGAATGTCTACCTCAAACCCATGCAGGAAACCAATGCACTAGAAATGGCTGAAGAGATTCCATCCACAGAGAGCAAAATCGGAACTCCGAACCCTCAACTGAGTATTTCTATCAGTGTGGACTTGGGGTCTGTCATACTCTTTTCTTAGAACTGAACCCTCAGTCAATGAGCTGCAGTGCCAGCTCTCATCCAACTGAGGCCAAGTCTCTACCCTGAGCCTGGAGATTCCTTCATCTCAGTGCTATTACTGACCTTTGCTTGTCATTGCTAGTATGCATACTTTCATTTTGCTATTGAATTGAGTAGAACAAATGTTAACAGTAAGGGCAAACTGCAGTAATGCATATGAGGCCCGTGCCAGCTCCATATGTCACAGTCCCTCCAGCTTGGGAGGTGGTACAAAGAAGTCATGTCATAGCACCCCATGAGTCACCAAAGAGCACTCTCCTCAGATCTGCACAACATCCTTGCACAAATGCTCAGAATCTTGGATACACATTCCAGACAATGTCAACAAAATCCAATCCTGAACAATGAACTCATGAACTTAGAACAAGTGGTGATGGAAAGCTGAGTGCCTCCCATGCTAGCCAGGCAGATGGGAAAGTGACAAGGATGCTGCCAAAGAGGTGACTTGGAAGATTAACACCTCAGATTTTCCAAGGGGATCCCCTTACCTCATAATCTCTCAAATATTTGCCCCCATAATCTTACTGTAAAAGTCAAGTGAGAAAGGATGGTGTATAAACCCTGCAAGGGGAAGAGGTATAAAGCTGGAAGACTTTATAACACCAGCAGCCTGGCCTGAACCCTTCAGTTGGGAGGTCAAGAAAAGTGTCCTTGGGCAACTTTGACCAGCTTAAGGGAAAGATGGATGGATGTCAAGTCTGGATTTCCCCAAAGAAACAAGCCATGCTGACTACCCAATGACATCTACAGTCAGTCAGCTCCCACCTTGTCCCAAGAGCAGCCCGTCAGCAGAAGAGAAAACCACACGCTGAAGACAGAACTGCGAGGAGCCCCTCAGGCAGGCCCACTGGCCGCTCCTGAAGGAACGCATGGTCTATGCAGAGAAGAAAATACAACCGCCAGTATCCTCAGGATGGACAACACCTGGATCCAAGAAACAAGAACAGGCCACTCCCCAAAAGTGCTGAGAACTGGAGCTGTCAAAAATACAGGCTAAACCATGTGAGAACTGCCAATATGTGACTTTCTGACCTACATAATAAAGCAGTTTCATATGTCTGAAATGAAAAATTCACTGCAGTGGATCCTTGAACAACACGTGTTTGAACTGTGCAGGTCAACTTACCTGTCCATGTGTTTCAATAGTAAATACTACAGTGCTACAAATTTGTGGTTGAACCTGAGGTTACGGAGGACGTGTGAATACCAAGGGCCAACCATCAGTTATATTTGGATTTTCTACTGCAGAGAGCTCCACCCCTAGCATGTAAGTTGTTCAAGGGTGAACTGACTATGAACTGTGTAAGAAGTGAGGGGAAACCAGAGAATAGAGCAAAAAGACAAGAGGTGGGGGAAAAGTAAAAGTATCAAGACTACTAAGGAAAGAAAACAGAAGGGAAGGAAATTAAATTCAAGGAAATTTTCCAGAACCACAGAACATATATTTGCAAGTTGAGAGATTGATTATACCTTATAACATGAAGGTATAATGAAACCATTTCAGACACAGAAGGTCTGGATTATGTCCTCCACCAAATGAATAGATAAACCAAGAAAGAAGATACCGGACCAAGGAAAGAGGGGCCCCTACACGAGACAGAGACCAAGGAAATCCTAGGAAGCAGACATGCAGATGGCAGAGGCAGTCAAGTTCAAGTAGGGGCAGGAGGAAAGAAAGCTAGGAGTGTGGTTTCCTACCAAGACTGGTTAAGGGCCTGATGAGTTCATGAGGGTAAAGAATAGTACTCGAGTCTGTTGTAGAGTCTGTTCAGAGACTGAGCAAACAAAAAGGAGGCAATTATTAACTCTAAGGAAAACAAAACAATTGTGCAAGGAAAGAAAAATACACACTTTGGCTCAACAGTGGACAACACATGCATGGCCATAATACGGTAAATAACAGTGATTTAACCACACAAACTGGGAAGATTCTGGGGTGGGGGAGGCAGGAGTGGAGAGAATTTAAGACCAGTAATCCTTATGCTCTATAAGGCAAGTTAACAAAAAAAGCATCTGAGTGAAAAATATACAAGAAATAGGTGGCTCCTCCAGGTGAGAAGCAGGGGAGGCAAGGCACCAAAGTGGCTTCACTTTCGCTACTAGACCTGATCTGACCACACTGAAGGATCTGGCAATGTGTCAAGCGCACTCCTTTCTGTGGCAGAGGCTTATTTTACCATTAACTAGTTACATTTACAGGAAAAGAAAACATGTTCAAAAGAACCGAGTATAGAAAAGACTGGGTATGGAGACAGGCCTTCATGCATGTCACAGCTCTGAACACAAACGGGGAGACACGCATGCAGGCTCTGAGACGAAAAGATGAGGCGACTGGACTGTGGCGGAAAACAAAATGCAAAAGATGACTCACACACACAAATCATGGACATCCTCTCGCTGCAGGGGAGCAGGGGAGGGGATTTAAACGGCTATCCCTGCTATATACCCTAGTGACCCAGTCAGAACAAGGGGAACGAGTTCATTACTACTGAGCACTTAGAACAAGTTGCCTCCCAGGACCACCACGGGGCAGCCCGGCATCACTTCAAGACCAATAGCTGAGGTCTTGGTGGAAGCTCACCTCAGTGTGGCTGTCTGTTCGCTGCCTCCTTGGGGGGCCACCACCCCACTGCCACCCGCCACCAAAACTCCCTGAGGAGGCGGGAGGGGCCTCCCAGGCACTAAGGTACAGCTTTAGCTTATGTGAGCCAAACCACCCCGCTCCCAGTCGGATGGGGCATTAGCAACAGGAAGGAGGAGTTTCTTAGGAACGAACACAGGCTGAAGAGAGGCAAATAGCAAAACAGCATGTGAATGCTGACCAAGCCAACAGCAGATTAGATTGTGTCAAAATATAATTTACATGAGATGAGAATATCATTTATTACTTGCTAATTTCTGGAGGAAAAAAAAAAAGTTTGTTTTTTTTTTGGTCTCATCCAAATCTCCCATACCTAACCTGACCATCCCAAGCCACCAGACCAGTACAGGATTATTGGCTGGGCTGAGAATGGGTGGCGTCACCTCGGTCTACCTCCCTGTTGGTCGTGCCCCAAGCTCTCAGGAACTAACTCCAGCCCCGTCAGTAAGTGGAGGGAGTGAAGACTCCACTGTGGGGTTTTCTGGTCAACAACGGGCCCCTTGATAGTAGAGTCAGGAGGGGCACACGTGAGCGACAACGACAATGGCAGTCATCAAGTAGGGCACTCCATCCGCCTGGCCTGGCTGCACTGCCAGGCGCCCTCCCACACCCGCTGCTGCCCGGCACCAGTCATCCACTGAGCCCAGGGAAGCTTTTCTAGCCCTTATTTTGGGTCAAGAGCCACTGCTTTGTGCTCACGTGTGCTCACTGCTACTGGCACTAATTTTTTGTAGCAATTATTTAAAATCTAATAATGCTTAATTGTTTAATGTGTTTCCCTGCTAGACTAGGCTGTGTGTCTGTCTTGTTCCCTGGTGTGTCACCACACCTAGGATGTGACCCTATAACAAGAAGCAAGCAAGTATTTCCCTACAAATGTGAAACACCCCCCCAAACCATGGGGTCCTGGACAGAGCCCCGTGGGTGCCCGACTGACCTGACAGGTTGATTTCGGTTAAGGAGTCCCGGGTGGTGGTGCCCACAGCAGTGAGCAGGTTGATGGACTGGTCAGTGACGTGGTTACAGTAACTGAGGTGGAGCTTGGAGAGCAGGGGCATGTGGCGGATGATAAGCCGCAGGGAGGCATCTGTGATGTCCAGGCCGGCCAGACGCAGCTCCACAATGTTCCGGAGCTTACTCCGATTGTCCATCTGACCTGAGGGGGCGCGTGGAAGAGGCAATGTGTCACTCGGACATGACACTCTACAAGGCCCACCCGCCAGACGGGACACCTGGGTTTCAATCAGCCAGTGAGTGTCTCCCCTAAAAGATCAGGACTGCTTCCAACATTTAAAAGACTAGCATATTCCACGTCAAGTTTTACATTTGCAAATTCTTTAAAAGCCAGAAGATCTACAAACACAGCCTGCATTCTACCCTCAGTGCTTGGCCAATTAAAGCAGAGATAGCACAGCATCTCTGGGTCAGCAGTTTCCTCTTTGAAGGTACGGGTGTGAAGCAGTGAGCCCTGCAACCTGTTCTAGAGGGCTCCATCCTGGAGGCCCTGCCCAGCCACACAGACCATGCTTCTGAGGCGCAGAGCTCAGAAGAACAACTGTGCAACAAAACGGTCAGACCCACGCAGAGCTCCCAAAGTGGCATGTGGGAGCCGCTGCCCTCTCACGGATCCCTTCTGCACCAAAGCTGAGAACAGAAGGGCCGAGGCCAGAGAAGGCTCGAGGACACAAGCACCAGACGTGTCTATGATGAAAACCAGGTCCACCAGCACAGCTTGGCCACACCTTTACCTGAACCGCGTGGGCCTGGCCCCTCACCTGGCCTGTTGTCTGTAGGCGGGGACAAGAGGTCCCGCATCTGGGCGTCCTTCAGCCCTTCTACCCACTGGACATCCAGGGTCCGGAGCAGCGGACAGCTGGAGCTACAGAGGGCGGAGACTGCGATCCATGAGCAGCCGGACAGCACCAAGTCTCGGAGCCCTGGGGGGACAGAGAGGGGGCCGCAGGTCAGGTGACACACCCCCAGCCCCCAATATTGCACTCTGGGGGGTCCGTGGTCCAGTGCTCACCAGGCAACCGGTTGATGAGCCAGCTCAGCTGTTTCTTGGAGATATTGGTCCAGCTGAGGTCCAGGGAGACAGGCTGTCGCCGGATGATGCCACTTAGCATCAGGGGCGTGATGGACTTGCAGTGGTTCAAATCGATGCGGGTCCATAACCGCTTATCGCAGCACCTGGGGGCCAGGCCCAGCAGAAGGGGCAACATCACAACATCAGAGTTGGGAGCTCACCGGGGGAGCCTCCTGCATGGCTGTGGTCAGTCCCCCACCTCCCGAGCCCAAGGGGAGGCTCCTTAACTTTGCCCTCTGGACTCTTCTGTTTCTATCTCATTCTCACTTGGAAGAGGCTGCTCTGGGGTCACAGTCCTTTTCCCCCCCACCCCCCATGCAAAGTACTAGCACCTATAATGTATTTACTGGGGGCTTTATGACACCTTCCACAGATCAAATCTCAAAACAACCCTGCAGCATGCCTGTTCACAGATGAAGGTAAGTAACTTAACCAAGGTCAGAAAGCTGGGGACTCAAAGCAGGAACACCAGGAACTGGCAAGGTGCCCTTAACCTGGGCTCTTTTTTTTTTTTTTTTTTGGTGCCCTACAGTTTGGTATATGGGATCTTAACTTCCTGGCCAGGGATTCCTATACCCCTGGCAGTGGAAGTACGGATTCCCAACCACAGGACTGCCAGGCAAGTCTCACCTGGGCTAACTCTTAGAGAACGAGGATACCACTTGGTTCTTAGTTCACCTCCTGAGGAGTTAAGCCAGGAAAGCAAATAGGGTTCACCTCTTTCAACAAGACCACACTGACGGGACTCTGGAACTCTCTGAGAATACTGAAGCTGGACTGACTTAGAAGGGGAGAGCATCACAAGTGACTCCCCATGGGGATGCCCCAGCCCACCCGGGTCTAGCAGCAGCCTGGCCCCCTGGTGCCTCCCCGTCTGAGCTCCGCCCCTCACCAGCGGTTCCAGGTCTTGCAGACCCGCATGCAGACACACAAGTCTTGGTGGCTGAGGTAGCTGAAGACGGCCATCCACACCTCCCTGTGCATGACGTGGGCTGCCCCGTCATCCAGGGGCAGCGAGTCGGGCGGGGGGCTGATGGGGGGCGGCCGGATCACATGTCGCTCCATCTGGATGCACTTGGGAGGGGACACGGAGGGAGGGGGCCGGGAGATGACTCGGGGCGGGCTGCGCAGGCCGGGCCCCAGCTGGTGCCGCAGCTCCCGGGGGGTGCCGTTGAGCCCCTTGCTGAAGCGGTGGGGGCGCTCGCAGAGGCCCAGGGGCCGCTTGGGCTCCTCATTCTCGCTCTCAGGCTCCGACTTGATGGGCTGGTGATTCTCCTGGGCCAGGCTGCTCTCGGTCTTCTGGATCTCCTGGTTCAGCTCCTTGCTCAGCTCCTTGCTCAGTTCCTTGTTGGGGAGCCGCCGCTTCCGGCGCATCTTCACCTTCTTCTTCTCCTCGGGCCCCTCCGCGCCCTCCGTGCTTGGCCCGGCAGTAGGGGAGCTGGAGCGCGAGTGGTCGCTCTCCCTGGTCTTGGGGGGCGCCTCAGGCAGGTCGTCCTCTGGTTCCTGCTTAAATCGCCGGAGAGGCTTGTTGGGCAGAGTTATCCGGTCCTCGGCGTTCTTCCAGGACCGCCGCTGAGGAAGTGGAGCACGGGAGTAAGCCCTCATGCCCAGGACTGCGCCCACCTAGGCCCTCCTACCCTCCAGCCTAAGACTACTGCCCCAAGAGAGGTTCTGGGACAAGCGGTGGGGGGGGGGGGAGATGTGTATAAGAGACAGGCTCAACATATAAAAACAAACAACAACAACAAGACCCCAATCAAAAATTAGGGGGAGGGAGA
>SJYX01006532.1:226551-261569 GCA_006410675.1 Oreotragus oreotragus
GCCCCTGCACCCGGGACCAGCCAGGCCACCCCTCGCTGCCCGCTGCCCGGTCCCTGCCCCCGCCCCTAAGCGTACTCGCTTGCGCCCACTCAGCTCCTGGGGCTTCTCGTATTTCCGCTTCCGCCTCAGGTGCACGTCGTCCGACTTTCGGCGCAGGATGCCGTCGGCGGGCACCTTCTTGGGGTGCTCGTCGGCCCTGCGCCGGGGCGCCTCCTCACACTCACTCCTCCGCTTGGCAGGCTCCTGCCCTTCCTTGTTGTCCCGATTCATCTTCTGCTCCTTGAGCAGGGAGCCAGGCAGGTTGGAGGCGTACTTAAAGCCAGGGCCACGCTTTTGCTTGTAGGCCAAAAACAGAGAAGGAACACACCAACTGTATATCTTTGGACTTGCCCCTGCCCCCGAGTCCGCAGGAGCCCCTCCCAGCTGACATCGCCGTGGCGGGGACAAGCTGGGTCTGGCAAGGCCAAGGTCTACCCCTCCCGGGCTGACCCCCGGGACTTGGAGCCCGGCACTCACTTTCCCGGTCTTGCCGGCGTGGTTACACTTGGGACACTCCCAGCAGTTTGGAAGCTCATCGTTGACCACGCCCTCTGACTCCTTAATCTGGGAGGGACACACACCAGTCAGCAAGCAAGGAGGTAGGGAACAAGGCCAGCTCTGCCCCAGGCACTGACACCCCCCTCCCAAATGCTACTTCCATACCACCTTTGACCAAGAAAAAACAAGAGTAGTAGTTAAGACGGGTGGCTCTGGATTCAGGTCAGGATTCAAATCCTGATTGTGCCTCTTCCTAGCTCCATGATCCTGGGCAAATCGCTTCATCTCCGTGGACAAGTACCCTCAGCCATAAATGGAATGTGCCTGTTTCCCTGGAGTTATGTAAGAATTCAATGAGGTAACCTAGTGAAAGCAATTAGCTCAGGGCCTGGCACCCAGCAAGGACCCACAAACTGTTCAGTCATCTCATAGCACCATACTGGGTGCTTGGTATCAGCCCATCAAATGTGCTGTCCTGGTTCTCCTGGAGATTCAGATCCAAGAGAGAGAGAAGTGACCAGGGGCTGGGGGAAGGTCTTCGCACCCCTTTCAGAGTGGCAGGTGGGTGTGTTGGGGAAAAGGGAATAAGTGTCAAAACAAACCTCCGCTAACATCACTGAGGGAAAGGGGACAGACACCTCAGAGTTGAAGCACCCTTTGAGGCGGGCCCACTGGCAGACCCACCCTCATCTCTCTAAACAGAGATACACCTGGGCTGACGGGAGGTGCCAGGTATGATGACATTCACTTGAGACAGAAGGTGTGAGGTATGTGCCAGCCCAGAGCAGTAGCTTCCTTTCAAAGGTGGAACCGGCTGCCTAAGAAGAGCAGGCCCAGCATGACAGTCCCCAGGAGAAGGCAGGCCTGTCCTGGGCACACTGAGGGAACAGGCTCCTGGCACCAAGGACAGGAATGCAACCACCTGTTGTTACACGACCTGCCCTCCCCTGGCCCAGGCCTTTCCCAGAAGCCCCAAAAGCAACCCAACTACCCAGTCTCTCTGGCCCAGGTCCAAGACTCTGGGAACTCTGTAGGTCTGAGGTCCTGGCAGGTGGAGTGTGTGCATGTGCACGCATGTGTGTGTGCAGGGACATGGGTGTGTGCAAGGTCTAAGCTAGTCCAGGCCCTTCTGCTCTCAGCTCATCCTCGGATGCACAGAATCCCCCGACTCCCAGGTCTTCCAGGGAAGGAACTTACTCCCCTCCACCCCAACCACCCCCAGCGCCAGCACCACAGAGAGCCAGGGTCAGGCACTGAGCAGTGCAGCCCGATGCCCCCAAGCCTGCTCACCTTAAGGCATCCAGGGTGGATGATTTCATTGCAGATGGAGCATTCCATGAGCATGAGGTTAAACTTGCCTTCTTCCTCTTCCACTGTGTCCTCTTTTCCCGCCTCGCCACACACCAGGCACACGGCGGTGTGAGGCAGCACTGGCTGCAGGGTGGGGAGAACACAAGGCAAGTCAGCATGGCTGGGACCCCCTGGGGAACAGATCAAAGGCAATGAGCTCCCCTCGGGCCTTCCAGGAGTCCTGGGAGAACCCAGCCCAGGGCTGCCACCGTTCATTCATTCATTCAAATCCTTATCCATGTACTACCTCCACACGCCAGGTACTGTTCCAGCACTGAACCAGACAGATACAAGTCTCTGCCATCCTGAGCTTACATTTTAGTGGAGAGAAGCAGACAAAATGAAGAGTCTGTTAGATGGTGACAAAGGAAATGGAGAATAAAGCAAGGAGGGCCAGGCCAGGGGAGAGATGAGAGAAAGGAGGGCTGACCTGAAACAGAGGTCAGGGACCGCTCCACACTCGAGACAAGACCTGCAGAGAGGAGTGGGGCACAAACCAAGCCTGGATGTGTCCGGGCTGAGGCTGTATCTCTCCAGCGTCCATCAAAGCACGGATCAAGGATTCTGGGTCCTCAGGACTTTAAAGGAAGGTCAAACTATGTTCAGAATACCACCAAGACGTCATCTGCTTTTTTCACTGTGTGGGTGAAACCATTGGTGTCAGGCTCCAATATGCCTGGGCAGTCACTGGGCCATTCCTGGCTATACGCTCCTTAAAGAAATGGCCAGTTTCATTTAAGGATATCGTCAATAAAGCAGTAGTAATGATTAATTTTATTAAAAGTCTGACCTCTGAGGTCACATCCTTTTCAGATTCTGCATGACAAAACAGAAACAGCCATTAACTATTTTAGTTGAACACCAAAGAATGATGGTTATCTAAAGGAGAAGCACTTGGGACCAAGCTGTGAGCTGAACTGGCCATTTTCTCCACAGAACATCAGTTTTTTGGAAAGAATGACTGATTTTAAAAAAAAGGAGGGTGGGTAATGGCACATTTTTTCAAGGATGAAAATAAGTGAGCCTGTCACAGAAAAATAAATGAAGGCATTTGTTGCAGATGATGAAACACAAATTTTCAAACAAAAATTAGAATTTTGGAAAACTTACATTAACCATCATGAAATAGACAACTTCCCAATACTTAAGACATTCCGGAGGACACTAGTGTGGTGTTCACACATGTGTTCATTCATTATTTTTTTAACAATGTATAACACTATTTGCCCCGACTTGGAAAATCTGCAAAAACTAAGTGAGCCAGTATTTTCCAAATGTCCAGTGTCTGATGTTACAATATTATGCAGGAATACATGAGGGGCAAGAAAGACTAATGAATTTTAATGTAACAGCATGAAAAGTGTGTTGAAACAGTTTCAGATTCCACATTGCAACTAACCCGTGAGCACTTGCCACCTGTCCCATTCTGGTGGTGGATCAGAATATTCACAATTCCCTGAAAACACTACAGTAAAAGACTACTCCCTTTTCCAACTATGTATCTATGAGCCCAAATTTTCCTCAAAGAGTTCTTTGAAGCATTACCGCAAGAGAATAAATACAGGAGCATACGTGAAAACCCAGGTCTTTTCTAATTACAAAAACATAACAATGCTATTTTTCCTACTCATCCCTTTTGCTTTGGAAGATGTTATTTCTCATAAAAATGTTGTTTATGCTAACATATAGTGTGGGTTTCTTGTCATTTTTAAATGAATTCGAAACATTAAAAAAATTTTACTATAGTAATGTTAATAAATAAATAGCCCACATAAACAAAAGCTCTTTGGGGGTTCTCATAATTTTTAAGAGGATATCTGGAGACCACAAAGTCTGAGAGCTGATGAGTCCTAGACTGTAAACCCCTGTGGGCAGGCTCTCACTCTCTCCTCCTTATACACGCCCACCTCCCAGTCCTCAGGATCCAGAGGAAACACACGGCCAATTTTTAGTAAACTGAGTTAGAACAGCTTCAAATAAGCTAGGATATACACTCCACCGATAACTAGTAAAATCTGTAAGATGACAACACATTTCCGTTCAAGTGAATGGAACACTGAAGTCAAAGGAGTTCTCGTTTGTTCAGGTGAGGAGGGGCAGACTCAGAGGCCAAGAGAATGCAGAGACACAGGAGGGGAACCCCCGGNGGCAGGTGGAGTGTGTGCATGTGCACGCATGTGTGTGTGCAGGGACATGGGTGTGTGCAAGGTCTAAGCTAGTCCAGGCCCTTCTGCTCTCAGCTCATCCTCGGATGCACAGAATCCCCCGACTCCCAGGTCTTCCAGGGAAGGAACTTACTCCCCTCCACCCCAACCACCCCCAGCGCCAGCACCACAGAGAGCCAGGGTCAGGCACTGAGCAGTGCAGCCCGATGCCCCCAAGCCTGCTCACCTTAAGGCATCCAGGGTGGATGATTTCATTGCAGATGGAGCATTCCATGAGCATGAGGTTAAACTTGCCTTCTTCCTCTTCCACTGTGTCCTCTTTTCCCGCCTCGCCACACACCAGGCACACGGCGGTGTGAGGCAGCACTGGCTGCAGGGTGGGGAGAACACAAGGCAAGTCAGCATGGCTGGGACCCCCTGGGGAACAGATCAAAGGCAATGAGCTCCCCTCGGGCCTTCCAGGAGTCCTGGGAGAACCCAGCCCAGGGCTGCCACCGTTCATTCATTCATTCAAATCCTTATCCATGTACTACCTCCACACGCCAGGTACTGTTCCAGCACTGAACCAGACAGATACAAGTCTCTGCCATCCTGAGCTTACATTTTAGTGGAGAGAAGCAGACAAAATGAAGAGTCTGTTAGATGGTGACAAAGGAAATGGAGAATAAAGCAAGGAGGGCCAGGCCAGGGGAGAGATGAGAGAAAGGAGGGCTGACCTGAAACAGAGGTCAGGGACCGCTCCACACTCGAGACAAGACCTGCAGAGAGGAGTGGGGCACAAACCAAGCCTGGATGTGTCCGGGCTGAGGCTGTATCTCTCCAGCGTCCATCAAAGCACGGATCAAGGATTCTGGGTCCTCAGGACTTTAAAGGAAGGTCAAACTATGTTCAGAATACCACCAAGACGTCATCTGCTTTTTTCACTGTGTGGGTGAAACCATTGGTGTCAGGCTCCAATATGCCTGGGCAGTCACTGGGCCATTCCTGGCTATACGCTCCTTAAAGAAATGGCCAGTTTCATTTAAGGATATCGTCAATAAAGCAGTAGTAATGATTAATTTTATTAAAAGTCTGACCTCTGAGGTCACATCCTTTTCAGATTCTGCATGACAAAACAGAAACAGCCATTAACTATTTTAGTTGAACACCAAAGAATGATGGTTATCTAAAGGAGAAGCACTTGGGACCAAGCTGTGAGCTGAACTGGCCATTTTCTCCACAGAACATCAGTTTTTTGGAAAGAATGACTGATTTTAAAAAAAAGGAGGGTGGGTAATGGCACATTTTTTCAAGGATGAAAATAAGTGAGCCTGTCACAGAAAAATAAATGAAGGCATTTGTTGCAGATGATGAAACACAAATTTTCAAACAAAAATTAGAATTTTGGAAAACTTACATTAACCATCATGAAATAGACAACTTCCCAATACTTAAGACATTCCGGAGGACACTAGTGTGGTGTTCACACATGTGTTCATTCATTATTTTTTTAACAATGTATAACACTATTTGCCCCGACTTGGAAAATCTGCAAAAACTAAGTGAGCCAGTATTTTCCAAATGTCCAGTGTCTGATGTTACAATATTATGCAGGAATACATGAGGGGCAAGAAAGACTAATGAATTTTAATGTAACAGCATGAAAAGTGTGTTGAAACAGTTTCAGATTCCACATTGCAACTAACCCGTGAGCACTTGCCACCTGTCCCATTCTGGTGGTGGATCAGAATATTCACAATTCCCTGAAAACACTACAGTAAAAGACTACTCCCTTTTCCAACTATGTATCTATGAGCCCAAATTTTCCTCAAAGAGTTCTTTGAAGCATTACCGCAAGAGAATAAATACAGGAGCATACGTGAAAACCCAGGTCTTTTCTAATTACAAAAACATAACAATGCTATTTTTCCTACTCATCCCTTTTGCTTTGGAAGATGTTATTTCTCATAAAAATGTTGTTTATGCTAACATATAGTGTGGGTTTCTTGTCATTTTTAAATGAATTCGAAACATTAAAAAAATTTTACTATAGTAATGTTAATAAATAAATAGCCCACATAAACAAAAGCTCTTTGGGGGTTCTCATAATTTTTAAGAGGATATCTGGAGACCACAAAGTCTGAGAGCTGATGAGTCCTAGACTGTAAACCCCTGTGGGCAGGCTCTCACTCTCTCCTCCTTATACACGCCCACCTCCCAGTCCTCAGGATCCAGAGGAAACACACGGCCAATTTTTAGTAAACTGAGTTAGAACAGCTTCAAATAAGCTAGGATATACACTCCACCGATAACTAGTAAAATCTGTAAGATGACAACACATTTCCGTTCAAGTGAATGGAACACTGAAGTCAAAGGAGTTCTCGTTTGTTCAGGTGAGGAGGGGCAGACTCAGAGGCCAAGAGAATGCAGAGACACAGGAGGGGAACCCCCGACACAGGAGGGGAACCCCCGGCCCAGGCTTGAGGGAGAGGGTGTGGCGGCAGGAAGGGATCAAGTCAGTGGGGGAAGCGTCCTTGAGAGAGGGTGCAAGGGAAAGCTGCCAACAGGAAGAGGCAGACCCACACTTCAGGGAAAAGGACCTGGAGAAGCAGGAGTGGGCAGAGGGTCTGCCTGGGTCACAGGTGGATAAAACATGGCAAGAATGCCCCAACAGATGGGGAAGGCTGGAAGAAGAGGACAGAGGGCTGGGCTTAGGCTGCCTTTGCCATCAGTCCCAGAAACGTCAGACTAGAGACACACACAGAGGTGAGATTTCCTACAACCAACAATCCCTTTGCCAGGCATCAGGCCAGACAACAGGGCTGCAAAGAAGAGGTGACGGCAGGGACAGGTTCCTATAACTGGGCCTGGTTCACTGGAGGGAAGGCAGGGGTGAAAGAAAGCACAGCCAAAGAGGAAGAGACCGTCCCGGGACCTCGCTGATGGGCCAGGGTTTAGGTGACACCGTTCTCTAAACCCAGAGTCCCTACGGACAACCTCTCTTAATTTGTGACAGAATACAACAGGTCATGGACCCTCACTCCAGAAAAATGCACACACACTCATGCACACAGATAATAATCTGTATTTAATTTCAGGGGAGCGTTCAAATTCCCTGAAATCCATTCCAACAGTCTGGGTACAGGTCATAAAAACACAAGCCATGAAAATAAAACTCCTGCACAGAAAAGAAAAAAGACTAGTCAACAGAGCGAAAAGGTAACCTACAGAATGGGAGAAAATACTTACAAACCATGTATCTGATCAGGGGTTAATATCCAGACTATGTGAAGAACTACAACTCAAAGACAGAAATGCAATCCAATTTTAAAACAGGCAACGGACTTCAACAGATATTTGTACAAAGAAGGTCTACAAATGACCACCAATCACATGAAAGCATGCTTGACATCAGGAAGCACCAGATAAATGTGAATCAAAACCACAATCAAGTAGCACCTGGCACCCACTAGGAATGCCCACTATCATAAAAAAGAAGACAGCAAGTGTTGTGGAAAATAAGAAGGAAATGGAGAAACTGGAACCCTTGTGCACCACTGGTGGGCAGGTGAAACGGAGCAACTGCTGTGGGAAACAGTATGGAGATTCCTCGAACAATTAAAAACAGAACTACCTGGCGATCCAACATCGGTACTTCTGAGTAAATATCCAAAGGAATCCAAAGCAGGATCTCAAAGGGATACTGGCAGGCTCCTGTCCACTGCGGCATTATTCACAATAGCCAAGAGGTGGGGGCAACTTAAATGCCCATCAACACATGAACAGAAAGAGAAAATGCAGCGTGTCCATACAGTGGAATATCAGTCATCCTTTACAAAGAAAACCCTGGCAAGTATGAGCCTCAGGAACCTTAATGCTAAGTGAAATCGACAGACCCTGCCCTATTCAACTTCTAAGAGATCTAAGAAGTAGTCACAATTAGAAACAGAAAGTAGAAAGGTGGTTGCCAGGGGCTAGGATGGGGGGTGGGGGGAGGTGCTGTTCATTGGATATAGAGTTTCCATTTGACAAGATAAAAAAGTTCCCCAGATCAGTTTGCATTAAAAAAAAAAAAAAAAAAAGTACATCTGTAATATCACTGACATGTACATTTAAAAATGGTCACAGAAGTTCTTGACCACAATTAAAAACAGAGACAGAAAATACAAGCAGTACATGTAGGAAGAAGAGGAAGGTGCCCCAGGCTTGAAGAAGCAGGGACACAAGAGGAAGGCTCCCTCGATGCCAGGCTGGGCCTGCAATGGGCTCACCTGGGCCGGAGGCCTTGATCCTCCCGCTGAGCCTGCTGTCCCCGGGGAGCAGGGAGATCGCCACTCCCTCCCTGGGGCTGGAGGCACAGTGCCCTAAGGAAGGCAGAGTGCGTCAGTGTGTGCAGGGCAGATGCAGGGCAGAGCTGGGACCCCGCCGAGTGGCCAGAGCCAGTGCCCACCGCCCTGTCCAGGGGGGAAGCAGGAGGCCAGGTCTGGAGGGGCTGGCCAGGCTCTCCAGCAGCCCACTCCTGGACCCCATAAATCAGTTCTCTTTCTCTGGGACGGCCCCCTCAGGAGGGGCACTGACCTTCCACCCAGACCTCTGATTTTGAAGGCAGGACAGGAAGGAAGGGAGGGCCCACAACCATCATGAACTGGACCATAAATGTTGGCAACGGGGTCAAAGACAGGACAGGCTGCCCCGACATCTTTAATGGCTGAGACTTCAAAGTACTGGGTCATCGAGGGAAGGACGGAGTTATGAGACCATCGGACTATGAAGAAAAAGGAGCCGCAGCACATGGAAAAACCATCCCAGAGGCCTGCAGTCAGCAATCTGGAAACAGCACTAGGCCCCCCTCTCTTTCCAGGGGGGCGCACCCCTCCGGAATCTCTGCTGTGGCCACACTGTCTTTCAGCGAGGGACTGCAGAGACCAGCCCCACGCGGAGGAGGTGGGGCCTAGGTTCCAAGGTGCCGGGGCACAGGAAGGAAGGGCTGCCCCTCCGCGAGGCGGGGTCGGGGAGAAGCGCGGCCTGGGGCGCACTCACCGCGATGCACTGCCTCATGATGCAGCTCTGCTTCATCCGCCCGGGGCCCCCGAACTTCTTCATGTCCTTGCAGAAGTGGCACTCGCCGCACTCCGTCCGCAGGCAGGCCTCGCACTTGCGGCATCGCGTCCGGCGCCGGCGAGCTCCCGCCGTGGTCCGGTTGGCGGCCAACTTCACCGCGGAGGCCGGGCCCAGCTTCCCCTTGGGCCGACCTACCGCCCGGTTCTGCGGGAGAAGACAAGGGCGCGACTTGGTGAGACGGCGGTTTAGGCGGTAAAGTGTGCCCCACCCGCCAAAGACATACTGAAGTCCCGCCCCCACGACCTCAGAATGCGCTCTTACTCGGAAACCGAGGAACTCACTAAAATAAGGGCCTGAAGGGGGACGTTGCTCCAGTGGGGGCTGGTGTCCTTGTGAAAGGGGGCACGCGGACGCAGCAGAGAGATCTTATGTGAAGCCGCGGAGAGACGGCGGAGAGACAACCGGAGGGCCCCAGCCTCCAAGCCCAGAAATGCCAGGGAAGCCAGCGGAGGCCAGAAGCTGGAGGAGAGGAAGGGTCCTCGCCTCGAGCCTTCAGAGGAAGCGGGGCCCCCGCGACACCTTGACTTCCAACTTCCAGGCTCCAGACGGGATCCGTGGTTCGGGCTTCATTATGGCAGGCGCGGAAAACTGCGGGCTACACCCCCTGCTTCTGAGGCCAGCTGAAGAGCCGCCCGTGGCCCCCACGCCTCAGGCCGGGCTCCTCAGGCCGCCCCTGGCTCCGCGGGGAGCCCGTCCGCCAGGAGCACCGCCCCTCCTCACCCCGCCCGCCCGCCTAAGGCCAGCTGCAGGGCCCCCGTTTACACACCGCCTTCTCCCGGCCGCCCTCCCTGACCGCCTGCTCCGGCCCGCCACAGCGTAACTGCCCGTCCTCCTGTGGGAGTCTTCTCGAGACAAGAGCTCGGGAGGCAGTTACGGAGGGTGCTTGTCACCACTGTCCCTCCACAAGGCGTCTGACACCTGGCATGCGCTCAATAAACCAGACCCCGGGAGAAGGAGACCAGAACCCCAAGGAGCTGATTTTTGAGACCTTCTCCACATGGGTTCCAAACCCTATCAGAGAAACACAGGTGACCAGAAAGTGCTGGCGAATGCTGAACAGGGCACGAGCCAGCCACACGTCCTGCTCTGAGACCCTTACGACCTGGCCACCAGCTCCAGAGCCTCTTGCAAACCAGGATCGGAAGCCAGCTGCTGGGACACTGTCCACCTAGGATCATATCTGGGAAAGACCTGGATGGCAGGGAGAGTCTGTTCTGCCTGGGGCAGCTTTCTATCTGCTGGAAAATGGTTCATCCCTCGGTCAGGGAGACGCACTCTCTTCCCAAAACTATCTAATTGGCATCTAACGCTTCAAGCCCTTCTTAGCCAGCTTCAGTCCATCCCAGCCCTTTTCATTTTAGATGCTTGCCAAACTTGGATCCCTCAGCAAAATCCTGCCCTGCGCCAGCTCCCAGGCCCAGAAGTGTGGTTATGATGTACCACAGTGGGGAGAAAGTCTTCCTTCCAGGGACCCGCCCCCCACAATACACACTTACAGTCCCCTTCCCAAAAACTACATGGGCTGCTGAGAAACTTACAACCACATCAGCAAGGAAAACAGCCCACGTTTCTCTGAGAATCACACCTCACTCCCACCACCTTCTCTGACTCTCGATCCCTCTCAACTTGCTCTCAACTCCAGAGGGAAGGAGACCCAGCTCTGCGGGTCCCTGCATCTTCACTGCCCCTGCCCTGACCCCGCCATTCCTGCCAGACCACGCCAGTGTCCCCGGGGTACGGGGCTGCCCCAATGCAAGTTACTCCTCCTGCAAGCTGTGGAGGGCCTCCTTGCACACCACACACAGCCCAGGGAGGTCTGGGGTGGGGGAGATGTGTATAAGAGACAGGGCCAAGAGAATGCAGAGACACAGGAGGGGAACCCCCGGCCCAGGCTTGAGGGAGAGGGTGTGGCGGCAGGAAGGGATCAAGTCAGTGGGGGAAGCGTCCTTGAGAGAGGGTGCAAGGGAAAGCTGCCAACAGGAAGAGGCAGACCCACACTTCAGGGAAAAGGACCTGGAGAAGCAGGAGTGGGCAGAGGGTCTGCCTGGGTCACAGGTGGATAAAACATGGCAAGAATGCCCCAACAGATGGGGAAGGCTGGAAGAAGAGGACAGAGGGCTGGGCTTAGGCTGCCTTTGCCATCAGTCCCAGAAACGTCAGACTAGAGACACACACAGAGGTGAGATTTCCTACAACCAACAATCCCTTTGCCAGGCATCAGGCCAGACAACAGGGCTGCAAAGAAGAGGTGACGGCAGGGACAGGTTCCTATAACTGGGCCTGGTTCACTGGAGGGAAGGCAGGGGTGAAAGAAAGCACAGCCAAAGAGGAAGAGACCGTCCCGGGACCTCGCTGATGGGCCAGGGTTTAGGTGACACCGTTCTCTAAACCCAGAGTCCCTACGGACAACCTCTCTTAATTTGTGACAGAATACAACAGGTCATGGACCCTCACTCCAGAAAAATGCACACACACTCATGCACACAGATAATAATCTGTATTTAATTTCAGGGGAGCGTTCAAATTCCCTGAAATCCATTCCAACGGTCTGGGTACAGGTCATAAAAACACAAGCCATGAAAATAAAACTCCTGCACAGAAAAGAAAAAAGACTAGTCAACAGAGCGAAAAGGTAACCTACAGAATGGGAGAAAATACTTACAAACCATGTATCTGATCAGGGGTTAATATCCAGACTATGTGAAGAACTACAACTCAAAGACAGAAATGCAATCCAATTTTAAAACAGGCAACGGACTTCAACAGATATTTGTACAAAGAAGGTCTACAAATGACCACCAATCACATGAAAGCATGCTTGACATCAGGAAGCACCAGATAAATGTGAATCAAAACCACAATCAAGTAGCACCTGGCACCCACTAGGAATGCCCACTATCATAAAAAAGAAGACAGCAAGTGTTGTGGAAAATAAGAAGGAAATGGAGAAACTGGAACCCTTGTGCACCACTGGTGGGCAGGTGAAACGGAGCAACTGCTGTGGGAAACAGTATGGAGATTCCTCGAACAATTAAAAACAGAACTACCTGGCGATCCAACATCGGTACTTCTGAGTAAATATCCAAAGGAATCCAAAGCAGGATCTCAAAGGGATACTGGCAGGCTCCTGTCCACTGCGGCATTATTCACAATAGCCAAGAGGTGGGGGCAACTTAAATGCCCATCAACACATGAACAGAAAGAGAAAATGCAGCGTGTCCATACAGTGGAATATCAGTCATCCTTTACAAAGAAAACCCTGGCAAGTATGAGCCTCAGGAACCTTAATGCTAAGTGAAATCGACAGACCCTGCCCTATTCAACTTCTAAGAGATCTAAGAAGTAGTCACAATTAGAAACAGAAAGTAGAAAGGTGGTTGCCAGGGGCTAGGATGGGGGGTGGGGGGAGGTGCTGTTCATTGGATATAGAGTTTCCATTTGACAAGATAAAAAAGTTTCCCAGATCAGTTTGCATTAAAAAAAAAAAAAAAAAAGTACATCTGTAATATCACTGACATGTACATTTAAAAATGGTCACAGAAGTTCTTGACCACAATTAAAAACAGAGACAGAAAATACAAGCAGTACATGTAGGAAGAAGAGGAAGGTGCCCCAGGCTTGAAGAAGCAGGGACACAAGAGGAAGGCTCCCTCGATGCCAGGCTGGGCCTGCAATGGGCTCACCTGGGCCGGAGGCCTTGATCCTCCCGCTGAGCCTGCTGTCCCCGGGGAGCAGGGAGATCGCCACTCCCTCCCTGGGGCTGGAGGCACAGTGCCCTAAGGAAGGCAGAGTGCGTCAGTGTGTGCAGGGCAGATGCAGGGCAGAGCTGGGACCCCGCCGAGTGGCCAGAGCCAGTGCCCACCGCCCTGTCCAGGGGGGAAGCAGGAGGCCAGGTCTGGAGGGGCTGGCCAGGCTCTCCAGCAGCCCACTCCTGGACCCCATAAATCAGTTCTCTTTCTCTGGGACGGCCCCCTCAGGAGGGGCACTGACCTTCCACCCAGACCTCTGATTTTGAAGGCAGGACAGGAAGGAAGGGAGGGCCCACAACCATCATGAACTGGACCATAAATGTTGGCAACGGGGTCAAAGACAGGACAGGCTGCCCCGACATCTTTAATGGCTGAGACTTCAAAGTACTGGGTCATCGAGGGAAGGACGGAGTTATGAGACCATCGGACTATGAAGAAAAAGGAGCCGCAGCACATGGAAAAACCATCCCAGAGGCCTGCAGTCAGCAATCTGGAAACAGCACTAGGCCCCCCTCTCTTTCCAGGGGGGCGCACCCCTCCGGAATCTCTGCTGTGGCCACACTGTCTTTCAGCGAGGGACTGCAGAGACCAGCCCCACGCGGAGGAGGTGGGGCCTAGGTTCCAAGGTGCCGGGGCACAGGAAGGAAGGGCTGCCCCTCCGCGAGGCGGGGTCGGGGAGAAGCGCGGCCTGGGGCGCACTCACCGCGATGCACTGCCTCATGATGCAGCTCTGCTTCATCCGCCCGGGGCCCCCGAACTTCTTCATGTCCTTGCAGAAGTGGCACTCGCCGCACTCCGTCCGCAGGCAGGCCTCGCACTTGCGGCATCGCGTCCGGCGCCGGCGAGCTCCCGCCGTGGTCCGGTTGGCGGCCAACTTCACCGCGGAGGCCGGGCCCAGCTTCCCCTTGGGCCGACCTACCGCCCGGTTCTGCGGGAGAAGACAAGGGCGCGACTTGGTGAGACGGCGGTTTAGGCGGTAAAGTGTGCCCCACCCGCCAAAGACATACTGAAGTCCCGCCCCCACGACCTCAGAATGCGCTCTTACTCGGAAACCGAGGAACTCACTAAAATAAGGGCCTGAAGGGGGACGTTGCTCCAGTGGGGGCTGGTGTCCTTGTGAAAGGGGGCACGCGGACGCAGCAGAGAGATCTTATGTGAAGCCGCGGAGAGACGGCGGAGAGACAACCGGAGGGCCCCAGCCTCCAAGCCCAGAAATGCCAGGGAAGCCAGCGGAGGCCAGAAGCTGGAGGAGAGGAAGGGTCCTCGCCTCGAGCCTTCAGAGGAAGCGGGGCCCCCGCGACACCTTGACTTCCAACTTCCAGGCTCCAGACGGGATCCGTGGTTCGGGCTTCATTATGGCAGGCGCGGAAAACTGCGGGCTACACCCCCTGCTTCTGAGGCCAGCTGAAGAGCCGCCCNGAGAAGCAAAGGAAGTCCATGGGAGAAGGCCCAACCAAGGGTCTCTCCTATTGCACAGGCCCAACACTGGGAGCAGGGGAGACCCAGGGTACTGTGGGAAGGTGCGGGGCAGAAGGCCAGCTTGGCGGTACACGCGTAAGGAAGCCTGATGCCACCCAGGACTGGACAGCACCCTCCAGTGGGGACCAAGGAAGTGCAGAGACTTTTAAGGTAGAGTAGGCAAAATTCTGATCAAGGGTGAGGGGCCAGGCTCAGCTGCAGGGACAGACCAGGTAACCGAAGCTTCCTGACAGGGCCTCCACTGGGGCCCTTCACACAGCAGCTGGCCCGCAGCAGGTGGCTGAGCATACCTGCATGCCCACACTCCAAGACTTCTGCCCCTCCTTGAAGGAGACTTCAGAGGAGAGCTGTAGATTCCATCCAGAGACTCTGGCTCCCATGTGGAAGACACAGTTGCCTCAGAGGAAGCCGCTCTTCTCAGATCCAAGAAATCCTGGGGCTGAGGAAAGGGTTGGGGGTGGGAGGGCAAGCAGCAGGGAGCCATGGCCTGGAGGGTTGGCAAATGCAGGGTCTGTGGCTGACAGCCAACTTTTCTATTGGGACTTTGGGGAAAACCTTCTGTCCACTGGCCTGGCTTACAGGTCATCTCCCTCAATGCTCTTGAGTGGTAGCATCATCTTAAAGCGAACACGGCAACCTGGAGAACTTCGTTACTAACAACTCCAGAAGTGCCACAGTCAGGCTGATGTGAGCAGGAGGGGGTGAAAATCTGCCTACAGGGAGTATGGGTCCTCTCAGGAGTGGCAAAAAGGTGGAAACGTGATTTAAGCCCAGAGACGTACCTGTCCCGTGTAGTGTCTACCATCTGTCTCTTATACACATCTGGTGGGGGGGTGGGTGGAGGCGTGGGCTAGTCATGCACGTGAGCAGTTCCACAGCCCTGGCAGGCACCTTTAGAGGAATATGTCAGCCTATGCATCACCTGTCAATTCAGGTCAGGTCTTGCTGCCAGATGAGTAGTGAAAAAAAAAATCAGTTTTCAGAGTCTCTAGATTTGAGAACAGCAAGTAAGGGACCGTGGACCTGAACACGAAGCAGCAAGCAGCCATGACAGGGACGGTGACCACAGTGCAGGTGGGCACTTGCCGGGGGCCTGGCCTCCTGCTCATCACTTCACATAGGGCATCATCTAATTTCCCAGTAACAACCCTGTGGGAGATGAGGAAACTGCTGCTAGAGGGTAAGTGACCTGCCCAAGGTCAGGGAGTCAGCAGAGGATGTGCGTACCCTGCAAGTGCGTGTGAACACTATAAACCAGAGTGATGCGCAGGCCGAGTAGAACGGGCACCTCCAGATCCACGGGAATGGACCACACGCCCTGGAAGGGGCCCACAGCTAGTGCCTCGACACCCTTAGTAGAATGGAGGCCGACACGAGGTGCAGAGGAAGACATCAGTTTCCAGGGAAATGGAGACCAGGAAGGTTTTTCCCTCTCTTTACAGCCCAGAAGACTCTCTGGTAAAAAGCCCGAGTCCAGTTAGCAACTCACTCCTCAAATTCCTGAAACATGGGAGATTCAGAGCCACAAGTCAGGTACAGAGAGGAGAGCACACGGTCCAGCCCCACAGACAAAACCAAGGCCAAGGGCTCACACGCTGACCCTGGAGCAGGAGAGTCTAAGGACTTAGCTTCTTTGATGAAGGGAAAAAATTCCAGGTGTCCAAAACTGGCTTCTGGCTCCCACTCAGGAGCATCAGGTATAAACAGCCCCTGAGCGCCCCTGGCCTCACTGCCCACTTGGTACTAAGAGAGTTGGGTCAAATCGACCGGAGTCATAAAGCTCATACTTGACTCTGAAATAAATCCACTTTTCTTTGCTTCCCGAAGTTCATTTTCTTCTGAAGAAGCACTTTCCCAGGATATGGGAAAACCAAATCTGTCTGGATCTCAATGGCAGCTGAGACATCCTGGAAAATGACAAGAATCAACAGTGGACAATGCCTCGAAGGAAGAGGTTTAAGGGCGGCTGCTTCCAGAGACCTTGATTCAGGCCCTCTTTGCCAGGCTGCCAGACAACCAGAGGAGCTCCTGCTGCCTGCAGCTTCGTGGGCCAGGGGGAGTCAACTGCCCGGGAGTCAACTGCACAACACCTGAAATGCAGGAGCCTCATAAAGACCACTGAGAAAATCAATAGGTAAGATCAGAAGGTCTCTATTAGGGAAGGTGACGCTTCTATCCTAACCTCTTTTGGGTGACACCTAAACGTTCCCAAACTTCTTTTAGTCCCAAACTTTGGTGTCCGACTCTGTGACCCTGTGGACAGTAGCCCGCCAGGCTCTTCTGTCCACAGGATTTCCCAGGCAAGAATACTGGAGTGGGTTGCCATTCCCTTCTCCAAGGATCTTCTCTGGATCTTCCCAACTCAGGGGTCAAACCTGGGTTTCCTACACTGGAGTTGAATTCTTTACCACCTGAGCCACCAGGGAAGCCGAAACCAATACTCCATTCTACTTATCCTACCTGTACATCTATTCAAATAACCCAGGATGTTCCTTTGTTAATTTCAGCCTGAAGTGTTTTCAGCAAAAGAGAATGGTAGCAACCACTGACTTTCACATACAAACTAGACTCCCAAACCCCAAGGTTTGTTGATTTTATCAGCTCAGGACTCATAGTCTCAGCTTCATCTGGTTAGGAAAATTGAACCCACACAAATCTTAAGTATTTCAACACTTTTTCCCCATCAACATCTCATAAGTATCATCCTTCAAAGGAATGTTACTGATAAGAAAGTTTTAACTAATGAAATTTAAAAAAAGGAATACTACTGAGATAGTTCATTCATTCCACAAACATTAGCTGAGTGCCTCCTATCAGATCCTATTCTCCAGAATATTCATGGGCAGAACCTTCAATCCCTCATCTCTAAAATATTGGGATTAACATTAGTTGGATTAACCTGAATTAATAAAAAGACATCCCACGTTCATGGACTGAAAGTCAATACTGTTAAGATGGCAGTACTCCCTGAAGTGGTCCACAGATTCAGTGCAGCCCCTATGAAAATCTCAGCTGTTCATCTGCAGAAACTGAAAAGCTGACTCTAAAATTCATGTGGAGGGACTTCCTTGGTGGTCCAGCAGTTAGCACTCCACACTTCCAGTGCAGGGGGCAGGCTGGATCCCAGATCGATTGAAAAACTAAGATCCCACAAGCTACACTTCATGGCCAAAAAAAAAAAAAAAAAAAAAAAATCATGTAGAAACAGAAGGAACTCGAAAAACCAAAACAATTTTGAAAATGAAGAACAAAATTGGAAGACTTACACTTCCTGATTTCAAAACTTACTTCGAAACTACAGTCCCGATAGCTCAGCTGGAAAAGAATTCGCCTGCAATGCGGGAGACCTGGGTTCGATCCCTGGGATGGGAAGATCCCCTGGAGAAGGGAAAGGCTACCAACACCAGTATTCTGGGCTCGAGAATTCCATGGACTGTATAGTCTATGGGGTCGCCAAGAGTCGGACACGACTGAGCGACTTTCACTTCACTCACAGTAACCAAAACAGTGTGGTACTGGCATAAGGACAGATATACAGATCACTGCACTGGAACTGAGAATTCAGAAATAAACCCCCATAAATACAATATTTATGACCAACTGATTTTTGGCACGTATGTCAAGATAATTCAGCGGGGAAAAGAACAGTCGGATTCCGACAAATGGTGTGGGGATAAATGGATACCCACATGCAAAAGGATGACACTGAACTCTTACATCACACTACATACAAAAATTAACCCCAAAATAGACAGAAGACCTTAATGTAAGAGCTAAAACCACAAAACTCTTAAAAGAAAAAATAAGGATAAATCTTCATGACCTTGGGTCAGGCAATGAGTTTTTGAATATGACAAAAGCACAGGTGACAAAAGAAGATAAAACTGGACTTCAAAATTTTAAACGTATGTGCTTAAAAGGGCACTATCAGGGGTTTCCCAGGTGGTCCAGTGGCTAAGACTCCACGCTCCCAATGCAGGGTTCTGGGGTTCGATCTCTGGTCAGGGAACTTGATCCCATGTGCTACAACTAAGACCTGATGCAGTCAAAAAAAAAAAAAAAAAGGCACTATCAAGTAAGAAGTACAGAGAGTGGGAGAAATTATTTGCAAAGTATACAGCAACAACAGAAAGACAACCGTCTTGGGACTTCCCTGGTGGACCAATGGTTAAGACTCTGTGCTCCCAATGCAGGGGGAGCTGAGTTCGATTCCTGGTCAGGGACCTAGATATGCCACGTTGCAACTAAAAGCCCAAGCGCTGCAACTAAAGATCCCGGACATAGCAATGAAGGTCCTGCAAGCTGCAACTAAGACCTGGTGCAACAACAACAAAAAAAACCCAATAAATATATCAGTTTTAAAAGGGGAAAAGGATTTAAGCAGATACTTCTCCAAAAAGAGATATAAGAAAATGGGCAATAAGCTCATGAAAAATTTCTCCAAACTAGGCCAATAAAGCATGTGATCTGTGCCAGAGACTCATTCATTAACCCCCTCACTCTCACACCCACCCACCTACCCACTCAACTGTCTTCTGGCTGTGAATTATAAACAGACGCAACACTAGGTGCTGGGACTACAAACCTCAGTAAGGTGTTTGCTCCCTACTCTCAAAGGCACTACAGTCTACGGGAGAAAGATATGTTACTGCATAAATGCACTGCAACACAATGATGATAAAATCAAAAGCTAACACTCTTTTTCAATATATGTATTGATAATCTATGAGGGAGGAATTATTATTATCTTTCCAGGTGGTTCTGTGGTAAAGAATCTGCCTGCCAATGCAGAACAAATAGGAGATATAGGTTGGACCCTGGGTCTGGAAGATCGCCTGGAAGAGGAAATGGCAACCCACTCCAGTATTCTCGTCTGGAAAATTCCATGGACAGAGGAGCCTGGTGGGCCCCAGTTGATGGGGTTGCAAAGAGCTGGACACGACTGAGCACACACATCCATTTAGAAACAAGGGAACTGAGGCACAGAGCAGTTAAGTGATCTCCTTAATGTCATACTGCCCATAAACGAGAAGCCAAGACACCCAGGCAGGGGCTCTGCAGCCTGGACCCTGGCACGCTGACCCAGAAGTGCCTCATCTCACGAGGAAGAGGCTGCAACAAGTGTCACATACAGCGGCTGTGACTAAAGTGAGTTTTAGAGAGAAGATAGGCTGCTGCAGGCCAGGAGGAGGGGTGGGGTTCAGGAGTGAATATTCTAGGCAGAAGGAAGAGCAAGATAGAGAGAAGACGCTAGATGACTCGTACAAGGAATAGCTTGATATGGCTGCTGGAAAACAGCCCTGAAGTGGCAGGAGCCTAAACCTGCAGGGCCCCATAGACCACATTATGGTGTTCTGCGTAAGAGCAGTTAAAGGGTTTTGCATGCAGGAACAAAACGATTGTATTCTGGCTGCACTGTGGGGAGTGAATTTTTTTGGGTGGTGGGCAAGATGAAAGACAGGGATATGAATTGACGCTACAGCAGTCAGGCTGAGGGTTGTGAAGGCTGGGGTAGAAGCCACAGAAGGAATGCCAGGGAGGGAAAGATTCAGGGGTGTTTTAGAAGCAGAGCCAGTTTAGAAGACCCAGCAGGCTAGCTGCAGGTGGGGCTTACAAGCAGGAAGAGTCCTGGAAGACTCTGAGGTTTCAGGCTTGAGCAATAGGAGAGAGGAGAGAACACGAGTCCGCTGTGGACACATGGAATCCGAGGAACCCATGACACATCCAAGGAAGGTGGCCAGTAGCAAGCAGCCAGGAGGGACTGGAGCTGGGGCACACAGCTGGGAATCAGCATCGTGTGGTGCTGAACTACTTAAGTTCATAGCGTTGTTCAGGGAGAATGGACAGCATGGACCACAGGGTCCTGAGCAGTACCTTCAGGAGAGAAAACATCCAAGGGCCGGGTGACAAAGAGCACCCTACTGAGGAATGGCCAGAAGGGCAGGAGAGGCAGCAGGAGTTCATGGCATCACAGACGGAAGCCAGAGAAGAGCTTCAAGGAGGGAGCAGGCCAGAGTTTCAACTGTCAAAGGAGTCAGTGAGAACAGTAAACGCGGCTGTGTCTGTCTGTACGATTTGGTGTTTCCCACCAAACTGCCCCAAACAGCAGCCCACTGACACCTGGCCCCAAGAAGGGTAGCCAGAGCCCCCCAAACAGCAGGGAAATCTTTGTCGTGCTAACGTGACCTTCAGTTGTATGACAGATTTTTTTCAACATCATGTCTGTTCCCAGATCTTCAAGCATAATGGACATCCCAGGAAAGGCTGGTTTTGAGCTGCGCTGCAGGCTCCTTACCACACACCTGCAGACTCCAGGGAGGCTTTGGGTTTGTTTATATACCAAGAGTAAGGAGCAAGAGAATAAAAACACAGGAGCTACCAGAAACCCAGGGGAGGGGGAGGGCCTCTGGAGGATCCAGGGAAAGCTGAAGACCTTTATCCCAGAAAAATGCACGTACACACAAGGTCATAAAACTTTTGTATGTAATTTGGGGAGGTTCAGGGACCCATATGAAAATGTCACTCTTAGTATTAACAGTTAGAATAGTGCAGTGATTACAGCCATATAAATTTCCAAAATCTTCTTCATCATAATTTCCTAAAATTCTTTTTTTGGCTATGCCACGGAGCATGTGAGATCTTAGTTTCCCAACCAGGGATCGAACCCGTGTTCTCTGAAGTGGAAACACAGAGTCCTAACCACTGGACCACCAGGCAAGTTCCCTTAATTAGTATTTTTAACAGACAAGCAGTAATCATTTTAGTTAAAAGGAAAAAAAAAAAGGAATAACGGTATTTACTCTTCAGCAGTTAAAAAAAAAAACAAACACAAGATGGGATTCTCCTTACTAATAGCCCTCAAACTAAAAATTCAGAGCTGAAAAGAATCTTCCAGCACATTCTGCACTCGAGAAGCAAAGGAAGTCCATGGGAGAAGGCCCAACCAAGGGTCTCTCCTATTGCACAGGCCCAACACTGGGAGCAGGGGAGACCCAGGGTACTGTGGGAAGGTGCGGGGCAGAAGGCCAGCTTGGCGGTACACGCGTAAGGAAGCCTGATGCCACCCAGGACTGGACAGCACCCTCCAGTGGGGACCAAGGAAGTGCAGAGACTTTTAAGGTAGAGTAGGCAAAATTCTGATCAAGGGTGAGGGGCCAGGCTCAGCTGCAGGGACAGACCAGGTAACCGAAGCTTCCTGACAGGGCCTCCACTGGGGCCCTTCACACAGCAGCTGGCCCGCAGCAGGTGGCTGAGCATACCTGCATGCCCACACTCCAAGACTTCTGCCCCTCCTTGAAGGAGACTTCAGAGGAGAGCTGTAGATTCCATCCAGAGACTCTGGCTCCCATGTGGAAGACACAGTTGCCTCAGAGGAAGCCGCTCTTCTCAGATCCAAGAAATCCTGGGGCTGAGGAAAGGGTTGGGGGTGGGAGGGCAAGCAGCAGGGAGCCATGGCCTGGAGGGTCGGCAAATGCAGGGTCTGTGGCTGACAGCCAACTCTTCTATTGGGACTTTGGGGAAAACCTTCTGTCCACTGGCCTGGCTTACAGGTCATCTCCCTCAATGCTCTTGAGTGGTAGCATCATCTTAAAGCGAACACGGCAACCTGGAGAACTTCGTTACTAACAACTCCAGAAGTGCCACAGTCAGGCTGATGTGAGCAGGAGGGGGTGAAAATCTGCCTACAGGGAGTATGGGTCCTCTCAGGAGTGGCAAAAAGGTGGAAACGTGATTTAAGCCCAGAGACGTACCTGTCCCGTGTAGTGTCTACCATAGGGTGTGGCCAAATTAAAAAACCAACACAAAACAGGTAACAGGAACCTCACCCGACACACCAAAACACAATCAATACTGAATACAGGTGTCTTATGAGTGACCAGATGCAGGAAGGGTACGCTGTTGGCAGGGATTAGGCAGACCCACACTGAACTGAAAATTTTCAGAGGAAGAGTTGAAGTATGAACTAAGCAGCAAGAATTGCGAACCTCACAGACTGTGCTTCTGCCCTGTTGAAAGTTTCAAGGCAAAACCACTTGGGTTGTCTCTGGGTTCACCCGATCTAGAAGACAAGTGAGATTCAAGAACACATCATAAGATACACGATGAGCCTGAAAAACGTCCAGCAAAACTGAGAAAATGCACTTTAACTTCATCTCTGTTACATAAAACCACTTGATAATATGTGTCTTACGACTTAAGTGCAGTATATATAGTACTTCCTCAACCACGCCTGATAGAAGGGAAAAAAACGTTCCTACATCTTGGCCTGAACATTGCAAAACATCTTCATTCCACTGAGGAAATGCACCCGGGATTATAAGTAAGCATCTTATTCACCTAGTCTCATGCCCACACGATAACTCAACCCGTCAATGCTTAATTCCTCAGACAAGTCTACCAAGCCGGTGCCCTGTTTCAAATACCGTGCAGATTCTACTTCGTAAAACCTCAACTTTCTTTCTTCCTCTGCTTCCTAAGCACGAATCTCCCCGGAGTAAATTCACGCCGTAAACACACCCAAGGCTTTGTTTTATACAGATTTCAACCCCCTGGTCCCAAGAGAGGTTGCTTTCCCTTCTAGATCCGAGGCCAAATACTGCCATCTGGGGTCACGGCTTCCTCTCGCCGCTGCCGCTGCCGCGGAGCGGACTCCCTGGGTTCCGGATTCCCCGCGCCGGCCCGAGCCTCGTACCCCTTCCTGTCTCCGTCTGCCCACGGCAGGCGGCCGGCGCGCGGCGCCCAGACAAAAGCTCGGGCCGTCGGGCCCACGGGCCCCGGGCCGCCCACCCTCCGGGCCGCGGGCGTCCTCCAGCCCAGAGGCCGAGGGTCCTGGTGCAACTTTGCGAACAGAAAGGAAGGAGGCGCCGTCGCCTGCAGGTCCGGGTGCGCCCGGGGCGGCCGGCACGCGCGTGGGCCGCGGGCGAGGGCGCGAGGGGAGGGCGAGGCGCGCCCGGCCGCCCGCGCCGGCGCCCGCAACTTGCCCGCGGGCCGTGGCCCGCGCCCCTCAGGGCCCGCCCGACGGCGAGGCCCACATTGTCCCCGCGGCACGGCCGGCCACCCTCACGCACGGACGCTCGCACACGCCCCCTGCCCCGGCCGGCTGCGGGGCCCGCGGCGCCCGGGTGGCCGCCGGCCTGCCGCGCTCCTCCACGCCCCGCTCGGGCCCGGCCCTGGCAGCTCCGCCGGCGGCGACTGCAAAACTTTCTCCTCATCGTGGCGGCGGCGGCGTCGCGGCCGCCCGGGGCGCGTCAGTCGGCCGGTCGGGAGGTCGAACCGGCGGGTGGCGGGTCCCTCCCTCAACCCCACCCCGGGCCACAGACCTGGTCCGGCTCCGATTCATAGTCGTCGTCCTCGGCGCTCACGGACATGGCCATGGCTCATGGTGGGCCCAGGCTCGCGCGCGCTGACATGGCTGGAGCGGCGCCGCCGCCGCCGCCGCCCGCCCGGAGCAGGCTCGGCTCGCCCTGGCTCGGGCTCGGGCTCGGGCTCGGGCTCGGGCTCCCGCTGCCGCGAGGAGAGAGCCGCGCCGCGCGCTTCGCACGCCCGCGCGGGAGGGGGCGGAGAGGGGCCGGCGGGGGGAGGGCCGGGGCGCTCATGCATATGCATGAGGCGAGCCAGGAAGGGGCTGGCCCCCCGGGCCGGCGGGCCAATGGCGCGGCCCCGGCGTTCGGGCCGCACACAAAGGGAGCCCGGCCTGCGGTGACACGGGGGCGGGCCCGCCGAGGGCGGCCCCTCGCGGCCGGAGCTGGGGGACTGGGGCTGCGTGGGGGCGTGCCCGGCGCCCCGCCCGGCCCGCGCGCCGCGGGATGCACATGGGTGGCTGCACGCCGCGCGTCTCTAACAGGAAATGCACGCCCGACCTGGGGTGGGGTCTTTTGTGTGGTCCTGCGGGGTGTCTGACAGGAGCCCCAGGGTGCATGGGCCGCGGGGAACGGCCCTGCAGGCGACACCATGGACGGGTCCCTGTGCCCCCGGCAGCGGGCACACGGACTCTCGGGTTTGCACAAGCTCTGAGACCACGACCTGATATGCCTGCGAACCCGGGAGTCCCGTACCCTCTTCGGGACCGCTGGCCTGGGTACGGTCTAGGGAGCTAGTTCTGCAAGACGCCAGCAGTTCGGTTAGGCTGGTCCCCTGACGTTGCCCTCAGGTTTGCCTTTCCAGGTCGCGAGGGAGTCAGCGTAAAATGCGGCGTGGTGGTACAGGCGGGAGCTGTACTAACTTGGGCGGTTGCCAGACAGAACACCATGAATGCACTCTGCCCTGAGGTGGGCGCCCTACTGTCTTGGACAGGATCCCACCCATACCCCGCCCTTTCGTGAGGTGCCCAAGGGTCGCTCTCGGAAGGGGTGAGGGCAGGCCAGAACCCAGTCTCCTAGAAGCCTTGTAGTGCCTGAAGCTGGCCCAGAAGGTGTGGGTTTCTAAATTCTTAAACTGGAAACATTCCTAATGCTTACTTCTAAAGCAGCTCATCCTGTAGAAAACTGTTACTGGAAATCCAGATTGAGATTGATTTAAAAGAAAGAAAAAAGTCTAGGGGGTACTTAGGCCAGCAGTCCTTACTCCGAAGGAAGAGCTCAGTGACCATTAGCTAGAGTGAGCAATTCTGTTATAAGCATCAAAACCACAGCCAAACTCAAGCTAAGGACCAGACTGACTTAGCTAGGTAGCTGGCATATTCATCATCTAATTACGATGTCCAAGGTGACACTGAACATGTATACATGCACCCATTTCTTCATCTGTAAAGTGAGAGGGTTTGCCCAACCAAGGAATCTGAGGCTTTCCCAAGAAAAAGCTCATTAGCTGTGAAGCCTGGTGACCAATTCTGCAGTGTTGTCCAACTGTTATTCACGCCCAGGCCATGGGCCATGAAATCCACTCTGAGAATAGAAGGGACCCACAGGCAGGTCATGCCCTGGACTTTCAAGGAAGGCAAAATGAGTGATGGATGTAAAACTCAGGAGGTTTCTATCAGGGAGTCAGCAGGAGTGAATAAACAGGGATGTCAGTTTTAGTGAGTGGATTTTAAAGTCTGAAATTTATACAACCACTGACACTTACGGGGGGAAAAAAATCCCAGCCAACTTGCTCTTTACTGAAACAAACCTTTTCTGAATTACCTTTCTCCCTTCTTACATTTCTCACAATTCACTCAAGGTTAACAACAAAAACGTCGTTTTGAAAAGAATACTCCCCCCTCCACCTCAATTCACCCCCCAAAGTCTCAGCCTTTATAAAACTACCTTGTCTGGATTAAAGTCTCTATCTGATGTAGTCCATGAACTCTCAGGGGCCACTCAACCTAGTAGGAAGTCCCTTAAAGAAAGAGGAGGGGCTGAAAAAAAATGCTAATCATGCTTTCACTTCACTGTAATTGGTCAAAACTGCCAGGATACAGAAACATACAAATAGCACAATACATCAAGAAAGAGGTATGGAAACAGGACTTTTTCTCAAAGGTTTTTCTCATTACCTAGTAGGAGTACAAGATTATTTAGACCTGTCTTTGGGCTGATTTCTTTTGAGAATTCTCAAAAGCTCACTTCTGTACTTAAGGAAGTAAAAAGACAGTTCTCATTTATCACAGTTCAAAGAAGAGAAAGGGAAAGTGTTAATGAACAGAAGCTGCAGCTAACACAAAACTTCCTTCCTTCCGTCACATCATTTCTGAGCTAAAAGGGGCCTCACCGGACACCCTCGTCCCTGACTTCACAGGTAAGGAAAGGCCAGAGAAAAGATGAGGAAGCCCAGAGAAAATTGGAAAGTAGCTCTGAAGCCCAGGGTTCCTTATAAAACACCATCCAGAGACCCCCTCTAGGGGTCCAGGCAATAAGAGGAGCTAATGTTTACTAAGCATGATTGCAGGGCTAGATCCCATGCTAAGTGTAGTGTAGATATATCTCATTTATTCTTTTAGACAGCCCCATGAGGTATGTTCTACCGTTCACCCATTTCACAGATGAGGAAACTGAGACATATGGCTGCTAGGAAGTGAAATGACCTGGACTTGAACCTATAAGCAGCTGGAGCCTGCAGCCTGGGCTGTACTGCACTAATTCCAGAATCAAGACAGGACGATGCCATGTGAGACCAGTGTAATAATCCAAGTGAAATACTCAAGATTTATGTGGAAAATTAACTGTCCCTTAATAAAGTTTGCAAATACTGTATTCTCAGTCCAAATTCAATTTCAGGACAAGTAGGTATGGTTTTGATAACCAGATTGCTGCCTGATGGATCTGTGGAGGTTGATGTGAAAGGAGGAAGCCAGTATTAAGATATGACAATGTGGGGGGTCCTCTCCAAATTCTAACAAGGCTCATGCCAGCAGGCACTGCCCTAACTCCTCTTAAAAATTCCTCTTCTGACACTTGAAAAGAGCCTTTTAGCATCTTTACCTCCTTGATCAAAACTTCCTTTAGTTAACTGATACACACAACTACCCAATGTTTCTTTTGTATTAATAGTGTACTGGACTATATACAAAATATATTATTTACTTGCCCAGAATTACTACCTTAAAATTTAGCATTTATATTGTGCCTTAGGCTCATCTTTTCTCCCTTTCAACCTCCTCTTTCAGGGACCCTAAGAACTGAACAGTCTCCCAGCTCCACTTAGCCAAGGTTTACTTTCTTAGAAAGAGTTCCCCAAAGCTAATGCCATCAGGGCAACTGTTACTTGCCCTGAGTCAGGAGGGTCCAAAATTTTCACCAAGTGAGGAAGAAATAAATAAAAACAGATAGAAGCCAAGCCTGCCTCTGTCACAGATGTCACCCACTTCTTTGCTTTCTCTGAATGTCATTTAATTTTCTGGTCTGCCTATTAGATCATGATCCTCTAGGAGGGATCCCAGTCTGCCTAGAGATTTTTCCCAGACTTAGCCATCTGAGGGCACTGCAGCCTGTCCCAGGGCAGAGATGGGCAGTGACCTAAAGTAGAAGGGAGAAGGCAGCCGTCCCTTCCAGTCCTTTCCAATCTCACTTCCAGGACCAGTAAGAAAGGAACAGATTGAATAAATGCCCCCTGGACTCTGGGCTCCCTAGGGAAGGGTCTCCCTGGCATGTGCCCCGTTTCCTTGTATCCATGTCACAAAGGGCATGGCTAAACATAGAAACAGTCTTTTCCAGAGGATCAGGACAGGGAAAGAGAATACATTTCCTGTGTCCAGACCAGTAACTGGCTGGCACACTCCTGAACCAAGGGACACCATTTGTAAACATGCCCCTAAGGAAGGAACAAAAATGACTTGGAGGGTTGCTTCCTAACAAACATAATAATGTATGTTTAATAAGCAATAGAGAATGCATGCTTCAGTTATTTTACTATTATTTTACCACTTGTCTCTCTGTTCTTCAATGGGTTGTTCCCCATTCACAGCCCAAGAAGTAGGTCTTTTGGAGAGCTATTTTTCTAATAAAACATAAATAAGAAAAAATTTTGCATCGTGTCACATAGCAATTTAGGACCAATTTCAGAGCTGCCTGGATAAAACTATGGTTCAAAGAGTCACTGTATGACAGACCGAGGGCTGCACTGATTTCAGTTAAGGAAATTACTAATGTTAATTGCTTTTTATTTTGCCCCTGGAGAATCATTCCACAAGCATTTAAAACCCACATATATCTGTCAGATGGCTCCTTTAAAGAGAGCAAGCTTTCTCTTAAATAGAGTTCCTCTCCTAATACTGTCTCCTTACATTACAAAGATCAACCAATAAATATTTACATTCACTGGAAGATTTGTGACTGTGCACAGGATTTTTTATTTAAATTAACTAATTTAACAGGTGACAAGCACTGATCTGAAAAATGTTTCCTGCCATCCATCTCATTTCCAACTCAATCACTGACCTTAGAAAGTTACTACCCTTCTCCATTCATTTCCCTACAGAAATCCAGGTTAAGGCTGAGCGCTCGGACAATTCCGACAAGATTAATGGATTCACTTTGCAATACCACCTCCCACCCCAGAAAATAGGGACTAAAAGTACATAAAATGCCAGCGTAATTTGGGCCTACAACCGGACTTTTTATTATTATGCTGCTGCTAAGTCACTTCAGTCGTGTCCGACTCTGTGTGACCCCATAGACGGCAGCCCACCAGGCTCCCCCATCCCTGGGATTCTCCAGGCAAGAATACTGGAGTGGGTTGCCATTTCCTTCTCCAATGCATGAAAGAGAAAAGTGAAAGTGAAGTCGCTCAGTCTTTCCGACTGTTAGCGACCCCATGGACTGCAGCCCACCAGGCTACTCCGTCCATTGGATTTTCCAGGCAAGAGTACTGGGATGGGGTGCCATTGCCTTTTTGCCGAACTACTTGGTATGTGGGATCTTGGTTCCCCAGTCAGGGACTGAACCTGCATGCTTGCAGTGAAAGCATGGAGTCCTAACTACTGGATCACCAGGGAATTCCTTCATGCAGGACTTTTGTAAAAAAAATTTTTCCCCCTGTCTACTTTGCATGTGGGATTTTAGTTCCCTAACCGAGGATCAAACCCTTGCCCCCTGCAAAAGAAGCACTGAGTCCTAACCACTGGACCACCAGGGAAGACCCCCAAATATTTTTCTTAACAAGACCAAATCTTGCCCTTGGTTTCCTTCGTAGTCAGAGCACCCCTCACTGTCCATCCCACCATCCTTCAAAGAAAGACCTTGGAAGACCAGGTTATAAAGACTTGAAAAGACCAAATACACAGCTTACTCAAAATGGACCGATAAAGCAGACAGTGACGAGGCAAAACAGGAGTAAAATTAGCAGCTCTGTTCACAATGGTCAAATGGCAGAAACAAAGCAAATTCTGTCCATCGATGAAAGGTAAACAAAATGTGGTATATCCACACAACGGCGTGTTATGCAGCCGTAAAGGGAATGAAGTAGTGACACAAGCTACAATGTGTTGAATCTTGAAAACACGCCAAGTGAAACACACCATATAGTAGGATTCCATATATATAAAATGTCCAGAATAGAAAAACCCACAGGGACCAAACGCCAATTCATGATTGCCAGGGGCTGGGTGGGGATGCGATGTGAGAGTGGAAAATGAACCCCTAATAGGCACGGGGTTTCTTTGGGGAGTGATGAAAATATCCTGGGGTCTAGAAAGAGGTGATGCTTACATAGCACTGTGAAAATACGAAATGTCGCTGAATTGGTACTTTAAAATGGCTAATTTTATGCTAATTGAATTTTACTTCAATTTAAAAAATTTGTACTAGGGAGTTTGGGATGGGCATGTACACACTGCTATATTTAAAATGGATAACCAACAAGGTCTTACTGTACAGCACAGGGAACTCTGCTCAATGTTTCATGGCAGCCTGGATGGGAGGGGAGTTTGGGGGAGAATGGATACATGTATATGCATGGCTGAGTCCCTTTGCTGTTCACCTGAAACTACCATAAGATTGTTAATCAGCTATACTCCAATATAAAAAGTTTTTAGAAAGTGTATATATACACACACATGTTTTGGGGTATATATGTATATATACAATATTTGTATATATATTTGTATTTAATATACAAATATTTATATATACAAATATACATATATACACACACATATATATACATACACACACACATAATTTTTTTTTCCTTTTCATCAGTTATCATTTAAGAGTGATTTTAGTTCCTGTCCCTGAAAGGTAACCTGGTTAGGAAATGTAGCCACTTAGCCCTGGAGCAGGTTGAAACTTATCAGGATCAAGGTGATAGTTGAATTACCTCCTAAATGAGCTGCTAACAGTCACCATGGGGGTCTGATGGGCTTTGACAGCATTTGAAAGCCTTTCACTTAAGGACGCCTAACAAATGCGAATACACACTGGTTACTGGTTGGTATGGTTGGGAGCAGGGATGCGGGGGATAGACACACACACACACACATTCTCTCACACACATACTCTGGCTGCCTTCTTCACGTACATTCTTGCTTTCCTTTAAAAATGGCTCAGCTCCAGCAGGCCAATTTGCCTCTACAAGCCCCTTGGATCTACGAAAATCCATGAGTTTACCAAGATACTCAAAATAGAAAAAGTATGACAAAACTCATCTGTCACCATTTGAAGCAACCATTATATCAACTCCTTAGTTTGAAAATTGGTGTTTAAAGGGAAAGAATTAAGCATGTGTGCAGCCTTTTCAGAAGGAAGTATATTCAAGGGAAGTGCCCATTGATGAAGGAAAACTGCAGAAAAAAAGCCAGCTAGTGCATAAAGGAGGGATGATAATACTTCAAAGATTCATTTTCTTTTTGGGGGGCTATGCTGTGCAGTGTGTGGGATCTTAGTTTCCGACCAAGGATTGAACCCATGGCACCCTGCAGTGAAGCGCAGAGTCTTAACTGCTGGACTGCCAGGGGAGTCCCAAAGGTTTATTTTAATCTCCTGAGAAAATTATTGATACAGGAAAAGAATGATAACTGGTGTTGAAATCATCAGTGAGTGGTAAAAGGAAGCAAGGGCCTAACGTATTCCCTTCCAGATTATTCTCTGGAGCAAAGAGGGATGAATGTAATTGAATGATGAGGGAATAATCAGACCATCATTGCTTTAATCCACTACCTATGATATTTAACTTCAATCTAACCAAACCTTTAGACCTAATTTCTAATTTACAGAAATTACAAGAGATAACGAAAAAGCTAAATATCACCACAAGGAAGCAATCGGACAAATGCATAGAGATACACTTCAGGACATGGTTCCATCTTCTCTACCAATCAATATTCTGAGAAAGGTCAAGATTAAAAGAGAATTAAGAACAGATTCTTGGAGTGGATCCCGATTTGAACAAAGTAGCTGTAAAAGATAATTTTTATGACCCAGCATCAGGAGGAATTGTCAGTTTTGCTAGGTATAATAATGTTATTTCAAGAATGGAGAAAAATATTATTTTTCAGGGATGCAAACCTAAGTATTGAGGGATGGAATGACATGATGTCTGTAATACTCTAAAGAATACTTCAACACAAAAAATAAAGTTAGTTGAAAAACAACATACCCATTAGGAAGGCTATTATGGAAAACAAACAAACAGAAAATAACAATAGCCAGGATGTGGAGAAACTGGAACCCCTTGTGCACTGTTGATAGGAATGTTCGATGCAGTCACTGTGGAAGACAGTATGGCAGCCCCTCCAAAAATTAAAACATAATTATTCTATGATTCCCACAATTTCATTTCTAGGTATGTACCCAAAAGAACTGAAAATAAGGACTTGAAAAGATTTTTACTCACCTCTGTTCACAGCAGCATTATTTATAACAGCCAAAGGTAGAAGCGACCCAAGTGCCCATCGACAGATAAATGGGTAAATAAAATGTATATACATACAATGGAAAACCACTCAGCTCTAAAAAGGAAAGAGATTCTGGCACATGCTACCGCATGGATGAACCCTAAAGACATGCTAAGTGAAAGGAACCAGTCACAAAAAGGCAAATACTGTATGATTCCACTTGTGCATGGTACCTAGAAGAGTCAAATTCACAGAGATTAAAAAAAGCAGAGCATGGGGGAATGGGGATTTAGTGTTAAGGGATTAAGAATTCCCGTTTCAGATGATGAAAAAGTTCTGGAGACGGACGGTGGTGATGGTTGACAACAATGTGAATGTACTACTCAATGCCACCCAAAATACACTCAAAACGCCACTCAAGTACACCAAAAATAGCTAACATAGTCAATTTTATGCTGTCTCTTTCCCACAATTTAAGGAAATGTGATAAAAGATAAAATAAAAAGATGGACCTAGAGATTACCATACTAAGGGAAGAAAGTCAGAGAGAGACAAAATTCAACTGGTATCACTTATATGTGGAACCTAAAACATGGTACATGGTACAAATGCACTTATTTACAAAACAGAAACAGACTCACAGACATAGAAAATCTTATGGTTACCAAAGGGGAAAGGAGTGGGGAGAGAGATTCAGTTCAGTTCAGTCGCTCAGTCGTGTCCGACTCTTTGCCACCCCATGAATCACAGCACGCCAGGCCTCCCTGTCCATCACCATCTCCCGGAGTTCACTCAGACTCACGTCCATCGAGTCCGTGATGCCATCCAGCCATCTCATCCTCTGTCGTCCCCTTCTCCTCCTGCCCCCAATCCCTCCCAGCATCAGTCTTTTCCAATGAGTCAGCTCTTGGCATGAGGTGGCCAAAGTACTGGAGTTTCAGCTTTTTAGCATCATTCCTTCCAAAGAACACCCAGGACTGATCTCCTTTAGAATGGACTGGTTGGATCTCTGAGATAGATTCGGAATTTGGAATTAGCAGATACAAACTACTATATATAAGTAAACAACAAGTCCTACTGTATAGCATAGGGAACTATATTCAATATCATGCAATAATATAACGGAAAAGAATCTGAAAAATGTATAACATTCACTATACAAAAATGAATCACTCTGCTGTATACTAGAAATGAACAAAACATTGAAAATCAATTATACTTCAATTAAAAAAAATAAACTAATAAGTAAAAAGAAATAAAAGAATACCCTCCCCCAGAAGAATCAATCAACTGGGTACACTCAAACCAAGTTTCCCCAGAGCAGTCCCCAATACAACCCTTCCTGCCATCTTGTCCCATAAATATTAACTAAAAGAGAAATGAATTTAAATACCTCCTCCCCAAATCATTCTTTTAAGGGAGATTATCTCTGAATTCCTGCAACATGCTTTGCTGTTTAGTCATTTACATTCATTGAAGAAGGTGAGTGACTTAGAGCAGGTTTTACCAGAGCTTTCACTTTCTACCTATTTTCCTTGTATATAATTAAAGATCCCCTTGTCCCAACAAATGGACTTCCCCTTCCCCCTTTTGTAACAGGAAGCAAACTTAAATAAAGCAAATATTTCACCTGTATTCACTTAACTGTGCCCCTTTTTTCTCTAGATCACCTACATTTGGGGAGCAGATTATCTGACAACATCACTTGGTTGCACACACATCCATCTTCCTGATAAAGCCAGATTAGATACGCAGGGGTTGGGGTGAGGAGGGCTGTCACAACTTATTCCCAACGTCAATGATCAAGTATCCTCCTTTGAAACAGGAAATATACAATACCATTTGATTAAAAAAAAAAAAAGGAAAAGTCTGAAGGATAGACCACTGTTCTAGAAATAAAACCATGATAATGGCAAGCAATCACTTACAGTGCCAGCCAGGCCTTCTAATTACTCCACCAAAGGCAGGAAAGCCCTCGGTATCTCAATTGCTTTCCAAGAATTTGTCTTTGGCATTATTAACACAGACAGCCGAGCAGGTTATCAGACTAAGAAAGAAATCCTGGGCTGCAGACTTTAATTACAGGTTATTTCAACAGACCACTAGCTTAAAGTTTCAATAAAATGATACGGTTGATAGCTGAAAAGTTCCAGGTGAGAAATAAGATCTTTTTAAGTCCAAGAGGATGAAGGGAGATGCTTAAATGTGAGGGATAAAAGGGGCCAGGGAAGACCAAGAGCCCTTCTTAGTGCTCTTCTATTCACCATTCTTTTATTGGGTGCAACTGGGACACACAAATTAAAGTAAGGAGAGAGGCTTACTTTCACTAGCGATGACTCTGAGGTACCTGAAGAGCAGGTGAAAGACAGCAAGGAGACTGAACTGACTGACTACAACTTCATCTTCTAGAAGATCTGGGGAAACCTTGCTATCAAGTTCATTCATTCACTGAACATTTTCTGGGACCAATCTTGCATGACAGGATACAAAAAAGGATGAGAAAAAAATTAATAAGATGAGCTCCAGTCTCAAGAAGCTAATGACAGCTTAAGACAGATATGCAGCAAAATGCAGAGTATAGGGACTTCCCTGGTGGTTAAGAGTCGGCCTTGAAATTGCAGGGCACATGGGTTCCCTGGTCCGAGAAGATCCAACATGCCTCGGGGCAACTAAGCCCATGTACCACAGCTATTGAGTCCTTGCACCTGGAACCCGTGCTCTGCAACAAACAGTAGTCCTGCTCGCCACAACTAGAGAGAGCCAGTGCCCAGAAACAAAGACCTAGCACAGCCAAAAATAAATAAATTTTTAAAAAATGCAGAGTAGAATGTGGATGTCCAACAGAAGGAGAAAAGGGGAAGTCTGTCTATCAGTCAGGATCATAGCAGGAAATGAAATGGCATTCTGGCACCCTCCCACCAGGTCACGGAGGGGAGTTAAACAGGCTCAATTTACAGAGCATCATTGGGGTCGACTAAAAAAGGCAGGGGGCTCTGATGGGATCCCAGTCATATGGTTCAGAGATTACGGATTCTGGAATCAGAGATCACATATCTGGTCAGAGACCTGGGGTCTCAGCTTGTAAGAAACGGTGGCATTCTTTGACCATCAATGGGATTTTTCTCTTGCTGCTGTTGGAGGCAACATTATCCAGAATGAGCAGAACATCTCTTGTGGGTATTCTGTGATCAGAGATTTTGGCTGTCTGTGCTCCTGGGAACCTGCTGGCCTCCAAACTCCACAGATGACTTAGCTGCCACTTAGGGAGGCCCTGGGGACTCTAGGTGGGGGTCCCAGATTGTCCTCTTGCTGCTCGTGCCTCTCCACCCTACGGCCGCTGCTGCCGGTCTCCCCGCTGCCTGTTCCTGATCTCCGAGGCTGCTCTCA
>SJYX01006533.1:0-11471 GCA_006410675.1 Oreotragus oreotragus
GCTCCGCGGCGGGCGGGGGGAGGCGGGGGGAGGCGGAGGCGGCGGCGGCGAGGGGGGTGGAAGGAGGAGGAGGAGGAGGGATGAGGAGCGGCCGCGGCGGCGGGGAGGGCGGGAGCTGGCGGAGAGAGGCGCCCCCCCGGGTACCCGGGGAGGGGGGTCCCTCCGCCCGCGTCCGGCCCGGGACGGGATGGGCTCGGGAGACGCCCCCTCGTCCCCCCTGGCTTGGGCCCCAAGTGGGGCCGGCCTCCGGGGGGAGAGGGGGCGTCTCCGAGCCGGTGACGACCCCTCGCACGACGCCAACGCTCCACCCCCCGGGCCGCGTCGCCCTGCGGCCCCCAAGGCCGAGCGCCCCCCTCCCCTCCCGCGGGCGCCGCCGAGGGGCCGGGGTGGGCGGAAGGGGAGGGAGTGCGAGCCAGAGCCCGGACTTAGGAAAATTTTCGAAAAGAAGTGAGAGACATAGAGAGAGCTAGAGAGCAGGGAAGTGTGGAAAAAGCGAGGCGAGCACGAACCAAAGGGCAGAGCAACCGAAAAGGAAAATGTGTCCAAACACACATACACAAACACTCAATAAAACTCCACACTACACAGCGATGGTGGTGTCTGGGGGTGGGGGCGAGGGTCTGACTTAGATGAGCCGCTCCTCGCGCCCCCGGCGACGGGCGCCAGGGCCGGACCCGAAGGCACCCGAGGCCCCGGAGTGCCCTCGTCCTCTGCGCTTGGCCGGGCCGCCCACGAAGGAGAAGAAGGCGCAGCCCAGGAACATTCGGAAGCAGCAGGTCGCCCCGAAAAAGAAGCCGCAGCCGCGGCCCTCGTCCGGGCTTGGGTGCAGCAGAAAGTCCAGCACCCACGCGGGGTTGCGCACGGAGAAGACCAGGAAGGTCAGCAGCGGCAGGTGGGCGCTCAGCGCGCTCATCTCCAGCCGCCCGGACCCCCACACGGCGCTCCTGAAGCCTCGCAGGGCGTCGAACAAGTCGTCGTAGTCGTCGTCCTCCTCGTCGTCGTCCTCATCACTCGAGTCCGTGTCCCACTCAATCCAGATCCTACTCGTGGCCCCGGCGCCGGCGCCCACGCCGACCCCGGCGGCGCCCTCCGCGGCGCCCTCGACGGCGGCGGCGGCGCCGGCTGCGGCGGCGACCTCCGGGCCTCGGGCCTCCTCCTGGGCTTCTAGCCCCTTCTCCTTCATCTTCTTCTGCATCTTCTCCAGCTTCTTCCTCTCCTTCTCCTTCTTCTTCTCCTCTTTTCTTCTCTTCTCCAGCAGCTTCTTCTCCATCTTCCGCCGCTCTTTTTCGGTCAGCAACTTCTCGCCGGGCGCCTCTTGCTCCGACTTCTTCGGGGGCTTCTTGGCGACCCCTTTCTTCCAAGACGCGCGCTGCTCGGCCAGCGCTGCAGCCACCGCCGCAGCTTCGGCAGCCACCTCGGCCGCAGCCAACGCTGTCTTCCTCTCGCTCTCCAACGCTCGAGCTTTGAGTTTCATGGCCATCTTCAGCATGACGGCTCGGCCACCTCGGGGTGCCTGGCTCTCGCCTGGCCCGGGCGCCCTGTTTGCCCTCGGCCTCGGGCTGGCCGGACCCCGTGCGCCCCGTGTCGGGGGAGTCTGTTGCGATCCCCGCGGCTCTGTCCCGGGGGCCGCGGAGCGCGGCTGCTGGGCTTCGTCCGGGCTGCTGGGCTGGCTGCCTAAGAGTTAGCGCCAAAACGGATGAGCAAACGAAAAAGGGGCGAGAACAAACCAAAAAGCACCCAACAATACGAGAAATCAAAAAGCACCAAGAAATGTCAAACAACTCAAAAAAGAGAAAGTGCAGAAGGCGCGATGGCACGAGTTTGCGGTTACCCTCGGGCGCTCCTTGGTTAGGCTCTTGGGCACGCCAATGGAGAAAAGAGAAGAGAGAGAGAATTGAGGGGTGCCCCGAAGGCTCGGGCAGGGCAGTAGCGCCGGGGCGCCCCTGCCCTGTCCCGGCCCCGGTGGCTGTTGCCCCGCGCCGGGCGACTCGCACTTCCGCGGGAGGCCACGGTGCCCCCGGACTTACATGTGAGTGAGGTGCACTCACACGCAAGGCAGTGCCTGCCTGCCTGCCTGCCGGCCGCCCGCCGCCGCCCCGCGCCGGGAGGCTTCGCTCCAGCCACGGCGCCGCCGCCCGGAGCCAGAGAGCCAGCGAGCAAGCAGCGCGCCGGGCCGGCCACCTGACGCAGCCCGCTCCGCGGTGCCGACGCGACTGAGCGTGCAGCCGAAGAGCAGCGCTCCTAAGCTGCCCGATGACGCCCCAGCCTCTCTTCAGAGGACGGACCCACCGCGGCGGCCCCTATAAACCGAAGGGGAAGCCGAAAAATCGGCCCGCCGGGGACGTGCCCAAACTGGCTGCCGCGCACCCCGGGGGTGCGGGCGGGTGCGGGGGTCCACACAGGTGTGGGCGTGGGGCGTGGGGGATGCGGCGCTGGGGGGCTCGGGGGCGCCCAAGGCGGTGGGCGTCGGACCCCGCCTCCCAGACCTGCCTCCCAATTTTCGGTGAGTGGTGTAGCCCTGGGCGGCGTGCAAAGTGTGCGACGGCGGCGCTCGCCCGGCCGCGCGCCTCCTTACCTCCCGCTTCCCGGTTAGCGTGCGCGGGCCGGCCACCCAGCCCTCCCTCCCAGCGGCGCGCACCCGCGGAGGTAGGTGTCGGCACTAATTAATCGCGGCGCTCGATAGGCGATGTGATATGAGCGCGGAATGAGCATCATCGCCAGGTGAAGTCGGCGACGCGAGAGCCAAGCGCTGGTGGCCAGGTCGCGGGGTCGGCGCCCTTGGAGTCCTCCCGGGTTGGCAAGGTGGTGGGCCAGGGTGTCCCAGTTATCCGTGGCTGGGCCTGTGGGCCGCGGTGGCTGGGGGTGTTCTGGAACAGATGGAAAAGTAGTTTATTGATCACGAATTTGTTTGAGAATTGTTTAAAAACTTTCAAGTGTTTCCCCCACCCCACCCCAGCACTGTCCCATTTAAGGGTGCAGCAGGCCGAGCGCGGTGGGTTAAGGGCAGTGACACCAAGTCAGTCCTCAGCTGCTCGGCGGCGGCTCGCTTTTCCTGGGACCTTGGTTGAGTCGTTTGAAGTCAAGCGGGTGTCTGCTTGGGTACAATTCATTCATTCATTCAATAAAAGTTTGGTCCCAGCAGCCCACCTGGTGCCCAGGTGAGTCAAGAGTAGCCAGGACGTCAGTCTAAGACCTTGGCAACTGCCTTCGGTGGTTCACGGGTCACCTGCCAATCAACCCAAATTCACAAGTAGTCACGACTACTACTCTCTCCGTTCTTTAACTTTCTTTCACTTTGAAACAGTCATTAAAACTTTGGATAAAAGTTGAAGGATAAAAGGAGAGGAAAACAGCCTATTTGTAAATGGAAACACAGCTAACATACCTAGGGGGTGGGGTGATTGATTGGTTGGGTCAGAGGCCTTGAGTAAATTGTCCCTATAGTTTTTCTTTGAAAATAGAAAGGCAATGTTAATCATTCAACGGGACTGTTGAAATTCCCCCCTTCCCCCAGTTTGCTCAACTCAAAATAAGAAAAGGTGTGACAGATGAAGGTGTCACCTATTATTTGCTGTTGACCCCACCAGGTACACCGCTGCACCCTACCTCCACCCCCCTTCTACAAGGCCTCACTTCATGAACCTGAGAGATGGCAGGGCAATTCAGAGTCAGCAGAGAACACTCGGAATTAAGAACAGGAAGCGAAATCTTCACTCCAGACTCTCATGGTCTATCTATATCTGCTATCTCTCCTGACAGTTCGGGGCCCAGACATTCTCGGACTCTGCAGAAAAGTTGCTGTGTTTGCCCTTCCACCCCCAATCCCAAATCAGCCAGGTTCTGATCACGCTCTGGATATGCCCTCTCTTTCCACACAAAAATACACCTTCGACAGAAACCTCAAAGGAACTGTCATCCATCAAAACAAAAACGGATAAAAATATTCACCCTATAGACCAGAATGTTCTCATAAATAAATTCCACAGTAAGGCTGTCTGAAACTATGACTTAATCATTCACCAGCTAGATTAGAGACTACCTAAAGATTGAGTTTTTTTATCTTTACCTATTAAATAAAAACCTCTTGCTTGAATTTGATTAATTGATCGATTGTCATTTTTAAAAATTGGTGAAGGCTTATAAGGGGGAGGAACAGGCCAGATTTTTGTTAAGCTCCATTTGTTCCAAAGCATCTTCCTTTCCTGCTTCTCATGTAGCAAAGAGCAAATACATTGTATTTAAGAGGAACAAGGTAAATAGTAACCAATACAACCTTGATACTTAATGCCAGTAGCTACACATTACTACAAAGAATATAATGAAGAGCCTCCTTATTTGGAAATCCCTGAGTTGGTTTACCATCTCCCCCTTTTAGATAAATATGACGCCTGAACTTTGAAAGGAGTGAAACTGTCCCATGTCATATGCTGACACATATTCCAGGCAAGTACAATCAGGACTATTGTCCTAGAATGTATAAAGCAAGGTTAGGCTTCAACCATTTCAACTTCTAACCTGGCAGGACATTCTTGGAAAAAAAAAATTTTTTTTTTTTTTTAGTGTAGCTTTCACCTATATTTTATTATGACCAACCACTGATGAACAAATAAAGCATTTACTTTGTAAATATATGACAGCAGGTGGAATCAGTGGTTTACAGGTAAGCAAAGGCCAATAAGAGCTCTGAAACACAAGCTCGTTTGTGGTCTGTTCGGCTTTCTGTTTTCACCCGACACAAAGTGAAAGATGAGATTTTACTTAATTGGCGTGGTGAGCTGATACTGTCTAGTTTTCAGTCTAGCAGTTGACCTACCCAGGGCCTTAAAAGTTTTCATTAAAAAAAAATTTTTTTTTAAGGCTTTCAGGTTCAGAGGCCACCATGCGTGACCTTTTCATATGAATTAGTGATTTATTGTAATAGGTTGTTACCATTTTAAGTGCCTGGTTTATGCTTTGAGAGTGGAGCAATCCATTAGCATAATTCTTGGAACAGTCCAGACTGGAGAGTTTTCCAGTGGAAGGGGCCTCTTGTTTGGCTCAGGGGAAGATGGAAGTCGTGGAAATTTCAAGCTCTGAAGAGGGGCAAAGGGCCAGAATGTCCCGGGTGTAAAGTGCCTGGTTCAGGTGACCTGCTCCCTGCCAAAGCCAGCAAGTGGGGATAATAATACACCCATAACCTAAACACTAGGTCACCTTGTTTGATGACTTTGTGAAACAGAGGGGGGTCCCATGCTATACACATGGAGAACCGATCAAAGGCTCCCTCTAGCAAAGCATACTTTACAACAATGGATGGACTGGCAAGTCGGGGTTTGTTTTTCTTTTTTAGTGGTCTTGTAAGCTTCATATTTATGGGTGGATGTGCTCCTTGGCTCTTTTGCATCTTCCTGTCTGAGAAAGAATGCCTCGTCTGCTTTTAGAGGCAATATACTTGCTATAGCTCAGAATCCTGAAAACGTTTTTACACTTAATGGTGTAATCAAGTTTTTGGACAAGCATGTGTTCTTCTTGGCCTTTCATTAGATGGGTCATTGTGAGGTTCCAGAGAAAATAAAATTATGATATTACTTTAATAGCCTAGGAAACAAATAGGTTTCCACTGAAACAGAAACCATAGCTGTAAGTTTTTAATAATAATGTTTAGTACTTCAATGGTGCTTTCTGTCTTTAAAGCACATTTTGCACTTTATTTAACTGAATGACTGAATTTGTTGTTGCAAATGAATGTGACTTGAAACCTGTCCTATACACATGATGAAACAGGTATTGTAAAAAGCCTTCCTAGTTAATCCCTGATGAGAAGGTTCTATTACTTAGTCCCATAAACTTCTTAAAAATCTAATGTACTGCTTGCCAAGGGCATTTTTTTCCTTGTCACACTCACTAGTTAACAGCGACAACCACAAGGTAACCCTAAACTTGCATTCAAAACTAAACATGGTGTTCAAGTTAGTGAAACTTCCTTTCAAAAGCTGACATCAAGGAACTAACTACAGGATCACATGAAATTCCCCAATTTGATTCCTATTAATTTTTTTTTAAACTGAGAATATACTCTAATCAAAACAAAATATGGAGGCAAGTTAGCCAATGTGTTTGGACCCAATTTTTTGAGCCAGTGGCTTTGGGATACCGATCAAACATCTTAAAAGCACAGTTCACAAAATGAGGGAAACTGGGTCTTTGGTGTCTTGATGGATCTTTCCTGACTCTGATGGATGTACACCATCAAAGAGAGGAATGTCCTGGTCTCTATGATGCCCAGTTCCCAAGACCCTTACTTAGTGCCTTTCTCATGACATTCCCAGGAGTGGACTTTTAACAAAGTCACCAAACACTATGAAAGTGGGACACAATAACATAGAGTCTACACTGTTCCTTTTAAAAACTGAAACCTTAATAATGATACACATGATGGCCCTGAAAAGATTCAAGGTAGATAATTTAGATGAGGGGCTTACTAACATTAACCACAGATCAATGGACCCACTTACTGGAGGTCCTAATTGAGGGATGAGGTATGTAAAACTGTTACCACTCTATAACAGAAGAGTTAATTTTCCTAAACCAAACTAACTTTTGTTAGGTAATGGGAAAGCCTGTTGCTTCAAACTTTTAATTTGGCCTTTAGGATAGAAATTCATCCAGGATGGAAAATAATGCAGAGGACTAGTGAACAATAGGTACAGGGTCAGCTCACTTGGGTCTTTGTTCACAAGATGTCTTAAACGATATTTTGATTCAACATCCAAACAAGTACCAACAGGAAAAAACAAAAAGCAAGTTGGCGTAATCAAGAGAGCCCTAAAGTCCTAATAAGATATCGTTCTAAAAAGAAATCCTTTAATTGTTCTAATTTTTAAAATTTTGGGTTTTTTTCCCTCATTGCATTCAATTCTTCAAATTTAGCCCCATATAATTAAGTATTTAGAGCATTAAATACTCTGGATGAATCAGGTAATAAATTTCCTTTCATTAAGTGCTGTTTTGTTTATAAAGGAAATAACTGCTAAGTACAGCTTTTACCATCTTGGTGTTTTTACTGTATTTACCTACCAGCCAAGTGTAGATGACTGTTTTCAAACAGGCTTGCAATTAGTTACTAGCCTCAGTTTGGGACAAGTAAGATTCTGATGGGGTTGTGGGTGTTACTTGCCTTTGACCTCCACCCCCCACCAAACCCACTTCCATCTGTTGTTGGTAAACCCAGAATTAAGCAATTAATGGGACATAATTAGTCACACATTTATCTAAAACTGTGGTACATTTTCATCTTTCTGTGTTTGCCCTCACATGTTGAAAATGAAATAGAAAAATGTGTAATTATAGTTTAGCTCCGCCTCCTTCCCTGGGTTTTTATTTTGTGGGGCACAAATGCTTGGTTCCCAGAGAAGCCCCAGCTTGGCCTCTCCCCCTTCCATCTCCGTTTAGCCTCTGTTTGGTCACAACTCAGTATTTGCCCAGAGAGTGCCCTCGCCTCTGCCGGCGGCCCATGGAGGACTGGGCGGCGTCCACAGCCCTCTGCCTGATGAGCCAGGAGCTACTCAACTCAGCGAAGCCCAGATGCTACAGCGGCTCCTCAGGTCTTTGCCGACCTCTGGAAGTTATGAGGAAGAGAGAACTAGCCAGCTGAAACAACGGGCATTGCAATCAATCTGGGATCAGATGGAAAGGAGATGTTTCCACGAGCTACAGACCTCAGCTGTGCCCACAGCTAGGGTCTCTGCCCGCCGCCCAGAACTGGGAAGGCGGCCTCTGCCCGCTTTCTCGAACATTCCTGTTTCTTGGTCGCTGAAGTCTCTACTACCTTCTCAGATTACGGCTCCTTTTGTGCTAATTACACCGAAAAAATTGAAAGAATGTCGCTGCCTTTACAAAGAACACAAAGCAGGCTTGCTTAAAAAACTAAATATAACCAATTTCTTTCAGAAGGGGGACCACTCAGCCTTCAAAACGATTTACACTGTGTGGATTAACTGCAGATGAACAATTCATTTATGAAGACCCAGGTGACAGAAAGGAGGATACATTTAAAATGTTGGTTGCTTTGGGAGGCCGTTCACATGAAATCCCAAGATCTGATTAATGATGAACTGCCCTCCACCCCACCCCTCACACACACCCAGCATTTAGTTGTAAAATAAGACTTGCCAGTGATAGCAGGCTAATATAAGCTACCATGAAAAGAGGAAAGAAATGGAATGCCACTGTGTAGAAAGCTATGTACTATGCAGGTAAAAATATAAATGAGGGGAAAAGAAAGTCTAAAGGCTGCGCCTGCCACAAAACAAGAGGATGCTGTTTTTGCAACTCCCTGTACTCCATTATATAAGGAATGGTCTTTTAAAAGACAGAACTGGGAAGCGCATGTTGCTGGCCAAAAAAATTATGGATGGCACCCCCATCCTCCTTATATGAAATCCTCTAAGGGTTAATAGGTGAACAGTAGCCACTTGGAATGATTTATTTTTCCAAGGAACATTAAATACTGAATTGCTCATGCTGAAATAATGCCACAGCTGTGACCCTTAGGGCTGCATTTTGGACACCGGTTCAAGTGACAGGTGTACTCCATGTATGCCCAGCTTGGCTGAAATTGTGAGGCCTAACTCAAGTTTTCCCCCTCAACTCGTTGGTGACAACTCTGGAGCCAGCCAGGAAAGGGCCTTTGGCCATGGAAGGCCACGTGTGCTCAGCCGTCAACAAAAACGCCAGCCTTGGGTTGGGGAGGGGGAGGATGGGGGCCCCTGCTCCCTGAATAGAAAACAAGAAAATCAAGACAGAAGACAGGGGGAAGAGGAAGTGGGAGCTGAGAAGTCTGATTGAAATCCTTCTAGGTTTTAAAGCAAACAGATCTGTCCTTGGAGGATTTTAGCAAATGAAGCAAGCCTGGGATTCTAGGAAATGTGTCACCAAAATTGGTATTACTAGAGGAAGTGCCACAAAGCTGGAAATTTGGAGTCTAATCTGTAACATACTAACTACACCTATTTTTACCCCAGGGTTGCAGTGACCTAACCCCAAGAAATGAAAACTCTATAGAAAACTAGCCCTTCATTGATAGAAGACATGAACACCTTGAGAGTGGGGTGGCAGGGCAAAGGTTTCACTAGGTCCCTTAATCTGACCAAGGGTTAGACATCAGCAGTCACTCATGAAGGCAGCTGATTTTTGAGGAAAGCCAGTGAAGGCTCCAGACTAAACCTTGGGAGCTCTGGTGTGAAGTGAGCAACTCTGCAATGTCAAAAGTCTGGCCTGAGCAAAATGCCTATATGGTGTCCTAGTGGTTTGCAGAAGGGAAGAAGAAGGCTGGGTAAGTCAAGAAGGAGCCCAGATGAAGCTTTCTTTCATCTATGCCACCAGCCCCAAAGGAATGGGGTTCCTATCTTTTGGCAAGATGGTGCCAGGTGGCTGATGGACAGAGAACCACCTCCAGAAGTTGACAAATGTCCCACTTTGGGGCCTGGTTCCAATAAGGATGCTTCTCATGAAGATGATGGTTGAAGCTATTGCTCCCTTATTCTGAAAAGGCAAACCTCTACCTTCTGAGTACAGGATGCTTTCATAATTGGATTCCCTGGCAGCTGCTTCAAAAATCTTGTGAAAGAATCTTTCAGAGGAAGCTGATATAAAACTTAGTTGGGATGCAAAGACATCTAATCAAGCTAAATGGATAGTCTGTTTATTCATAACCATTCAAAGGATCCTAAAGTCTAGAAAGACCTAACTCAGTTCAGTTCAGTCGCTCAGTGGTGTCCAACCCCTTGCTACCCCATGGATTGCAGCACACCAGGCCTCCCTGTCCATCACCAACTCTCTTGAGTTTACTCAAGAGCCTAGGCACAAAGACCTAACTAGTTAGCTGCAAATTCCTATCATGGTGTTATTATTAACCCAGGCCTCAGGGGGGCGCTCCAGAGCAGGGGAACTGAAATTCTTTCTCAGCCTTCAAAGTGAATTTCTTAAATAGTTTTTGAGTAAAAATCAGTTATCAGCCTAAATATGTTTCAGTGATCTGCCACAAGTTAGTTGAATGCAAAAGGGGGGGGAACCCCAAATTGTGAACTAACTGGGGTGATCCCCAAGGACGCTTAATGTTTTCATCTCAGATATAAGATAACTTTATATTTCATTTGCCTTGCACATTCTTAAATGTGCTGAATAGATGTGTATTCCTCACCTTGGCATAACTATATATCCTCTAGATTTACTGAGGGTACAGAAGGCAAAGAAGGGAACTTTGTAAAAAAGAAGAAGGAAACTAAAGAATAGAACTCTACAACAAAAATTTAACTTCTAAAATGGATGCCAAAGTAGAAGAGAAGAGATAGTGGCAGAAAACTACATGCGTTTTCAGTAAAACTACAAACACACCAAAAAAGGTACTAGCAACAGGAAAACCCCAGGGAAACAAACAAAATCACTCTAATTTATAGTAATTGAACCCTAGCTGTACCTTCCTCCCAACACCTGAGAGTTCTGTGAAATCACCCAGCTGTCAGTCTTTTCTCCCAGCAATGTGACACTGATTTGTCATTATTAGAATCCAGAGGTCTGCTTAATGAACTCTTATCTTAATAAATGAAAGTTATCAATTCTTGACCTTTCCCCCTGAAATTCTCGGTATGTGGTTAAACTGCTGAAAAAAGTATCTTCAAGGTTCTGTGACTATAAAATAGAAATAAAAGACCAAAGCTGGGTGGCTTGGGGAGTCTGAGCAGATTTGGGTTCTGCGCTGCCTGCACCCCAGAGGGAAAATGAGTAAGATCGATTGGAAACAGCATCTGGGGGTAATAGCAACGCTCTGCTTTGGCTGAGCTGTCTGCAAATAGAACTAGTCTGCCTGAGACTGAAGTCCAGGAGGGAGGGGTGCCAAGGAGCCCTTCCCCCTTCCTCTGCCCCCACTAGCATCCCCTTCCTACCCCACCTGCCTGGCTATTGAAAGAAACTGGAGCCCAAAGAGTCTGAATTAGCTAGCCAAATGAGAAAGAAAGAGAAGAGACTGATGATCGAGTCCTAGTTTTAGTGACTCTGAGAATAAAGGATGGGGAGGGGGGCACTTTTTCAAGAAACTGAATCGTGACCAGTTTTTGTTTTTTTTTTCCATGAAAGCAATACTCCTCGTCCGTATTTTTCACTAGCTGCCCTGAGCTGGTGGTAATCTAAGACAAAATGAGGGCAGGTGGCTTCAGCCTCCTTTTTGTGCTAAGGTGGCCGCAGGCACCAGATAAATCTTGACCCTGACAATGGTGCTGCCAAGAGCCTAATCACAAAGACTGCCCTCTGTGTGCCTGCCTGTAAAGACTGGTGACCCTCTGCCCCTCTGCAGCAGACTCCAGGTGGCCACTGCAGAGAAAGCACGAGGGTCTCACGTCTCATTCATGCCCCTTCTAGTTCCTCATTCCTCAGAGAGCTGGCTGGCTTTCTAGGTCTGTCTCCTCTGATCCCTAAAAATAAGCCTACTTGTGGGG
>SJYX01006533.1:20902-36644 GCA_006410675.1 Oreotragus oreotragus
GCCCCGCCTCCCCCCCACCCAGGATTCTTAAAGGTCACAGAAGGCCCATTTGATAAGCATATTGGTGGTGAGGCTGCTTTCTGGGCTATTAGGCTAGCAATTACATTTCCCCCCTCTGGCCCCTTAATCGGCCATTCTGCTGGGTTTCAAAGCAATGCAAATTTAGCTCCAATCAATTAGTAACACACTTGGGGGCTTGGGAAAAGGGTGAACTTTTCCTGGTGGAGGGAAGTTAAAACAAATAAATCCTGTTCAACCTAGCAAAAGTCTTCTGCCTTTTTTGGTTGCTGTTTTTTCGCTTAGGCCCAAACTGGGGAGAATGGGGGTCCTACTACAACAATTTAGGACAAGATTTTTATTTTATTTTTTTTGCTTGAGCTAATGAATCAAGCACAAGACACAGAGGCAGCTGACGGAATATTTTCCCCACTAATGCCAGGAAGCTAAAATCAGCTTTTGTGTTGTTGTTTTTTTTTTTAATAGCCTGAGAGATTTGCATCTGGGTGTGATATGCTTGAGGGCCCCCCCGCCCCCCAGCTCAAAGCAATCAATCTTGTCTCCTCTTGCATAAGCCCCCTCTGCCTTCCTCACAGAATTGTCCCCTCTCTCTAATGAACATACCCAAGAGAATAAAACTTGTTTTTCAAAAGTGTGGGGAAGGAAGAAAGGAAGGAAGGGAGGAAGGAAGGAAAAAAAAAGCACACAATGCCTATACTGGATCTGGCAGGAGCCAAGTTCTGGAGGACACTAACCTATAAACTTCTGAGGATTTCCTCAACGTCTGAGAGGTATACGTAATATACAGGGTGTTCACTTTCAACTTGAAGATTTACTTTGCTTTGTTTTGAGTAACTATCAAATCAAAGAACTCATAAAGATTGGCTTTTTTTTTTTTTTTTAAAGGTCAAAAAGGTCCAATGGGTGCCAGATTTCTTAAAAATCAAACCACTCAATGGGGTAAGGCTTGTGAAAACACTCAGAAAATCAGGCTGTGCCAGAAGGGGGTTTATTACTAATTAAGGGGGAAAAAAATTTGAGGAATCATCTTAGAGTCAGGAGAANTTTTTTTTTTTTTTTAAAGGTCAAAAAGGTCCAATGGGTGCCAGATTTCTTAAAAATCAAACCACTCAATGGGGTAAGGCTTGTGAAAACACTCAGAAAATCAGGCTGTGCCAGAAGGGGGTTTATTACTAATTAAGGGGGAAAAAAATTTGAGGAATCATCTTAGAGTCAGGAGAATAATGTTCTAGCAAGTGGAAAAGGCCAACTGTGGTGGAAAGAGTGGAGGTCACAGCTCAGGGGATGGTGGGGAAGGGAGGTAGGGGCAGTGGTCTTGGCATTGAGCACCAGCCCCAGTCCCTGTCCTCTTGGGGTGGGGTCCTGAAGGGTGGTGGAATGGGGAGGGAGCAATGTGTTGTGTCGGTCCCCACTCCCCCTGCAGATTCCTGGGCCTGCACCCCAGGCCTTCAGTCAAGGGCAGCCTGGCCCCTCAGCTGCGCTGGCCATTCAGCCTCAGCTGACGGTGCTCCATCCTCTACCTGGTGCAGCTTCCATTCCTGCCACCGAGATCCCTCTCCTCCTCCTTCTCCAGGGACTATGGCTCCCCTCTAGAGCTACCTTTAGCTAAAGTTCTTGTTTTCTTTCTGTCTCTCTCCCCTCTTCCCACCTCTTTCTAACTTTTAATTTCATCTCTATGTTGCTCTCTCTCTCTTTCCTTTTGTACCTTCTTTCTCTTTCCTCAAGAAAGAACTGGCTTGGAGGGGAGCTGGTTTTTCCACTTCTGAGTTCACAAAAGTTCAGAAAAGAAAGGAATTCAGATTCCTTCCCCCCTTGTCCCACCCCAGGGGAAAGCGCTGAGCAAGTAAAAGAACCCTGAAAAGACACAATGGAGAATGTGGGAAATGCGCTCAGGAAGTCAGTGAGTGTTGGGTGGGGGGGTGAGTTAAAGGTGAAGTTGTTTGCGCACCGCCATCAGTACCTTCTTTAGAAACATCCATATGTCTGGGTAGAGAACAGGAGGAGATAAGGAGATATAAAACCCTGACAGGATAAGGGCAGGGCGGGGGGTGGATTTCCTGTAATATTATAATGTCATTTTAACAATAAGTACAACTTCTGGAAGAAAAAGGGAAAGGGGTCAGGGAAAGTGTGGGGTGTGGATTCCCAGTCCTGTGGGCAGCGAAAGTGGGCAGTTTGGCCCAATGTGTGAGAGTGGGTTCTAAGAGGACATGGCCCCCCAGAAGGTAAAGATGTGTGTGGTGTCCAGGGGGGAAAAAACTGGAAGAGAAACTCACCAAATGAATGGATCCAAGCTCCCTGTCTCCCTAAAGTACAGAATGGCAGCACTGGTGTTAAAACTAAACTCCCAGGGACCCAGAATAGGATGAGACCCTAATCCGAGATACCCACCCCCCAAAACCAGGGGCTGTTTTCTGAAGGGCTTGCTACATTTCATCTAGAAAATTCTAAGTGATCCCACTTCCTGTAGGCATCCCAGTCATTCTGAGCTCTCTGCTGACCTCTGGTGGGGGAGAATTCTACTGGCCCAGAAAAGGTGTCTAACAGGGCAACCCCCCTGCCCTGCTTTCAGGTACCCCACATCCAGAGGAACCCCCCCTCCCGCCGCCCCACCCTAGGGAAGGGGGAGAGCTTTGTTAACCTGCCTTGTTCAAAGTTCAGGGCTATGGGTTGGAAGGTGTGGGCAGGAAAAAAGTAAGAAAAACTTTAAAGGAGCCCCAGGAAATTAGGAGTTTAAGAGAAACCTGTTGGCATAGAGGCTATTTTATTCAGTTTCATTTATTTTTTTCAGTTATAAAGGGGAAGGGGAGAGGGTGTATTTAAGAATGGTGTGTGGAGGGTAGGTTTTGTTGGACAGGAATGAACTCCTGTGACAGGATTTGGTAGGTCCTGGGATGGGAGGAAGTTCACGTAGCCCTTCTCAAATAGATGACCTCATGATTTTACAGCTGCTGCCGGGAGGGGAGAAGAGAAATGGAAGGGGTCCCTGTTCTCTCTGGAACCAAGGAATTGGCCCCGGACACCATCGGATCTCACTGTCCCTCCACTGGACTTGGCCTCAACATGACAGATGTGCCCTTCCTTTAAGCCCAGGGTTGGGCCTGAGATGGAGGGTGGGGGTCCTCAGCTGGGGAAAACTCTTCTTAGTAAGAATGCCCATGAAAGCTCAACAGGCTTGCAGCCCTGAGAGGCAGAGAAAGGTCATAAATGGGAGAAAAGAAAAACTAGCCCTGATATCTCAGAGACCCTCAAAAACCCCAACCATTTTCTCATGAATGGAAAAAACTGTAAGGATTCACCCCCAGCCAGTATCTTCTCTATAAGACAGCGCTGAGTATCTACCCCAAACTCTACTCCCTCATCTCCCAGATCTTCCCAGATTGTCTCAAATGCTAACTCCTCCAGGAACCTCCCAGGGTTTCTCTGATGGACAAAAGGACCTCTGACACCTCTGAATTTCTTTTCTAGCCCTGGATTGGGGTGAGGAAGAATCCCACCCTCTTGTGCATCCTACAGAGGTTCTCCCAATGATGGGTACCCAGAAATTATTAATTAGGTGCCAAAGAGCAAAAGACAGGCCTAATATTTCCTGTACAAGCTGCTATTTTGGAAAGGATGCATTAAGAGAAAAGAAAGACGTGTGTGTGTGTGTGTGTGTGTGTGTGTGTGTGTGTCTGTGTCTGTGTGTGTAAGTGTGGCGGGGCAGGATGGTTATTTGGCATACCTGTCCTATTAAAACTTTTAAGAAGGGAATTAAAGAAGTTTAAAGTGAAAAGGACAATCCTCTCCTTTTTCAGATGAGAAAAACTAGGACCCAGAAGATAAGCAATTTGCCCAAGGTCTCAGAACTGGTTCCCGGAAGACCCAGGGCACACAAAAGGGCTGGGAGGTTAGAGGTCACTGTGATAGTGTGTTTTTTTGCACGGGCCATGGTCTAACAGAACCACTAGTTAAAAGGGATATCTGTCCTTAGAGATCCATTGTTCCACTGGAAAACCTTTAAAAAAAAAAAAAAGAAAGAAAGAAAGAAAATGATCCCTGGGCCTTGATGGGCGGGGACTGTGACCCTGGGAAAGAGGATTAGGGGAGGGGGCTGCGGAATTCTGTCTTAGGCGCAAGCTCCCTGTGAATTCAGGAAAGCCAGGCTCTCAATTGTAAAAGCCGAGCGCCATCTGCCAGCCAGATATGAAAAGCCTTGCATTATTTTATTGTCTCCACTTCCCAGCCCTAAATAGTTGATGTTCTGGCCCCTTTCCCTAAAAAAAAAAAAAAACAAGGTATTGCTTGCTCAGAAACCTCCCTAAAGTAAGAATTTTTTTTTTTTTTTAATCTCAAAAGAGAGGAAGAGAAAACGAGAAAGCAAAGAAAAAATGAGGGAATCTCTTAAGAGGTGATTTCTGACCCCAGGTTTGAGCTGGGCAGACCTCCGGGGAGAATGGGACAGCTCCCCCCGCCCCCTGCCTTCTCCAATGAAGCAGTCCTGGTGGCCTTTCCCCAACCCTTTCTTCCTAGCAGAATGAAAGGTCAGCGCCCAGCTTGGAGCCTGCCTTAATATGGGAAGTCAGACCCTATCTCTGGGGAATCAAGGTTTTAGGGTCAGAAAGAATAAAAATCGAGACCTGTGCCACCTGTCAACTTAAATCTAAGGATAAGACGTCTGCAAGGGATTTGGCTTTGTCCCTTGGGTCATTACTTCTTTCTACATAAAGTTGAACACTGACAGCTGCACCTCCTGGCTCTCTTTAGGACCACCCACCAAGTTTAAGTACCTCCCCTGACCATGGCAGAATCTGCAGAACAAGGAGCTTTGCTGGTATTTTAAGAATCAAGTTTTGGCCTTTCCTGGCTGTCACTTGGCAAATTCACGGAATCCTTGAATAGAGCAGAGGAATCAACCAAGGTTCTGGAAATGAGAGCCCGCTAATGTTCACCCAGTGCACCCTTTCCATGATCCTGGGAAGAAGCCAGGGCTTCTCTGCCCACCCCCCACCCCCTCCGCAATCTGGGTAACCTGGGAGCATGGCAAAGGATGAACACAAGTCCACCCCGGACCAAATCTCCCAAGGATAAAGATCCCAAGAGAAACCCTCCAACTGGAAAAGAGAACCCTCCGTCAAATGTCCATCTTAAAACTAGCCATTTGTTTGCAAAACAAAATGATCTTAATATGCTTCCCTTTTAGCAGCTAAAAAGGAAGAAATGAAATCACCTAAGTGTGGAATTATAAACAGCTATTAGTTTTACGACAATCCAACTTTTAAAATTTTTCCCCTAACGTCTGACATTTGTTTTGGGTTCTGCCCGGAGCCTTCTAAGCATTTCCTTGGAAAGATGTTGCACTTGGTCCCAGGCAAAAAGTCAAAATCAACATGCAAAAAAAAAACATGCCTTGGGTAGTTTCGAGGATTCTGCAATAAGCAGATCTTAGTTAGAGGGCACTTTGCTTAACTAAACTTGGAACCTATTTTTTTTTAATGTCCAGTAGATAATTTATTAAACTACCAGCCAGTTTTCACCCTTTATCCTAAAGTAATCTTAATAGTAAAAGCAAAAATCTAAGTTCTCATAGGTATGTAGAATGGAGAGTAGGGTTTGTTTGTTTGTTTGTTTTTTTCCTTCTAGACTTCACAGTTAACTTAAGGGCCCCAAATTCCAAGTTCGCTAAGGAAAATGAAAAAAAAAATTCTTAAAAAGTATTAAATCTCAAATGAATCTGTAATAGTTAGATTGGAAGACCAGAAGGGAGCAAACATGTAAGTGTTTTAGGCTCAAAACATAATAAAGAAGCAAAAAGTCTCCTTCCATAAGGGTTAATTGGGCAGGGAGGGGGGCTGATTAGGTGCAAGTTGGGGGGTGCTAGACCACTATTTAAAAATAAAATGACTTGTTCACTATACTTGAGTAAAAAAATAATCTGTAAAAATTTTTTTTAATTACTTAGTCTTGTTATGATTATCCCAAGATACTGGTTATAGAATCTGCCCCAGCAATGGGGGTATGGATGGCCGGGTGCATCCACCATCTTACCAAAGACCAGGCGCAACTCTGGAACAGGAAACGTCCTTGTGTTCTTACTCCTGTTGGCGCAAGTATGTCTCATTTCTAAAAGATCCTCTTTTACCTTCATCAGTACAGTCATTCAGAGGCATTCCTTCCACTGCCCCCTACCCCTACAACTTCCTGCCTTGAAATCTCAAATCCTAACGGTTAGGGGTCACCCCCATGCAGTGGGCTGGTTCCTTGTAGGGCTAGGACTACAATGACCCAGTTAGCAGGGCCTACAGCCTATGGCTACAATGCACACATTACCAATCACAGGCTCTGATTGTGCTGTTTTTTTGTGGGACACATGCAGGTGAGGCCCCAGCCACGTAGACCTGTTATGTGACCAGCAGCCATCTGAGTACCAGTCCTTACTATCCTGACCATACTCCTCTCTGATGCAGAGTGAATCAGTTTATGCATATCAGATAGGGAGAATCCCATCCCCTGCCTGCTTCAAACAGAAGCCCCTAAAGAACCCCTAAGTGGTAGATGAGATCACTGAAGGGTTAAAATGTATTTACACCCTGATCTACTATTGATTAGCTACAGACTGACTTTCGTAATCAGCCATCTTAGACCGATTCATTATTTCCTTCCCTGTAATAATTTCCTTTACTCTTCCATTTAGGGTCATCTAGTGAACTTCTGGAGGTCACCTTCTTCTCAAGAGATTTTTGGAAATCAGTTCTGCCCGAGAATGTAGGATCACCAAGGCTGGAATTAACATTTCTGAGTGGTTACTAGTAACTGAAGTTAGCAACTTTTTCTCTGAAGATAATAGTTTTCTTTTTAAGGTGGTCAGGTTATGATCTGTACGAGCTCTGCCTTTCCTAGGATTTGATGTTGATGTGAGGGCAGTGGTTCTCAACTGGGGGTGATTTCTGTTCCCCCACTTCCAGGGGACACTTGGCAATGATTGGAGGCAGTTCTGGTTGTCACAGTGTGTATGTGGTGGTGGTGGGTGGGGTGGGGTGTGTATGTGTGTGTGTATGTGTCTATGTCTGTAAATGTGTGTATGTTTGTGTGTATATGTATGTGTATGCATATATGTTTGTGTATATATGTGTATGCATGTATGTATACGTGTGTGTATCTGTGTACGTTTGTGTGCATGTATATTGTGTGTATATGTGTGTACATTTGTGTCTGTGTGTATATGTATGATGTGTATGTATGCATGTTTGTATATGTGTACATTCGTGTAATGTGTTTGTGTGTGTGTATATGTTTGTATGTGTGTATGTTTGTGTGTCTGTATGTGCATATGTATTGTGTGTGTATTTGTGTGTGTGTGTGTGTGTGTGTGTATGGGTGTTACTGGCATCTAGTAGGCAGAGGTTAGAGATGCTCCCACACATTCTACATTGCACAGGTTGGTCTCCATGGCAACATGTCAGTGGTCTGCCTACGGAGGACCCCTCTGTTATACAGAGCCCCCTGAAAATGCTAAAATCCCAGCAGAGAGCCAGCAGGGAGAAGTCACAGTTTAAGATTAAGAGATAGGTTTGACCAAAGCACCAGGGCCTTACCAACCAAAGGGGTTTTGATCAAAACCTGGGCTTTGCCCTGAGGTGGGCTTGGGGGAAGAGGGACCCTCCTCTGTCCTGGCTGGCTCTCCTCTTCCCCTCTCGCTGTCACTACAGATGTGACACCTTTCTTCTGCCTGTACCACCTCACCATCTAGTGGTCACCTGAAATACCAACTCACTCCCACCATCTCTTGGCCCTTCTAGAGTCAGTCAGTAAAAAAATAATTCATATTTGGGGGTGGGCAGTGGGTGGAAGGACCCCTGAATGACATATATGATTTTATGAATAAGTTAATGAAGTAGACTGTGGGCCTCCCAGACCTATCCAGAGAACAGTGATTGAGAATTAACACGGACACTTGCTATAACTTCAGAAACTACAAAGGCCAAAAAAACTTAGGAAGTACCTTACGGAACCACAGAGAAACAAGAAGCATCTACTTAAAAGGGAGTGTCCATGTGCCCCAGCAATTTCAGTAGCTGTGTACCTCATAAGTGACACGCCCTATTTCAACAGGTTGGTTTGTTTCCTTTTTCAGATGGACCAGTTAGCTACTTGTATGGCTAAAGAAACTGAGGCCCAGGCCTGTGGTCCCCCAGATCGGTGGGGCCTGGATGGAGACTTGCCGAGATGCAGGACCTGGCTCTCTATCCTTCAGCAGAGCCCTGGCAAGCAGCCTCTCTTGGCCATGGACTACATTACAGTGTCTGCTTTTAGTCTGTGTGCCTCATCACAGGAATTACTGTTTCTTTTTTAAAATCCCACAGCTATAAACTTACCTGAATAAAGGTTCCCTATATAAAATATATATATATATACATATATATATCTTCACAGTCATTTGCAAATTAGCAGTCAGTTTGAGGCAAGGCAAAACTGCTCAGAGAGGAAAGAGAAGTGAGGTGCTCTGGTCTTTTGATCGTTAAGGGAGAAGTGAGAGCTGGATAAATCGAGTTCTTTTTCCCTTAGAAGAATTGGCGCTGTGTGCTGATATGGAGGTTGGGAAAGCTTGTCTGTGGCACGCCTTCAAAAGTGAGTACGAGATTTCCCTTCCCATTATCAACTCATTAAGGGAAGTTTAAGGTACTCACTCTGTCCTACACACCAAGTGTGTGTGACAACTTCAGAAACATTGACTGACTCATAATAAATTTGGGATCCGATAACAATTTATGCCTTTATACCTCCCTCCTCGCCCCAATCTGAATCATTAAGAAACATTCAGTAAGATCTTATGTTCAGGTTCTGTGGGCAGAACTCCACGAGTCAAAAGCCTTGAGAATTCTCCTGAGGTTTAACAAATTACCCTGCAGTGCATTCTTCCTCTAAGGCAGGATGGCAATGCATGCTCCCTTAACGTTCAGCTCACTGCTCTGTCACAGATCAGTCCCCTAATGTCCTTCTGTTACAGCCCCCGGTTGCTGCCTGGGTGAAACTACTCCAGGAATTCTGATTGGAGGGGGCTGCGCCTCTCAAGGGTTTGCTGTTTGTCAGAGACCAGAGCGTCTCATGTCTCAGCTGAGCATGTCATCAACAACCAGGAAAAGTCAAGCGTGGGTATGTGTGCGTGTTGTCCCCTACCTCACTCTCGGAGGGTCTTCTCATCTCATGTTCCACTCCCAGCGGCTGGCCTTCTTCTCAATCCGGCTGTCGGAAGGAAAACTAGAGACAATCTTTTTTTTTTTCTTGGCATGTGTAATAAGCACAGAGCAATCAGTGCTCAGGACCCCGGGCTCAACCACAGTAGTGATTTGATTTATAGATAAGGGCTAATAAAGAGGGGTGGGGGGTGGCAGCGAGGGATCTGAGAGGGGAGTAGGTAATGCTTTCTCAGGACAGGTGAAGAATAAGCTCCCACCTCATCGTGTCACTCACCGAACAGTGACTCCACACCATCATAAATGTGGCAACGTGTCCGTCTACCGCTTGGGTTGACTCTTGTTTATAAAACCTGGATAAAGAGTGTATTCGGAAATGTTGAGATGGAAAAGACAGGATGGGTGCCTAGGATTTTTAGAATTTGTAAGTCTCACAGGGACTACCGTAAACAAAGAAAACAACCAGTGACTTCCCTGGTGGTTCAGTGGTTAAGACTCTGCGTTGCCAATGCAGGGGGTGTGGATTCGATCCTCAGTAGGGGAACCAAGATCCCACAAGCTAAGAAAATATGAAACAAACAAGCAAATAAAAACCCTCACTTGGACCAAGGAGAGAAAAATCCAGGAAGACAAGTAGACTCCTAAAAATAATGGCTGCCATTTATCAGACACTTATATGTGCCAAACCCTTAGTTAAAGGCTCCTCTCAGTTTTTAGTATCTGATGCCCATTTTAGACAATGAAGGAAAAGGACACATCCTTCTCTGATTCTTCCGGAAACACCCCTCCCCTCCCTTTTCAGAGGCTCCTTGGCCTACACCAATGGTCAGTTTGTATCTGGGGCTTCCCATTAGCCTTCCTCAGTTTTATAAAGGCCACTTGGACTAGTTGACCCTTTAGAGGAATCCCAAAGAGAGACCCCGGCCCGACTTTCACCATCTTATGCCCCGCATGACCATGGGCCAGAACAGGAATCTGATGGAACAAAGACTCTTTCAGTCTAACTCAATGAAATCTGTTGAGGTTGGTATTAACAGGGCCAGAGTCTGAGTTCCTCTTCCTGGGGGGGCCACCAGGGCTGGAGAGGGTTAATTAGGCTGAGCAGTGCTTGCAGTTTCCTCCCCAACTTTTCATTGTTAGTGGGGACCCTGTCACATCAATTGGCCCTGCCCTTTCTATTTTGAAAATCCCTACACTTTCAGAGGAATCAGATTTTGAAATGGACAACGGGCATGTTAATTTCACATTCCATTAGGACAGCCAAGAGGCACAAGGTGAGCTGCGATGAACCCCACCTCTGACACAGGTTAAAAAACCCAAGAAGTGTAGAGGACAGTTTGCCTTTGCAATCTACACATCTCCCCAAAATCACTTCATGGGGAGGGATTTAGAGCGTCACAGTTCTGCTGAGGGTGAGAGGTACGTTTCATGTGGTGGGGAAATTGACTCTAAAAAGATTCATGGTTGAGATGGAGAATTTTAAATCTAGTCAGTTAGGTTACCTTCTCTAAAAAAGATGCCTTTTTTTCTTTTTTGCTTAATATCAACCTTCCTCCATAAAAGTCAAAGGTGATTTCTAAGATTATGCACTGACTCTCACTAAGAAGGAATTAACCCTGACTAGAAGGAAGGAATACTTTTTAAAAAATAATCACTATGAAGAATATTGAGCAAGAGTTATTTTAATAGGGTCATTAGATCCAAGCCAGGAGATCCTAAACAAGTCTATTACACTGGAACACTAAAAATGGAGGGGGCTAGGCATAAAAGCAACTATTTAAAAATGATGATGATGGTGTATTTTTTGCTTTTTTTTTAGCAGAAACCTGAGTAAAGAGAAAAACTTTAGACCTCACTAACGAATACTTCTGGGGCATTTTTAAAAGACTTTAAGGAAAACCTGCTTTTAAAAAAAGAAGTCCAACAAACAAACTAAGGCTGTGGTGTTGGCAGATGGGTTACAACAAATGTGGAAACAAAATACCACCAGAACAGTGACAGGTATTCCAGAAATGGGGAGGCTCACGTTTCACGGACACACAGTGGACATTTATAAGCAGGGATCTGTCTGGTTCTGGCTATAATTCAGGAAGCAGAAGACTGCCGGACACCTGTCATCTGACAAGGGAACTAGGGAACACACAGCACACGTACAAAACGACGCCTTATAGCGTATCTGACATTTAATCACTAGGCTTTTGGTTTATTTGCCTATGAAGTGGGGTCCCATCACATTTTTATTGCCCAAGGCTGTTGCAAAGGACAAATGTGACTGGATGAAAGGCATTTAAAAATACAGTAAGAATGTGCTATCATTATGTGTAATCATTACAATTACAGGTTACTAATAACTCTGAAGGCAGTGAAGCTGTTCCTTTCAAACTGGGGGTGGGGAAAGGAAGGAGGTGGGAGGAATAAACAAAAAGTGACAAACCTTATTTTATTTTTTTTTCTTAATACCAGTTTTCCAAGGTATCTGTAATGTAGGCAAGTGATAAAAATTAACATAGCTATATTCCCTGGTGGCTCAGAGGTTAAAGCGTCTGCCTCCAACGAGGGAGACCCGGGTTCGATCCCTGGGTCGGGAAGATTCCCTGGAGAAGGAAATGGCAATCCACTCCAGTATTCTTGCCTGGAGAATCCCATGGATGGAGAAGCCTAGTAGGTTACAGTCCACGGGGTCGCAAAGTGTCGGACACGACTGAGCGACTTCATCATCATCATATAGAAAAATGGTTTTATTTGAAGGAAAATCTGTAGGAAATAGGATTTTAAAAGGCAAGGAAGAGATTTTTGGCCTGATAAGCCATGACTTTCCCACTGCAGCAAATGACTCAGTGGAGGCATTTTGAATAAGGAAAAAACGGCTGAACTGAAAAAAGGAAAAAAAAAAAAAAAGGAAAGGGGTACTCTAGCAGGATGAGATGGAGCTCTCACTGTTGTACTTGGTGGCATAAATGATCATACAATTAATTGAGACTCACTGTATAAATAAAGTGTCATGGCAGAATAGCCATTATTATATATATAGCATTTACCTACACAATTTTAATAAATATAGTAGCTACTAAGAAATTCTAACCTAGCAGTCTCTTCAATTCTTAAAGGAAAATGATGGAATCACCCAAATTAGGTTTCTAAAAAACATGTTTAAGCCACTGAAATTACTCAGAAAGGCAATAGAAACATGGAAATACATAAATGATCATACAATTAATTGAGACTCACTGTATAAATAAAGTGTCATGGCAGAATAGCCATTATTATATATATAGCATTTACCTACACAATTTTAATAAATATAGTAGCTACTAAGAAATTCTAACCTAGCAGTCTCTTCAATTCTTAAAGGAAAATGATGGAATCACCCAAATTAGGTTTCTAAAAAACATGTTTAAGCCACTGAAATTACTCAGAAAGGCAATAGAAACATGGAAATAAATCTATCGTTGGATAGTGTTGAGTAAGAAATGGGCTTCACTTTTTTCTAGCTATTCTAGAATTTCAGTCATGTTATGGACTATTTAACCATTTGCCTATCTTTTTAAGATTCTCTGTAATGTGATTAAGCTGTTTGGGCAATAAAAATGGGGAAGGTATATACACAGAAATGCACACATGTTGTTAAAGCAACATTTGAATCTGTATGTCACAAATTATCAAAAAGATGGTCATTTGGTCTGCATTTTCAAGGGTGGGTATGTATGGATGTCTTGTTTTATGTGTTAGGATTTAAATATTAGTGAAAATGTTTGTCCTAGATGTACGTGGGTCTTCACCCTGCCTTCTCTCCCCATTCCCAATCAGTCATTCAGTGGGGCTAACTCTCTTGTCACTTCGGCAAAAAAAAAAAAAAAACCACAACCCAAAACAAAAAAAAAAAAACCAAAATCTTATCAGATTGCAGCCTGGCTCAATGAGCCACACTGACACAGCAGGCAACCTGGCTTTCTGAATTCAGGTTTTCCTGATAGACAGGGCCCAAGGCTCACTGGACTACACTGCATGCAAAGGTGCTTGACCTGGGTGTAGGGCCAGGTTGATGCAGGGTGACCCTAGCTAATCTTCTTTATAAGGTGAATTTTCCCCCCTGCATTCAAAATAAGAGTAAGCAAGGGAAACTTCTAATGTTCTTAAGGCTCAGCCTCAGACATGGGCTGTTTGCTGCAGGGTAGATGTTTGTATAACCTACAGCATAAGCCTCCAGTCTTGATTTAAGTGGGTGGTGCTCCCCACCCTAAAGCCCCAGAATAGGGGATTCCGGGCATGGAGCAAAGGAGAATTTAGTGAAGATCTGCTTGAAAGATTTTTACGAATGAGGCAACTGAGGCTGCAGCATGTGAGGGACACTGCCAATTAGGGGTCAAGTGCACGCTGTGCCTTGGCTCTCCTGTCTGCCCCCAATTATGGCCCCTCCCCCATCACAGGTGTGCTGCTAAGTCGCTTCAGTCGTGTCCGACTCTGTGTGACCCCATAGACGGCAGCCCACCAGGCTCCCCCATCCCTGGGATTCTCCAGGCAAGAATACTGGAGCGGGTTGCCATTTCCTTCTCCAATGCATGAAAGAGAAAAGTGAAAGTGAAGTCGCTCAGTCTGTCCGACTGTTAGCGACCCCATGGACTGCAGCCCACCAGGCTCCTCTGTCCACTGGATTTTCCAGGCAAGAGTACTGGGGTGGGGTGCCAGTGCTATGTTTGGAATGTTGAAATGGAACTGTTGTGGCAAAATCAGTTGTCTGCAGGAAAAGAACACATTGTCTTTTGAGGCTCTGGGCCTTTAGTGCAGTTAGGGCATCTGAAGTGTAAAACTACCTCCCTCCTGGATGTTTTTGAGGGAAATGATGCTGTCCTTATTTCCCTGGGTGGGCATGAATAAAATGACCATCACATTTAAAACTGTGACTCGTGAGAAGCACATATCACAATAGCATACAGTTATATGGCATATTACAAAATATTTAGCAAATGTAGCACAGCTTGAAAAATTGTAATCTTGAAATCCCTCGAGAGGGCTTAGAGAATAAGCAAAATAAATAAGTTAGGATTGTGGAGTTTCACTTTTGAAATCTTCACTAAAGCCACACATTCAGACCTTTGCTAATTGCTGTTCTGATTGTGGCACAGGAATCAAGACCTAGATTTGAGCTAAGGAGAATCTAGGGGAGGGGGAAGGAGGGAGGGGGACTGGGCAGGGCCAGGGAAGGACTGGGGAGATGCAGCAGAGGGTCTTGTTGTGGGGGGAGGAGGAGGCTGTTGGAAAGGTGAGGGGAGGAGGAGGGCGGAGGCCAGGGCCATCAGAGGTATCCTCCCAATGGGATTATTAACAGATCTTTTAATGTTTTTGTATCCCAAGCCCATATGCAGAGGGTCTTACCTTTGAGCCTCTCTGCCCCCAGCTAAAGCTGCTTGAAAAAAGTCACATGTAAACATTTACATGTCTCACAGTTTTTTCACATTTTATCCACACACTTAAAATACACTGGAAGCTTGTTTTTAAAAGTTTTATTTTAATTGCATTTCAAACACAAGGTGGGCATTCAACTCCCAACGTATAACCCCTCTCTTAGAACCAAGCCCCTCCTACTGTACTTGGTAAAAGGGTAAAGGATTGGCTTACCTCAGGCTCTTCCCTAGGTTCAAAAAAAATGATTTCATAGTTCTTAAACATAGCCACGCCCATCCCCTGGAACCAGTCCCGGTGTGGTTTGTAGGGTGTTTTTTTTTTGCCCCTCCTCCCTTCATCCCCCACCAGGTAAGCCGAATGTGTGCAGAATACCAATTTTTTGCGCGCAGCCCCGGACGCCCCAGATACCTGCGTGTCTGGTTTTTCAACCGTAAAGGCGGGAGGGTTTGGCGAACGAATAAGAAGTGAGGAAACGCTTAGCGCAAAGGGGAAAAAAGAGAAAGACAGACAGAAAATAGGTTATGGAGGCCGCCCGGAGGCGGCCCCCGCCCCCAACTCAGCTGGCGGCCCCACATCCTCCTCGGCATCTCCCGCTACTTTCTCAGGCTTTTCGCGCCGCCAGTTTCGCGCCGCCCGCTGCAGAGCGCCAGCGCCAGCACACAGGTACCGCCGGAGTGTGTTGTGTGTTCACGGAAAGTTTTTGCCCGCGCAATGGCGCAAAACACAAGACAGCCCATTCCCCGGTACAAGTACACAGTCGGCGGGTAATTTGGGGGGTGCCAGGGATGGGGTTTGGAGAACACTTGAGGATACCATGCACAGGCGGACACAATGTGGACACCAACGCACACCCACAACAAGCTGTCCGATTCCGGGAAGCCGAGCCGGGCGAGGCAGGGACGCACGTTCTCCATCAACCCCCAACCCACCGACGGCCCCAGCCAGCTAGCATGAGCAACCCCTGAGCGCCCCCCCCACCCCGCCCCGCAGTTCCTGGCTCACCTGAAGCCCCCGCCTTTCTTGCCGTCCCCCACCCCACGACTCGGCGACGTGGTCTTACGATCGCTGGCACTGGTTTGTCCAGCTGGAAACGACCCTCAAGTGTTGTATCGCACCATGTTTATCCCCCAAAGGGCACATACTCCCCC
>SJYX01006533.1:37161-101975 GCA_006410675.1 Oreotragus oreotragus
CAATGATTGCCGCCAGGCCTCCATATCCTTAGGCACCTGGGAATATGTTAATCAGTGTATTTGGAATATAGAAAAGGAAATATGGTAGTTTTTGATGTTAGCAATATTAGACTTTTTGAGTTAATGAATTTTATCTTTTGTTATAGATCACTGTACTTTGTTATAAATCGCTGTGTCCTTGCTATGTAAAAATGTAACTTTATCACTATCTTAAGACTAAATAGATCTTAAGGGGAACATTGGTGAAGGGTTTTCACTTGTTGGGCTGATGTTTGCTGCTAAATATTCATATTCCCTGCCTTTATAATGAATATAACTAGCATATAGGAGAAATAAGTATTAACCTTTAAGATTAATCGTGTTAACCTTAGGTTAAATAAATTCCTTTCTTAGTTGTAACCCACTACACCCTCACCCTATAGGAATGCAACTTTATCTGCTACCTTCAGAGGGTGGTGCCTGGTTTAAGAAAGAACACCCTTGGAAAAAATAAGTGTTTTGGTTATCAGAAAGAAAGGGTTGTAAAATGTCAGCAGGCCTCATGGCCAGAAGATGATGCAAAACCCCTAAGACCTTTATGTATACTTTTATATGAAGCACCTGATTTTGATAAAGGTCAGGGCTGCTGACCCCCCATGACTTTAAAACTTCTATTTGTCTCTATGTGTAACAAAAGGTATATAAGCAAACCTAAAAAATAAAGAAACGGGATCAGTTTCTGGAAAGACTAATTCCCCTGTGTCGTTTCTTTCTTGCTCCCCATTTTTCTGGCTGAATTCCCATCTGGAGCCTGGGTGCTCGCCACGTCTACTTACTTGCCCTGGCTTTTAGGTTCCACACGAGAAGGAGCCCAAAGAGGGGCACCTTCCGATATTCAAGTGGCGCCGGTGGCCCAATGTAGACGGTGCAAACTCCTTGTCTTGGAGTTTTATTGGTAGCCCATGTAAACCAAGTTATTCAGCCTCTTTTTCTCCACTAATATTTCCTACTACAATATCCGTTTCTAGTCTCTCTATATATCTGTAATTAAATAAGTTTTTTCCTAGGACGCCAACTCCGTCTCACCTTCGAATTACCNTTTTTTTTTTGCCCCTCCTCCCTTCATCCCCCACCAGGTAAGCCGAATGTGTGCAGAATACCAATTTTTTGCGCGCAGCCCCGGACGCCCCAGATACCTGCGTGTCTGGTTTTTCAACCGTAAAGGCGGGAGGGTTTGGCGAACGAATAAGAAGTGAGGAAACGCTTAGCGCAAAGGGGAAAAAAGAGAAAGACAGACAGAAAATAGGTTATGGAGGCCGCCCGGAGGCGGCCCCCGCCCCCAACTCAGCTGGCGGCCCCACATCCTCCTCGGCATCTCCCGCTACTTTCTCAGGCTTTTCGCGCCGCCAGTTTCGCGCCGCCCGCTGCAGAGCGCCAGCGCCAGCACACAGGTACCGCCGGAGTGTGTTGTGTGTTCACGGAAAGTTTTTGCCCGCGCAATGGCGCAAAACACAAGACAGCCCATTCCCCGGTACAAGTACACAGTCGGCGGGTAATTTGGGGGGTGCCAGGGATGGGGTTTGGAGAACACTTGAGGATACCATGCACAGGCGGACACAATGTGGACACCAACGCACACCCACAACAAGCTGTCCGATTCCGGGAAGCCGAGCCGGGCGAGGCAGGGACGCACGTTCTCCATCAACCCCCAACCCACCGACGGCCCCAGCCAGCTAGCATGAGCAACCCCTGAGCGCCCCCCCCACCCCGCCCCGCAGTTCCTGGCTCACCTGAAGCCCCCGCCTTTCTTGCCGTCCCCCACCCCACGACTCGGCGACGTGGTCTTACGATCGCTGGCACTGGTTTGTCCAGCTGGAAACGACCCTCAAGTGTTGTATCGCACCATGTTTATCCCCCAAAGGGCACATACTCCCCCACCCAAGCCCACCCAAGATTCCTCCCGCTCCCAAGGCAAAGTTAGGGCCCCGTGCTGGAACTTTCTGGCAGGTTCTTCCCGCCTCGGCCCAGACACCCCCCTCCCGCCGCCAGGCCCGGAGGCCCATCGGGCAGCCCTGCCACCCGCTCCCGGGGTTCCCGGGTGGCCCTGCTCCCCACGGGCAAAGCCCGCCGCATTACCTAGAAACAGCATGCGGTGCGTATGCGAGTTGTCCATCTTCTTGTTCTGGAGTTGCTTGCTGGTGAGCTGGCTGTGTCTCTTCTCGGACCGCTTCTGGCCACACTTCCCCGCGTTTTCCTTGCGGTCCTGTCTGCGCTTCTCCGCCAAGGCAACCTTCTTGACCTTGGGGCTGAAGGAGCCTCTGAACTGGGGGCTCTCGGATCCGAAGACGCAGCCTCGGAAGGCTCGGACGAGGAAGTTGTGGAGCAAGTTGCTCCGGGGCTTTCGGCGGCGGCGGTTTCGCTTGGACGAAAACCAGCGGCGGCATCCGAAGGTCCCATCGTCGGATTCGTCTCCGCTGTCGCTGCTGACCGATATCTGGTCGTCGTAGAGGTAGCAGCAGCTGGGCTCTGACCTGCCCCGCCAGGCAAATGTGCGCGGAGGCTGCGGAACAGGCGGATCGGCAGCCTGGATCTCCGGGCTGGGGGGTCTAAGGAAACTGATCTCGGGTCGGGCTCCCGAGGTGGGGTTTGCCCAGGTGATAGGAGTGGCCCTGGAGACGGAGGCTGCCCGGGGGACAGTGGCTGCCCGGGGGACAGTGGCTGCCCGGGGGACAGGAGCCGCCCGGCCAACAGGGGCTCCCCTGGCGACAAGAGCGGCCGGGGCTGCCCCAGCGACAGAAGCGGCCGGGGCGGCAGAAGCGGCCGGGGCGGCAGGAGAGGCTGGGGCGGCAGGAGCGGCAGGGGCTGCTCCGGCGGCGTGGGGGTCTGGAGCAGCCGAGGCTGCCTCGGCGGCTGGAGCGGCCAGTGCTGCCTCGGCGGCGGCTGCAGGGGCTCGGTCCCCGGGATCAGGGACCTTGCCTCCCTCCGCGGCTGTGGTGGCTGAGCCTCCCTCCATCTCGGCTGCTTCTCCCTCGGCTGGGGGTCTTTCTCCCTCTGCTTGCTCTCTCTCAACGGGAGCTCCGGAGACCTCGATGCGCAGATCGTCAAGCGCGACTGGGGGGCTGTCCATGTCGCCGGGAGCGTCATCGACCCCAACGGGGGCGCTGCCAACCTCGCGCGGGGGTCTGGAGATCTCCATCGGGGGGCTGTCTCCCACGAAGTGTGGAGAAGGTCTGACAGCCTCTCGAGATGGGCTGCCGATGATGCCGGGGACCCAGAGGGGGGGCTCGTTCGCGGCGGGAGTGAGGAGGATCGCACTCGAGACCGCGACTGTCGTGATCTGGCTGCCCCCACCACCGTCGATCTGTGGGATAGCTCGGGGGAGCCCAGGGGGTGGGCTGTCGTCCCCCAAGGCTGCTCCATCAAACTCGAATGGCAGATCCTCCTCGTGGGGAGGGCTGCATCCTCCTCTGATGCCTGCGTTTGCAGGTCTGATGGCTTGGGGCTCCTTGGGAGGAGCCCTGAAGACCACCGAACCTGGGCCTCCTGGAGCAAGGTCTGAGACCTGCAAGGGAGGTTCGTTGTCTCCCTGGTCAGGCTGCTCAAACTCAAAAGGCATAGCTTCTTCTGGTGGAGGGCTGTAGCTTCCCAGGCTTGGAACGGCCTCATGGGAGGCTCCGGGCTCCATGACCGGTGGGCTGAAGGCCTCAAGGCCTGCACCGGTCCCAGTGGTGTCTCCAGGTTGCTCCAGGGTAGGCCAGAAGCTTCCCAAGCTGGCCTGCTCGACCTCGAAGGGCATGGTTTCCTCGGGAGGTGGGCTGTACCCTCCCTGGGCTCCAGCTTCCTTGATGGCCTGGCTGAGGTCCTGGAAGTTGGGTCTGGAGACCTCTGGGGGTCCACAGGCTTCACCTTCAGTCTCGATGGGGATGGGCTCGCCGTGAGGCGGTGGGGTTTCCATCTCTTCGGCTGGGCCAGGCCCAGCACCGGGGGCAGCTGCCCCTGGGGCCTCCAAAGGTGGTTGCTCGGACTGTTCCCCGAGTTCAAGGGGGTTATTGCGTTGTCCTGACATATTATTGCCGTCGAGGCAGTTGCGCACGCCCATAACACGGTGGCGGCTTCTTAAAATAAACTTGGGGCCCCGTGAGACGGAGCACCCAACCGAACTAGGGTGAAAAAAAATATTTTCAAAAAATTTAAATCAAAGTACCAGCTGGAAAGTTCTCCGACCTCACTTTCCAACCCTAGTGAGGTCTAGGGGTTCAGGGGTTCAAGGCCTCGAACCCCAGACCATGGCAAAAACAAGTCTATTTTTGCTGGTTGAGTCTTGGCTCTTTTCTGGTCACTTTTTATCCCCTCAGGCTGCCCCTGGCCACCCCCCACCACCTTTGGCCTTACTTGTCCCCTCCTCTCTCTTTTCCTCAGTCCCAGGCCAGCCCCGCCTGCTTGGATCAGAGGAGCGCGCCGATTCGGTCCGAAAATCGCTCGTAGTGCTCTTTTTCTGCCACCAGAGGACGCAGGTCCAGTGTCGAGATGGCTCTGGGAGCCGGTGCCAGGCTCCGGGAGCCCCGGACTTTGGGTAAGGGGGCTGATGCGCGCAGGCCTCGCAGGGACGTTTTGGCTCCTTCCAGTCCTCTCCCTGACTGATTTGTTGTGTTTCTCCTCTCTTCTCCCCTGGTCCGAGAGAGCGCTCTCCTGCGTTGCAGGACACGTGACGCAAGACGTGGGCCCCAGGCTGCGGGAGCGCAGGAGCTGAACCCCTCCCTCCCAGACCCAACAGACTCTCCTCGGGGGGAGGGGGGACTGCAGGAGTGTTTCATAACCCCAAACTACCCCTGAACCCCTGAGCCGCAGCCCCCAGCCCTGAGCAGCCTCAGATCCTAAGTCCCGAGTCTGGAGCGCAAGGCTTCCGGCACGTGCGAAGGGGGTGCAGGAGCGCGCGGGGATGCGACAGGTGGTCGTGAGCCCACCGGCGGAGCAGACTGGTGGCGAGGGGAAAGGGGCTGACGAGTGTGAGCACGCAATTTGGTTTTAAAATGTGTTGGGGGTACTTTACATCGCTTCTACGGCTTTTGTTTGCCGGTTGCCGAGGCGGGCTCCTATAAAGCACATCAATGTCCCCCATCCCTACCACATTCTGGGGTCTCTGCAGTGGCCTAGGGTGACGCAGGCAGGGTTCTTCTCCGTTCATGGGGACGACGATAAATACAAGGGAGTAAGAGGGTCTTGGTATCTACTACCAAGACCCTACAAGCGGTAGCTGCCGCGGCACGGAACTGGGGGTTGTGGGACGCACACAGGGACCCCACAGACTGAAGGCTCTAGAGTTCCAGAGGTCCTGCTGTTCTGGGAAAGGGCTAAATGGAATTTCAGTTGAGATTTATGGCCGGCTTAAGGTGGTCTCGGAGACTGAAAAACCCTGTGCGCACGGAACCCAAAGATACACACCGTGCCGTGCGGGCAGCTGCGACCGCGGTGCGCTTGTTGCCCGCTTCGGGCACCGGCTGCGGGGTTGATCAGTCAGCTTCTCTAGCACCTCTCCAGCCCCCTTCAAGTTCTTCTCGTCTCGCTATAGGTCCCCCAGAACAGCTGCTTTACTTTTCTAACGCCTGAGCCCGCTGAGGCGGCACTAAGTCCGGCCATAAACCCGGCAGTCGCCCGGCTTGAGCTCCCATCACCGTCACTGCAGCGCATGGTGGGCTCAGAGCCGGCAGGGATAAATGCCAACACCACCTGGGTGGGCTTGGCGTGCGCATGGACACAGATCAAGGTTTGGGGGTTTGCGGATGGATTTGAGCCCCAGGAAAAATTTGCTGCGTGTAGTTCACGTAAGACCCGGGACTCAAGCATCATATCTGTCTCGCCAGTGGGTGACATGGACCCATGAGCCACTTTTAAGTGGAAGGTAGCTGGGCAAGAAGGAGGTGATCACTTGGCCTTAGGGCGTGGGGAGGGATGGCGGGGTACGTGCAAGGTGGGCTGCGGCAAGCGGGGCGCATCGCTTAGATCGCATCGCCTGGATCGCTGTATCTACGAGCCACAGTCAGGTTAACCACGTACGCACACACACTCCCACCTCGCTAAACATAACATATCCCTCTTTGAACGAGGGGGTCAGAGGCACCGCGCGTCACTGCCCCGGTAAACCACCACCCATGCGGATGAGCTATGCCGAGGAAAACTGACAAAGTCGGACCCCAGGTAACGTTTGGAGCCCGCCCTCCCCCCACCCAAGGGCGTTTCATCTCAGCTCTTCGGGTCAATACACTTCCAAGTACCAACAGTGAACTTTGGTTCAAACTTTGAACAACTACCCCTACGCGTAACGGCTCAACCTTTTGGGCATCCACGGAAAGTGCCAACTGGGTCCCAACAGTCAACTCACTTCCCTCCGACCCCAGCGCTGGGTCAGCCATTGGGCTGGGGTCACGCCAATCAAGGCTGCCTAGCGAATGAGCGGGGGGCACCAGACCGGAAACCGGATGTGAGTGGGAGGTCCAATAGGGGGCGCCGCGTTGGAACGCCCTAAGAGGTTGTGCCGCTGGGGTGGTTAGGAGCGGTTGGTGGGCGGGCGTATGGCGGCCAGGCCTGGGCCGCCACGAGGCCGGCTGGAGCTGTGGGGTCACTTCCTGACGCCCCAGGTCACCAAGGCTCAAAGGGGAGGTGGGGGTCTCTCAGGGAGCAGCCCTCGTTTTCGCTGATGGCGGTGGGCAAACCTCTAAGAGGGATCCGCTGCCGGGGCGAGGCGAGAAGGAGGCGAAGGGCCTGCAGGTAGAGGGCCAAGACCCTGAAGAGAGAGGGGGGCTCACTGCCCCGATGCAGAGGAACAGCCCCAGATGGATAAGGAGTTGAGGTCACGGGGATGCTGAGCCCTGCCGAAGTGGAAGGTCAGTAGGCGTCGCGGTTTGGAGCCTCAAGGAGGCCGCGATGGGGGCCCTAAAGGGACGGTTTACACTCACCAGGCCTCGCGCACAGCCCACGTCACCGAGGCTCTTTCCCACAGCACCGTTCATCAAGGAATGGGTGCAGAGAGTCTGTTCTGCATCCCCAGGAGCCTGTAGCACCTGGATTATTTGCCAGGAGAGCACACGCACTGATGGGATGAAGATCGGGCCGACAGCATCCTCCCTCCTAGAGGCTAAGCGACATCAGAACGAAAGAAAAGACACCTCAACTGGGGCGGAGGGCGGGGGACCTTGTTGGAGAAAATGGAGTTGCAGATGGGCCTCCACGGAGGGATGGATGGCTAGGCTGTGAGCAAAAATGGGGGGATGGGAGACGTCGGCCTACCACGAACAAAGATCCAATAGTAAGAAACATGGCACATGGCTGGATAAAGAGAACAGGTCACCCGGCCGGGCCTGGGGGAGCAGTGGGAGAGAGAGGCAGGGAATACTGGATAGTGTTTCTCTGAGGATGCCATGGAATAGCAGGGCAAACAGTTTGGAGGCTTTGGTAGGAAATGGAACAGATATTGAACTTTTTTTTTTTAATCCTGCAAGTGAGGATTTGAGCCTAGTTTTAGGGCAGGATTGAAGCAGTGTAGAGGATGGCCCTGCTGAAGAGAACAAAGGAGGCCCTGGCTGGTCGTGACCATTAAGGGAGAGAGAAACAGGCACAGTGAAGGAAGCAAGAAGGCTGGAGGGAGGGACTCAGAGGGATCCCAGAGGACCCTCCAGCAGCTCCCGGGTGCAACATGCAAGGGTCAAGGGAGCCCAAGTCTGGCCCCTGGGATGGAGAAGTCAGGGAGGACCTGGAGAAAAGCTGGCATGGTGCCTAGCCAGTCTGGTTTTGGACCTGACAGAGGGGAGAAGGAGGTACAGTCTGGGTGGAGATTTCTTTTAGCCTATCATTTAGGACGGGACCAAAGTCAAGACAAGACCCCAAATTCAAAGCGACAGTTCTTATTAGGATATGAAATCATTTGATCAGATAAAATCTTCAAGGGGAGAAATAAATTTGGTGATAGACTCTCAAACACTTGGAGCACTGGAGAGAAAAAGGGGGGACTTTACAGGAAAGAGTGGTGGATCTAGGAAGGGCCGGGTGGAAGCACGCCAGAGGGAAAAATTTAAGAACTGGTCAACATAGCTCATCTAGATGGTGGTTTCTCTGCCTCTACACTGGTTGCCTTCTGGGGCCAGGGAGTTCTGTGCTGTGGGGACTGTCCTGGGCACTGGAGGATGTCTAGGAGCATCCCTGGCCTCTACCCACTAGATGCCAGTAGCATCCCCTTCGTTGTAGCAACTAAAAATGTCTCTAAAATTTGCCAAGTGTCCTCTGGGAGGCAAAACTGCCCCCAGTTGAAACCACTGCTGTGGGCTGAGAAAGGATCCTTAGACTCAAGTAGCAACTGCCTTAATTTGGAGGTAAATTAGGATCAGGAAGAAAAGATTGCGGCATTTAATTCCAGTGTCCCTCTTTTGTCCACTTTTGTTTATTTCACTGTAGTGACTGGCTACCAGAATCTGAAAACCCCAAATCTCTGGGATCAGAGCTGAAGCTTACCACAAATCAGAAGTGGGACTTGAGAGACTGGCAGAAGGATAGCCAGATGTTGGAAGAGCTGGCTAACCTGAAAGGCAGCTGGGTAGCCTCGCCACAGGGACCCAAGAAACCAGTATGGTAAGAGCTGGGGGTGATCAGCTGAGGGGCTAAGTGGTGACCACTCTGATTAGTGGGATTGTGTGGCGAGCCCATTCAGGGCTGGTGACCTTGTTGGCCAAGACAAACATGGCCTTGACCTGGATGGAGGTGGCCAGAGGGCACAGTTTTTAAGATCTGCCATTATGATTTTATAATCACAAAGTATTACCTTAGGCATCGATTTCCAATTCTGAATGGATTTCTATCAGGGAAAAGGTAAATATTTTTAGAAATGAGCACAAAGGGGAAAGGAACATTAGTTAATGGGTTCATGTAGCCCAGAAGAGGAAGGCAGAGACTAGGTAGGGTGCCTAAAGAAGGACTGAGCTGGGGTGAAGCTGCAGGCTGGGGTTTGGTGTCCACCCAGCAGGGCTTGTGCTAGGGTCTGCAGTGAAATGGTACCCTGAGAGGAGGAGAGGCTGGGCTGTCAGAAGCCAGATGGAGGTTTCTTGAAAACTGTGTATCCTCAACTACTTAAAAAGAATAAGGGTTTCTACACTTCATGCATTGAGAAAGGATGGGAAATACTACACATGTTTCAGTCAAACACTGCTCTTCTAAGGAAGTCAGTCTGTTCAGATCTGACAGCCCAGGTGCCACAAGGAGTGATCAGCTGGCTTTTTGTAAAGAAGTAACCCCAAATGAAAAGACAGTATTTCTTCACTGTTGACTCTTAAACGGCACCAGTGTCACCTGCAGGGACATGGCCCCCTTCCTTGGCAGCCCCACATGACTCCCTGCCAGCACCCCCCACCCCAACTCCGTCTTCAGCTCTATTGACGCCTCCATGGCAGCACACGTCGTAATCAGTGAACGATCGTCAGTGTACTTACGTCTGGAGGTTCTTATTCCTTGCTAAAGGCACACGGCCTATCCAGACTGTAAGTAGCTGCCTATCAGCTTTCTGTTTTAGTTCATCCCTGTATCCAATAAAGAGAAAGCAAAGTGGAAGAGGGTCCCTTGAGAGGGAGGGGAGGTAGGCAAGAGAGAAGAGAGCAGAAACCAGGACAGAAAAAATGATCCCTCTTCCCCTGGTGGTGGCATTTCCTCCCGGGAGGTGGGGGGATGGTTGGCAGGGGGACAGTTTGCTGAGCCCTCTCTGCAGCCCCCATGTGTCATTAGCTGGCAGTGGGTTACTGTCAGGTGAGGAAAAGGAGAATGTTTTCACCAGTTGTGAGGAAAAGGCAAAAGCAGAAATGAGAAGACAAAGGGAAAAGAATTCAGGCAACGATTACGTTTCCCAGCCTCCCAGTGACAAATGTTTTCTGAGTGCTGACTGAGTAGCAATAAGACTTTGATGCTGTTCAATTAATTACTGTTCAATTAGGACTCGCTGTGCCCATCCTTTTACCTCCCAGCATCTCCTCTGCCAGCCTCAGCCGGTGGAGGCAGCAGCAGCCTACTGCTGTCTGCAGAAGGGTCTGCGTGACCAGGCTATTTCAGCAAATGCCAAGTGCAGGGAAAATGCCTCCAATGGATGAGGCTTAGGAGTAGGCGCAGAGCTGACGTTACAGACAGTGGCAGCCAGAGGTGTGAAGACTTGATCTCAGATTAAAAAGCCCCAGGGGCCAAGGGTTCCCACCAAGAATCCAGCCCTCTTGGTTCAGCTAGCCCCTTCATTCAGCTCACTAGCTGTCCTTGTTGCCCCCATCTTGGAAAGGCCACCCCATTCTGCAGCCAGGCGTGGGGCTGGCACCTGACCCCCTTGGGCTTGTAGGGTGGGTCCAGACATTCTCTACAGCCACCTGGATGGAGCTGTGGATTCCTCCTCTAGGCTGGCTGATGGTGCAGCCGAGAATTCCAGGGGAGGAAGTGGCTATTCCAGATTAGAGGAACAATGCTACCCTGGGAAGGGGACTAAGGGGGGCAAAAGCTGGGGGCAGGGATGGTGGGAGGAAATCCCAGAAGAGAAATTTGGCTTTAGTGGAAGCTCTGTTTGAAATTTCGGTAATTCTTGGTGGAAATTCCAGGCCCCCAGGGGCTTCTTGGCTGCATGACTTACTCCTCTTCACTTTGTAAGGGGAATGGTATATTTCACCTTTGTGCACAGCCTCAATTACCCAGAGCAAAGTCTCCTAATGAAATCTAATTGAGACAGCAACATAAGCCAGGGCACTCAGAAGCCGGCTCTTGCCTGGGGGAGGAAAAATTGGTCTTCTTCAGCTTGGGGGTGGGTGGGGGGCAGTCTTGGACTCTGATCCTCACACCCCTCAAATTTAAGATTTGGGGACTCTACCTGAACCAGAATCCAGGACTTAGGATTTAAACCATATAAAGCAAGGTTTCCTAGGCTGTAAATCTTCCCATTTTTTGAAGCAATTGAGGTGTATATATGACAGCTCGACCGCACCTATGAAATTGAAACTTCTGGGCCAGGCCTGTAAGAGACTCTCAGGGGGACAGTGACTGCAGGGTGATTAATCCACTGTCACCCTCAGCTGTGAAAAACGCTCTTCCTAATACTAAGCTGATGTTCCAGGCTGCCATGGAGGTTCTGCTACACCTTTTCCTCCCCAAATCTCTTGCTTCAGCCTGTTCCTTCTAGCCCTAACACAGGTTTTGTGATCCCCATCTCCAAACCTCAGCCTCCTTTCTTCTCAGGTGTCTCATCTCCCTCCATCTTTCCTTTTTCCTGTGACTTCCCCTACACTTTCCTTTTGTAGCCCTCAAATCTCCCACTGAATTACAGCACTGCACGCCCTGGAATGGGGAGGTGGGGTGCTGCAGTGCCAGCTCCTCTCAGATGTCCTGCCTTTACTGGCTGGGTGCTTTCAACAGGTGACAGTGGCCCCACACTGCACGCTCTTGGGCTTGGAAGAACTAAGTCACTAGGCTGTTTACTTGGACTTCTCTGCCATGTGAATTCACTAGCACCAGTATCGGGGGTCTTGGGGGAAAAAAAACCACGAGATTTAAAGAAAACAAACATCAGTAAAATTCATCTTATATATAGCCTTGTGATATGTAGCCCCCCCAACAAAGGTTAAAATACAGAACGAAAATGGGATGTTAAATCACTTAATTTGACATAAATTAGTTTTTCTTAAACACTTTTAAAAAAACAATTTCATGCATTTGCAACAGAGGTAAGATTGGTTTGGGGGAGAGTGCAAAAAAACCTTAGCTATTCCAGGAGCCTACAGTAGAAGAGGCAGATACATGGTGTATCTCTGAATCTGTGGTATTCACATTTCATGAATGAGGACTAATTCAGAAAAAAATGTCTGAAAAAGCTCCTGGGAGGGAGCGATAATGAAGGGGAAAAAAAGGTTGTAAGAAAACTGGTTTATCCTAATTAGCTGCAGCCTCTGAGCCAATTTTTCAGGTCAGTCCTCATCAGGGCACTTGTAAGTGTTACTAGAACATATACTCAGCACTTGTGGTCAGTTTGAGGTTGGGAGCATTTGTCTGCTCTCTTCCCAAACGGTGAGCATCTCCAGGCTGCCTGCCCCCACCCTGAAAAGCCTATCTTCTGACCCTGCGATGAAGGAGGGCAGATGAGCAAACAGCACACCTAAAACAAACAGTAACTCTTAAGCTTAACAGCTGCTCTTCAGAAGGCTGTTCACCCACCCCACTCCCCCATCCTTGTTAGTAAGAGGTGGTGGTAGAATTCTGAATTCTCTAACCTGTCTGCCTGAATTCTCTAAATCCTGTTTATGGATTTTTTTTTTTCCCTGACTTCTGCAACATTTTCGCCCCCAGGACAAAATCAGATTTGAGAAAATCAAATTAGACAAACACAAAACAGAAAGATTTCTTCACAACTGTTTTTATTTTATCAACTTTTCATTTTGGGGGGAGGTAGGCTCCTTTAGCATTAAAATCATTGATCTGAGTCAAATTGGGAAACTCTCGGCTTTACTTAGTCACCCTGGAGGTACTGGGAGCAGAAAGGGACGCTAGGACCTGCTCTTCAGCTCCTTCATGTTTCATATGAAGAAACTGAGGCAGAGACCGCTGGGCCTGACCTCAGGCCGCAGGCAGGGGTGGGCGATGAGCCCGAGGTCTTAGACCCAGCTGTCCAGCTCTGGGGCATCAGAATTTAGAAAACAGCGACATTAATGGCAACCGCGACATTAATGGCAACCTGAAGAACAAGATGAGGAATTCCAGCCCTCATTCTAAAACGGGATTAAAGATGTAATTTGAGAATCTCATCGCCTCTTTGCTGGACAATTTAAAGGAAGGGCAGTCCTTGAGTTGGCATATGATATCACTCTGGAAGTTTGATTTGATTCTAGTGATTTGTAATCTGTCACCTTTTTGTTAAGAGACATACTTTCCCAGCCACCAAGATTTTTGCTCAGTTTCCTCTCTGTAGCCTCCCTTTACATGAAGTGCAGTGATAATATAGAAAAACTGAGTAAAATCCATGCATTTTTTTTTAACTCATTTCTTACCAACCTTGAAGTTTCAGCTTTCTTCCTCATTAAACCTTCTAACACAGCTGCTAAAACTGAGGCTAAAGAGTAAAGGGGTGATAGCAGTTCCAGAGGAAAAGTTTCTAGTGCATTAAACAGACATTATCTTAATTCCAAACTTTAAAATTCCCAATTCCTGAATTCTGATCAACACAGATTAAATGTTTTGTTTGCCAAACCTTAGAAATAAATCTGCATCAGACTGTTGACACCACACAGTATTTGAACACTGATGCCATTTTCCAACTCAAGTTCAGTTAAAAGAACACTTTTGTCCAAGAAAAAGCACATTTTTATTAAGCAAATGATTAATGTAGCAAAACAAAAAATCCTGAATATTGGAGCAGACCATTTAACCAGCTTTATTGACTAGTTTTCCCCTCCTCTTCTTCGTCTCCAGTCGAAACCTCTAACTGGCTGGTAATTCACCCCTGTGGTCAACTCTAAGGGCTGCTTTTTGGGAGCAGATTTCCTAAGTTGCAAGGGCAAATAAGGCCATTCAAATGCTAATACCTCAGTGCAGCAGGGCGAGACAAAGGGCTAGTTGGGAGACTAGAGAGTGGGGAATGCTTGGAGAAGTTGCCAGAAACGCTTCTGGGAGAGAAAGGCAGCTAAACACCAGTGCCGTAGGTAGAAAGAGGGCTTTTTGAATCCTGTGTATAGCCAAAGCCCCTCTCCGTGGGGTGGGGGTCCTCCCCACGGGGGTTTGGTATGTTCCTCAGGTGTTCTGTATGTTCCTAATGACTCCTCCACCCGGAATCAGGATGGAAGGAGGGAGGGGGTGGGGGAAGGGAACTGAGTGGGGGAGGGTAACAGGTTTTCTCAATCCGGTGGTTCACGGAGGAGTGTCTGAAAGATGGCCAACAGTGCGTTCCTGGAAGGGGGGACCCAGCCCCCGCAGCTAACCTGGTATAATGCCTACAGTTAAGAAAGCCACCCTCTCCTGTGCAGGCTTCTGTTTAAAAAACAGCCCGAGACTGGGGTGACAGGTGTGGGCGTTGCACTGAGGACTTTTTTTCAACTTTTATATGCTAAAGCAACATGTTTCTCTAATGGAAAACCCAGCTCTGCAGGAAAACAGTTCCCCTAGACTCTCCAACCTGGGAGGGCAGCCCCCACACTGAAAAGCCAAGGGCATCCTGACCACAGCCACCTATTCACCAGAGACCTTTAACTGGGTGAGAGCAGGCTGCCAAGACATCACCAGAGGAAAAAGCCAGCACATTCAATGCCTCCAATAGGAACACCGCGCCGCCGTTTTTACACTAAGTAGAAATGTTAGCTTTGGGGAGCCCCATTTCACCTAGGCAGTTTAACGCTTTTAAGCCAAAGACGGCACACCGGACCCGCCTCCAAGTCCTAGGCAGCCTTCAGACTTCTGGACACTTCCCCCGCTGCCCAAGGAAGTCCCCTCGCCGCTGTTCACTAGTTAAGACCAGAGCAGCATCCAAGAGCCATTAGTCAGCGCCGCAGCCCACCAGAACTAAGTTTTGGGGCGGCGCGACGCCTCCCCCCCGGCGGAGACCTGGAAGGAAGACCCCTTAAGATATGTTCTGAATATAGGCCGAAACCTTATTTTAGGAGTCTAAGAACCCGACCCGCCTTTTCAAGTCTCCAAACGCCTCACTTTCCTCCGAGATCTTTCTCATCAGAATAGCTCAAACCGGCACCAAACGAGACGCCCGCGCACCAAAAAAAAAGATCAATTTCCAAGTCGGGGGAGGTTTTGTAAATACATTTTCACTAACCAGTCTCTCCCCCCAGGATTGGCGAGAAAGGCACACTTTACGCACCCGAAGATGCGTTACCGGATTGCAGCCGTTTCTGTGCTCCAGCTTTGCCTTCAGGTTACAGATTCCAAACTTAGCCCCACCCGACCCAAAAATGGCCTGTGCGCGCCTCCAGCCCTCCCCTCCCCGAGGCTGCCGGAGCCTCCGGCCCCTTCCTTCTCTCAACTAATCGCCCAGGGACTTGCAGCGGCTCCTACACCTTTCCCCAGCTCAGCGGGTGCTGCGCTCTTTCGGAATGCGCTCTTTGGCTATGCGCTCTTTGGGGGTGCGTTGTGGGTTTCCCTGATGATAGGCGCGACTCCGTCTCCAGCCTGTTCCTTGTTCCGCTTTACCTTTCCGCTCGCGACCACCTCGCTGACCTTTTAGCTACTGTCTAACATCCCCAGGCAGCTGCGCAAAAAGCCCGGGACCTCTCTAGCCAAGATGTACCCAGCCTCACCATCAGACCAGCTGCGCCAAAAGGTTGGCGATGCCGCGACACGACCATGTCTGTGCCCCTAACCCTGGTAGCCCGTCGGGCACCTCCCGAGACTCCCGTACCTCCTCTGTTTGCCCTCCAAGCACAGGTGATTCGTGGGGAACCGCCGGCTGGCTCGGAGAGGTCTGCTACGAGGCACGCAGGCAGGTGCGCACGCTTTTTGCGGCGGTCTCTGGCCCTGCGAGCGCCCGGGGACGGGCGGTGGCGGCCAGGACTGGCGCACAGCCACGAGGGGCCACTGGCGCCGAGGTCCCGCGGCTGCAAACTCAGCAACGGGTCCTGGGCTCCAGGCTCCAAGCTCCTTAAGCGCCGCGTGCGCGCGAGACTTTCCGGGAGCTGGCAAGTCTCCGGAGTTCTCACCCAATCCGGCATGGTTACTTTTCGCACATTGCAACAGTGTCGCTACAGCGCAGTGGCTCTGCTTTCCGAAAGTTGGCGCGAGCACTTCCGAACCACGTTTTTGGTACCCGCCATGGCCAGCTGGTTTGTGACTAGTTTCTCTAGGAGGGGAAAAAGCACGTAAAATAAGTGACTTACCCGTGCCTTCTGGGTGTGAAGCTCGAAACCTGGGGTGCGCCCGGGATTCAGTCGTGCGTTCTGGACACCAGCTCGGAGACCTCTGGCTGTTTCCAGAGGGACGCAAAGACGCCCCACCGTCCAGCAAGCGTTTGGCCACCTGGGCGCCCACCGGCACCCTGGGGGAGATCTGGGGAGCCCTTCCCAGTTGGCTCTGTACCCTTGCCCCTCCCGGGCTGGCTCACTGAGCCCGCTCTCTTCCCGCCTTCCTTCTAACCTGCCTTTCCTCCCTCCCTTCCTCCCGCCAGTCCTGCACCGACCCCAGACTCCCCAGTTTAGCGGTGGGCAACCAACCTGGGTCAAAGAACACAAGGAGAATCCGGGGCGCGTCTTCCATTAGTGACGCCGGATGGGGATGGGCCCCCTTTTGGAAGGGGACTCGGGGGATGGGTCGCGGCGGGTGGGCTGCTTCGGCTTGCAGCGGCGCTGCTGCTTCTCCTCCGCCTTTGGCTCCTCAGACTCTTCGGGGTCCCTCGGATCCTTGTCCTCGGGCTCCTCCCGTTGTCTGGGGCTCTCAGACTCCTGAGTACTGGGCGGCGCACGACTCGGGGAGGCGTCGGGGCTCCGCAGCCTCAGGGCGCTGAGACGCTCGGTGAGAGATTGGTGGAAGGTGGGGCGCTTGGGCACCACGGGGCCCCGCTCGTCCTCGGGCTCGGTCTCCGGCTCAGTGGTGGGGGCGGTGTCAGACTCGGTCTCGAATTCGGTCTCGGACTCGATTTCAGACTCGGACTCGGTCTCGGATTCGTAGTCGGACTCTTCTTCCTGGTACTCTGGGCACTCGGGAAGGGAGGGCTCGAGGTCTGTGTCCTCGTGGTCAGATTCAGGGGGTTCGGGGAATACCTGGGCTGCAGAGCGGTGGTGGGCGTTCAGGAAGCTGCGGCGCTGGGCAGCCGCGCGCTGCTGGGCGCGGGAGCTGGAGGCGGCAAGGGCGCGGAGGAGCGCGACGGAGCAGGAGAGCCAGAGGAGCGCTGTGGCTGCCCGGCGGCCTAGGGGCGGGCACAGATCGCTGTAACTGTGGCGAGCTCGGCGCCCCGGCTGAGGTCGGGATCTGCGATCCATCCTCGCGCACGCTCGGCGAATCCGGCCCACCCTCTGGCTCTGCAGAGAGCAGCTCCGAAGCGCATCGGCCGCTAGAGCCGAGAAAGGTGCCCCTCGCGAGGGAAGAAGCCGGGTCCGGCGGTCCCAGCCCCACCTCAGCTCGAGGGGAAAAAGGGCAGCACCTACCTCCTGACCACTCAACTTTCTAAAGCTCCGCGCCTCTGCTTGCCTCTCTGGGCATAAAGAAGGGATGGGAAAAGGGGTGGGAAAGTCCGTCTCCTCCCGGGCCCCTCTCTCTAAGTCTTAGACTCTGCAGCCTAAGACTCCGGAGAGGTGCCTCCGCTGGTCCTCTCGCCTGGGAGAGGAAAGAGGAGACTGAGGCGAAGACAGACGGGGCTGAGAGGTTCTGCAAAGTTGCGCGCCCGGACTTCTGCCGGGCATGTGCAGTAGGGAGGCGGGGGCGGATCCCCGCGCGCTGCGCGGTGGCGTGGAGCCGAGGCTCAGACCCTAGTGGACCGGCAGGTGGCAGGAGGGAACCTTGTTTGAAAGGTTTTGAACGACACGAGCGGCGGGGGAACCAGCCGTGTGCCATGGAGCGAGAGAGCCAGCCAGCGAGCCACAGGTTAGAGTGTTTGCGCAGCGGGGCATGGGTTCTCCATGGTGTCCGGACCCCTCCCCAGCTTCTCCAGGGTTATTGATAAATTGAACAAAGCCTGAAGCAGCTAAAAAATTTGCAGATATTCTGTATTCTGGAGGAATGAGCGTCTGTACGTCACTTAACTATCCAGTCCAGGGCATTTTCCAAGGGCTTAATATTATAGTTGGAAAAGGGTAATCTCGGGCAGTCATTAATCGTGAGACAACTTTGGCAGATCGGGTCTAGAGACTGTAATTTGAGACGTTTCCAGTCCCTTCCCTGCGGTCTGAAGCGACTAATTAATTACGGAATGGTTAGATAAGCATCTTCGCTAAGAAGGACGCCCACAGACAGACGAGGTGATGGTTTACACGTCCCCAAACCCGTTGGTGGGCCACCCTGAGCTCTAGCTGAGAACGCGGGCTGAAATTCTCTCTTTGCCCAGAACATCCCTCAAGGAAGATCTGTGCTGATGTTCAGTACGTGCAAACCGGTTCGCCGACCCTGGAGGGCGCTGCAGGGCGTCAGGCTATCAAGGAAACCGCCGGGTACCGTTCACAGATCTTTTCATAAACAGGTTTTCAACAAAGTGCGGTCATTCGTCAAATATTGAATGCCTAGCTCTTGCCAACCTCTGTTCTAGGTGCTGAAGATGGTAGAGTAGGAAGAAGAGGAAAGGAAAGGCAATCTTATATTAAGGAGAGAATCTTTAGGGCTAATCTTATGTTAATCAGAGCATTAAACCACTTAGGACTCACTCCTTACCCATCAGCATTGTTTAATCCAGTATGCATTCTACAGTTTGAGAAAATTTATTGGGTCAACCAGAGTAGTAAGGCTAGGGGACAGCTAGACCCCCTAGGTCATATCGTTGAACCCCAAAGGAGATGAGACCATCTCTTGGCCCTGGAAAATTAAACGAGCTCCATGTTCTCCTGGAGGGGGTCCCTGAAGTGGTCCTTGCTCAGGAAAGGGTGGTACCTTGGAAGCTCAGGGGTTCCAGTTGCAACTTGACTGCTGGCTTCTGCCCACCTTATTCAAATATGAAGCATCCCTTTTGCCCTAGTGACAGGTCCACCAGTGGTACAATTCAGCAGAACCATCTTCCTCAAATCTGCAAGTACCAGCAAGCTTCCAGGTGGCACAGGTGGTTTTTCTTGTCTTTGAGTCAATGTGGCGGAGACGTCAAGAGTCCACGAGGTAATTCTTCTCCTTTTCTTTCTTCCTTTATGGCTCTCTGGGTCTTCGTTCCTGCACCTGGACTTTCTCTAGTTGTGGGAAGCAAGGGCTCCTCTTCGTTGTGGGGCTCGGGCTTCTCATTGCAGTGACTCCTGTTGCTCAGTGGTTGTGGCACACAGGCTTGGTTCCTCCGTGCCACGTGGGATCTTCCCAAACCAGGGACCGAACCCGGGACTGAACCCGCGTCCCCTGCATTGGCAGGCAGATTCTTAACCACGGGACCATCAAGGTAGTCCCTCCTCTATGAGGAGATTCTGCTTTACCTTCTGTGGTAGTCCACAGTAGAGTGCCCTGCATCCACAGCAGTGCCTCAGCATGGTGGGGCACACCCTCACCCCTTTCCTTCCATGTTTGCCTTAGAGCTGTCAAGCCCAGAGTTAAGACCTTAGTGAGATCCTAGCCACTGTTTTGAACATGTGGAGGTTTTATATCTGCGTCTTGGTTGTGAATGGTCTTGCATGTTCCTGACCTGGCTTCTCGGCAGTGCCTGTCTTGTGTCTTGAGTTCATTGAGTTCGTTTGTAGCATTAAAATACTGATTGGTCTAATAAAGTGGAATCGATTTGCAGACCTCGTCAAAGGGCACATAATCTGCATTCTTGTCGTGCCCTCCTCCTTCTTGGTCCAGGGCGACCGAAAGGGGTTTACTGTCACAGATGTCTGATGGCACCAATCACATATGGATGTTATTACAGGACAGGGGACAGGGTCCTTTGGAGCTATAGATCTCAAATCCTGATCTCTCAGCCCCACCCTGAGACATTTCCAAAGGTTCTGCTCACATTGACCCATCTACTTTCTTTCTTTCAATCAGTGCAGCCCCCCTGACAGTGAGTCGAACATAAAAGACATCACCCAAGTGGTTCTTAGGGCACATTGGGAAAAAATCAGGCAGATGTGGGTGCTGCTGAATGCCCTTTCAATGGAGACAAATGCCAGCTGTCAGCAATGAGGGGGATTGATTCTTTAGTGGACATAAGAAAGTACTTCGTTTTGCAGGAGTGCTTTCTGCCTATAATGGAGATGGCAGCTCAGAGCCGATCCACTAATACAGATACACGAGATTGGCTGCATTATTAAAAAATGTGCGTTCCATAATACATAGTTTTGGACTACAGTCTGCATTAGAAATGCACTTTCTTTGCAAGATGCATTTTAATCAACAAACAAACATTTAACAAAGCACCGCATTTAGAGCTCCAGTCATGTATAGTTACAGGTACATTTCTGGCGTTCTTTTGACAGGGGCTCCGAGAGCAGGAGGACCACACTAAAATACTGTTCCATCTTGCACTTAGTGCCGAGGCCAGGCAAATGGCTCCGTGCAGAAAACGCTCTTTAAAATGCATTACGTGTATGACTTTAAAAGTGCTTGCTGCAGGATGAATTTCAAAAAGGAGCAAGTGGTGATGAACGACCTCGGGTTGTTACCAGGCTAAGGAGCGAGGGGCTGGCTGGCTGCGGTAAATAAAGTGCGGAAGTATGTCACCTGCAGGGCTCGGCCGGAGGGTGGCCCCTGAGCCCATGGGATAGGGAAATGCAGTTCCCAGTTCATCGTGAAGAATATTGTCTCCAGCCCTTTACAGGATCATCCTGAGGAAGAGGCAGTAAGATGTCTTTTATGTGGCTTGGGAGGGTAGAATTAGAACCTACGGGACACCTTTCCAACAGGCTGAGATGTCAGCTCCGCCCAAGGAAGAGTATTTGAACAATTAGGACTGTGAAATGGAACGGCTGTCAGGAGGTGGTTGGCTCTTTGTCAGGAACAGCATTAAATCAAAAGACAGGGGACCACATATTGGAGATGTTTTCCCCAGGACTCCTGAGCCAGGTGGAATTAGAACCCCACACTCACTGAGTTTTTTTCAAGTCAGAATCTGATTTCATGAAAGGGGCCTGGAGGCCCTGGGAGAGGAGCTGGGGCTTCTATCAATGGACATGTTCTTCTAACTCGGCTTCTATTTCAGAGGCATTTGAAAGTGCAGGTGGCTCAATGGCAGGAAGGAATGTCTGGGTGGCAGTTTCAGGACACAAGCAAACAGGTGTTAACTGGGAAGCCTCAGCCAGTGGTGGGTGGGCCTTTAGTAACCAAGGTGGGACTCTGTGGCTCTCTGCTCCACAACTCACTGGTAGAGAAATCAGCCGTCTGTCTATTCATTATATCGGGCCTCTTTGCCTCCCTGCCCTGAGCTGTCTCAGAAATTAAAAATGAAATTAGCTGTATAGCAATTGAACATTGAGTCACTTCTGTGACCAGAGGCCTATGGGGAGATGGAGGTGATTGAGAGGGGACGAAGCCCTGCCATTCGTCAACATGCACGTCAGTAGGAAATCCCCCCAATTATTAGAGAGTGGATTGCCAACAGGTGGCAAGTCCTCAATCCTTCCCAGATGGGCAAACCAGGGAGGGAAGCCGGTGGGCAGTGATTATGTCAGGGAGTGTCCATCTGGTGGGTTTCTGCAGGAGGTGGGCTCTTCCCTCGTCTGACTTTGAGGCTTTCTTTTCTTTTCTCTTGTTTGAAGCCCATTAGAAGGCTTTCAAGCCACGTGCCTACTGTGTGCAAAGCCCTGCTCTGGTCCCTCTGGGGAGACAGATGACTCACAGGAATTCTCAGAAGGCTTGCCGGGCCATTGTCACAGGTCCCCTCAACACCAGTACATTTTCCAAGATGAGACAGAAGATAAAAGATTGGTTCTGCTCCTCCAGGCGAGTGGGTACAATCACTCTTGAACATATTTTTTGGACAATCATTTGAAAAGGTTATTTTTGAAGATGGAGAGCTTTTCAAACTTTCCTTTGGGTAGAAATGAATTCATGGAGTTTGAAGTCCTCCCCACCCCTGACTGTGGCAATCAGCCAGAAGGCTCAGCCCCTCCAGCCCTGGGAATTTGGCATTAGCCCTCCTGCCTGCCCCCTACAGAGGTCTGGGTTGTCTCGCCTCTCTGGGCACCATGTCACTTACTCAAGCAGCACCGGCATTGATTGGCTCTCACCAGTAGAAAGGGCCACAGATCTGGGCCCCTGATTTTGTGATTTTGGGAGCACTCCCATCCAGAGCAGAAGCAGACAACAGGAGGGAATCATCATCTTTTGACCTGGTTGGCTTCTGTTGTTGGGATTGCGATTCTCTACTGTGTGTCCCCGTGCAGCGCTGCAGGTGTTATATCCTCTCATGAGTGGCCTTCGTTCGCCTTAACTTTGTGCTCTCTTGAGGTTCTTCCACCAACCTTGCATCCACCCGCCTGCCCACCAGCTCCTGTCATGAGCGGAGCAATTTCTAGGCTCCTGATCCAACAGAAAGTGTCTGGAAGGCCCCTCCCCCAGGCAGGGTGTAAGCTTGGGTGGCCAGGGCCTCCTGGGGCGGGACGCCTCGCTTTCTCTGTCTGGACTCTGGCTCTTAGATTTCATGTGACGTGGTCCCAGGTTCACAGTGGACTCTGGCTCTCTTCCTGCTCTTTCCTGGAGAAATGAGGACTGAGCTCAGTCACCTGCCCTGCCCCAGTCTGCCTGGTGCCTTTCCATGGCCAGCGCTGCCCATGGCCCAGGTGATGCAGTGTGAGCTGCACCCTTTGCCCTGCGTGGCAGCCCTTCGTGGGGATGGTGGGTGGTGGGTGAAAGCACTGCTGATGGCAGAGGGCACTCAGCCGTCAGGAGTGTCCTCGGCACGCTCTTTTGCTTTTGTTCAGCTCACCCTGACTCCCACCTTGTCCCCCAGCCACTGGCATTAACAGAGAGCCTCCACGTTGTTTTTCTCTGCTCTGCTGAGGGTCTGACTCACCTCTCTAGGCTTGGTCCTGGCTGGGGGGGAGGGAGAGAGTCTGCTGGTATCATGGTTCAGGCTGGCGCTTGGAGCCATCCTTTGAGTCCGAGCTCTTCAAGATGTGATTAGACCAGTTTTACACGCCTAGTCACTGAGGCTCGGGTAGATTGGGACTATTTCTATATGAGCAAAGTGAAGTGGAGAATTGAGGCAATTATCTTCAGGCAAATGATGCTGGGCTCTGTAATCAGTCAGTTCTGATAACTAGGGAATCAGCCTCATTCATTGTGGTGCTGCTTGAGTTGAGGAGGATTCTAAGGTGTTTGTTTGTTATTTGCACTTGGCTTTGTTTTTCCCCAAGGGAGTCAGGGGAGGGCCATCCTACTGACACAGATGTGAGTGTCTGTAGGCTGTGGGACCTGTCAGCCAGGCAGGGGTGGGAGGTGCTCTGGACCAGCTCCCTATGAGCGGGTCCCCTGCCTGCTGGGGTCCGACCTCTGCTTCCTGCTTCTGGCGGATACCTGCCTCCCCTTCTTCCCCCGTGCATGCTCATCCTGAGATGTAGGGCCAGAGGATGGACAAGGTCACTTCCAGGGCCAGGATTACACAGGTCTCAATAGGCCCACAGACAGGAACTGCTGGAGTTAATGAAAATGTCACAGAACTAGAAGAATGAGAGAACAGGTCTTCTTAGATCAGAAGTGAAGACTCACTCTTGACTGGTGATGACTTCTGGACCCTCTCACTTCCATCTGTTTTTGTTTTTTTTTTTTGAGGGGGAAGCCTAAAAGTCATTTAAATTGGGAGGTTTTCCCTTTGCTGGTCTAGAAATTTCTTCCTGAAAGAGCCGACACTTCCCTCCCAGCTCTTCACTAGTGAGAGAAGGAAAAACAAGACTTGTTTTCCAAATGGCTGAGTTTGATTGGTTTGTAGCAAGTGAGGACTTGGAGAGTTCCTAATTACTTTCTGGAACAATCTGTGTAGCTGGGAAGTCGAGGGCTGCGTGAGGCCTGCTGGATGCCAGGCAGGTGGGCCAGGGCCCCTGACTAAAGAACTTGGAAAATTCTCTGGCACCCACTGCCAGCACCTCTGCCACCCCATCCTCACAGCTCACAGTTAGAGAACAAGATGAATCTAATGAATTTCAAATTGTGATTTGGACAGCCTAGGAATGAGGAGGTAGGGCTTGAGATGACCCTAGGGAAACACACAGGAATTCAAGAGGTTTTTTTTTTTCAGATTGCCAAGAAATCTTCATCTTTGTCACTTTGAAATTTTCTGGTATTGCTTGGTTGGGTTTAGTCGCTAAGTCGTGTCCGACTCTTGCGACCTCATGGATTGTGTAGCCTGCCAGGCTCCTCTTTCCATGGGATTCTCCAGGCAAGAATACTTAGAAACTCTAAAATGTCCTGTTCCAAATTGAGACAAGAAGGTTTTGAAAACTATCACTGTGTCTTTAGACTATGGGGACAGTAGTGGGGCCTGTGTATTTTTCTATTGGTAGCGAATTTGATTCTGCTGTATCAAGTTGTGGTCTCTTTCCCCAGTATTTTAGTTGGTTTATAGCCTTAACAATCATCATTTTATACTATAGTTTAAGATCTGCTGGGATAAGAATCTGCTGTGTGCTCTCAGAATCCTCTGATTGTTTTGCCCATTTATTTTTCTATAGAATTTAAGAATCATTCTTACCAAATTCTGTAATGACCTTGGTGATGCCTTGACTGGATTTTGAGTCAATCTGTAAATCAAGTTGGGAAATAGCATTGTTAAACCTTCAGCCAGAAGTTTGGTCTCGTCTTCGTTTGAGTTTCTATTTCTTACATTAAGGATTTGTGTTTTCTTTATATAATTCTAATATATCCTTTGTGGAGTTTGATATGTGAATATGTATCAAGTATTTCCCAAGTGTTTGATATGTTTGTTGCTATTGTGAGCAGAATCTGCTTTATCAGTATATTCAGGCTGTTGATTATTGATTATAGAAATGGTATTGATTTTTGTGCATCTTTCTCTTGTTTTGCTCCCTTTAGAATTGGTTGGTTTATGAGGCATCCAGGACCTGCTCCAGCAAACGCTGAAAGGTGGCTGTGGGAAGGTTTGTAGAAGAGAATCCCGCAGGTAGGCGAGAGTCCCGCTAAGTCACTGGTTGCCAGATGCCAGTGCACCGTGGAGTGAGAGAAATCAAGATGATGTCGTGGGGTTTCCGTCAGGTTAAGCGTATTCCAGGAAGGGGCTGTCCTTGAGATGGAGGCTGCAGAAGCTTCCTACCTTTCGGTATTTCAGTGTCATTTCTTTTTGGATGACAGTTGATAGCAACTTGGGGCTTTTTGTTGGAAGATATTAGAGGACTTTTTAGAAGTGTATTTAAAATTTGGTTTTTATTTAGTTTTTTAAATGACAGCATATTAAAAAAACTCATTGGCAACCTAGGTTGGCATTCCATATTAATTTGAACATTTTAGTGTTTTCTGAAATGTCAAAATCAGGAACTTCCAACTCATGTTCTTTTGGACTTCACAGTTCTGTGTTATTTGGTAATTCTGGCCTTTTTTTTTTTTTTTTAATTTAAAAATAAGTTTTGGTTTATCCTTTTGTCTTCTAGTTAGTCTTGTCATGTAGTTAGATTCATGTTTTTATTTCTTCCTTCCTCTTTTCCTGGCTTCTTCACCCTTCCTTTGTGTGTTGCCTTGTTCCTGAGACTGTGTGAGAGACAGGAGTCATTGCTCCTTTTCTAGAGGAGGTGGGTGCAGTGGGGCATCCTCACTGTGCTTCTTTGTTTAAAGGGATTTTCTCAATGTCTTTTCTCTGAAGCTACTTAGGTGGGTTTTAAAAGGAAACAGGGACTTCCCTGGTGGTCTAGCGGCTAAGACTCTGAGCTTCCAATGCATCCCTGTTCAGAGGATTAAGAGCCCACATGCTGTGTGGCATGACCAAAAGTGTACAAAAATAATAATAAAATAAAAGGAAGTAAGATGGTATCCTGTGAGAGGAACTCAACAGAAAGGCTAGGATGAGAGACAAGAAGCCAGATTGGGAACAGCTGGGGCTGGAGATACATCTTGCCTCCTGCTTCATAGCTAACCAGTGGCACTACCTGTCCCATCTTCTGCCTCCACGGTTGCAAAATAAGGTCCTTCAAGGGTCTAAAGAAACCTACCTTCCAGAGCTGTGAAGGTGATCAAATGAGGAAAGGAATTGGCAAGCAAACTGGTATTGAGCTGCTGAACTGATAGCTTAATTGATGGTAGCTCAGGTGGTGGTGGTGGTGGTGAAGGCCAAGAAGCCAGGACAGCAATGGTGCTTCTCCCAGAGAGGCAGGAAGAAGCTAAGGTAAAGTTGGGGCAGCCAGTCAGGTTGGGTCTTGTGTCTTAGTGGCCTCTTATGTACCGCATCTTTATCCATTCATCTCTTGAAGGAAACTTAGATTGCTTCCATGTTTTGGCTATTGTAAATAGTGGAACATGTATCTTTCTGAATTGGACTTTCTGTCTTTTCCTGATGTATGGCCAGGAGTGGGATTGCTGGGTCATATGGTAACTCTGTTTTCAGTGTTTTGAGGACACTCCATACTGTTATCCATAGTGGCTGCACCAATGCACATTCCCACCAACAGTGCAGTAGGAGGGTTCCCTTTTCTCCACATCCTCTCCAGCATTTGTTATTTGTAGACTCTTTGGTGTGAGATGATACTTCATTGTAGTTTTGTTTTACATTTCCTAATAATTAGTGATGTTGGGTATCTTTTCATGTTCCTCGAGAGATGAAATCTTAGCTCCTTGGCAGTACAGGTGGGGAAACTTGAGGCTCAGAGATGGGACCTGCTAGGAATGGCAAAGCCATCTCTTAGATGAGAACTTTTGTGATTCAGGTTTAGTGCCTGTTCATTCCGACAGGTGAGGCATCTTCACTGAGATGCAGACGTGAGCTGAGGGCTCGGATGTCAGCCCCTTGATATCAGATCTACTTTTTGTGAGCATCCAAATGGACAGTTCCCAGCTTCACATTCTTTTCTTGATCACTTTAGAACTGACATTCTGCCAGCTTCTTGTTAAAGAAAGAACAGAGCAGGAACTGACCAGAAGTGGTTTGGAAGCTAGAAATAGAACTATACCTGCCCTTAGTAATCAAGCCTGGCAGAGTCCACCCAGCAGCCAGGAAAGGCTTGGGCAAGGTTAAAGTGAAGATAATCTGGTGACACTTATTTCTGCCGGTTGTTCAAAAATTCACCCAACTCCCAAAGCACCTGTTAACTACTTAAAGCTTGTCCCCCAAATATGGAAGTTAGGTACAAGAGAGACAAGCCAGTTTTCTCAAGATGTCTGCTCCGTGAAGTCTGTAACATAGCAGCAGCTCCTGCCTGGCGTTTCTTTGAAATATTTAATGTTTAATTACATGTAGAATATATGAACTAGTACATCACCTAAGAAGTTTAAAATACTAACTAGAGCTAAAGCATGTAGAATATATGAACTAGTACATCACATAAGAAGTTTGAAATACTAACTAGAGCTAAAGGCCAAAGTCTGTCTAATAACCCTCAACTTGTGACCATCTCCATAACCCACCTCTCAAATGCCCCTGAGGTTACCAACTTCACATACTGGCCAGTTTCCACAGCAAAATTGCTTTAAAAAACACAGTAGAAGCAATGTCTATGCCACTTTGTGGCTTTTCACTTGGCCCTGGATCTTGGAGACCCTTGGCTGGGTCACGGAAGCTGCCTGGCTCTTAGATTGTCAGCCATCATCTCTGAAGAGAAGATGCTGATAGTCCACCCCCCACCCACCCACCATGCACTTGGTCCCTGTTAGAAGGCCATTGCCCCTGTCCTTTCACCTGCTTCTGTGTGTGTTCCCAGGGGCTTCTCTAGGGTTGATCTCGGGCAGTGCGACTGCTGAGGTAGATCTAACTGTCTACCTGGGTCACAGGTAGACATGGGGCCTCGGCTCGGCCGCCCTTCAATACAAGGCCACCAGTTTGATCCCCAGCAGCACATGTGACTCCACTCTCCACACCACCCTGTTCTTCTCGCTTGGAGAGCCCAGACCTCCCCAGGGTGGGCGTGAGGGCTTGAGGCTGGGTCTGTGGGGTTGTGACCTGGCCTTCATTATTCTTATCTCTAATGGGTCAAGAAAAAACACTGAACTTCAGTGAAGTTTATTTCAGAGTCTGCCATGAAGACAAAGGGTGGAAAAACCTTAGTAAAAGATCTGAGAAGAGAGAGGCCATGTATGCTGGGGTCAGGGCCACTTTTAGTTCTTGAAGGTAACTGAGCTCCTGTTCAGATCGCTACTACAGGGCAGCTGATCGTTTTGAACCCAAGCAGTAGACCTCTTTTCCTAATCCTGGGTCTGGACAGTTTAAGTTCAGAAGGGCTGCACTTTAAACAATGTTCTTCGGCCTTTTGAATCTCTGTCCTCCCCCTGCTCCTACCCAGCCACTCACTGCAGGCATAGACAAGTTTGTCATGGTGCACAACTAGGGTGACTGTCGTTGTCATCCAAATGGGACATACTTGAGTGTGGAAGGCAATGCTAATGAGGAGAAAGGTGCTGAGATGACAGGTAAACCCTGGCTTTCCCTTAATAATAGTATTAATGATGTGGCACTAAAATACATAAGTAAAGGAGATAATACAATTAATAATATAATTATTTTTAATGATGTCCCATCTCAAAGTATTTTTCAAATATGCTTGTGTGTGATGAGAGAGGGTCTGCAGTTGAGAGCACTTGTGGAATTGGTTGAACTACCTGCATGAAGAGTAATGTGCTTGTCTGTTTCTTTCTGAAGTCACTATGGAAACAGGGCAAAGAGCAAACTCATGAGAGAAAAACGGGAGCTTTCCAAGAGGTTCCTTGGGGGCTCCTGACCAAGAGCTGAGGCCTGTTGTTGAGGGCTTCCTTCAGCAGCAGCTTTGGTGGGCTGGGGGCTCTGGGCTGGCAGAGCTGTGGAAATGCTCCAAAGCACAGGACGTGGAGTCGAGGAGGCTCAGTCCAGCCAGGTGGCTGCCTATTGTGTGGAATGGCCACTTCTAAGCAAATAACATAGTCAGAATTTTCTGAGCACAATAGCAGCTTAGAAATTAGAGAAGCTTTTGCAGTCTCTTAGAAATGTGGAGATCATTTGTGCTCAAACTTCTTGCTCTTGTAGCTTCATGATTTTGCCATATTGCCACACTCTAGCCATGAAATGGTTTTCTTTAGGTTCACTTGCTTTCTTTACATAAATGATTTTGGTTTTAAAGGACAGTTATACCACCATCACTTAGCTCCTGGCTGAGTGTTTCTCAAATATATATACAGTATGCCAAGATCAATGCATAGCTCTTAAAACAGATAGTGGTGGTCCTCGTCTCTAGAAATCAGCCCAGACACTGCCTACATCCAGTCCAGCACCCTCCGCTTCCTGATAGACACTCGTGTGGAACCCAGAGGGATTGTGAAGACAGGTGGTCTTCCTGTATCCCTCACCATCAATGGGGACAGGTTAGATTTGACCCCAGAACCAGGGACGGCCTCTCCTGGTGGATGTGTGGTGAGAAGAGTTCTCCCATGCTGCAGTGCCCTGTGGAGTCTCACCAGGACCCAGGGGCTGGGGCGGGTCTGTTTTCAGTGACACCTGCCTTCTCATAATACATCGACAGATGCAGTTGTCTTGCTCTGCTTTTACCATGACATTTGCTGTCACTTCACATACTTCAGTTCCATTTGCAGACGCAGCCAAGAACGAGGCTTAACGGGGGGCTTCACCCCATGCCCTTGGCCTCAGCAGAGCTGCCTCACGAGCAGTGCCCCCAGGCCCAGGAGGGCTGCGGCTACCCTTCTCACTCAGGGGTTTGGTAGGGGAGAGGGTCTTCCATGGCGCTCTCTGTTTTTGACTGACTGCCAGAAAATGCCAGGAAAGAGCCTGTGCCTGAAAGGCCATGTTCAGACATAGTGAGGTTCAAAAGCAAGCGGCCTCTGCATGATGAAGGCAAAGCGCTGTTCATGAGCAGCACACGGTCAACCCAGATCAACTCACGTGGCGTCTTCGCTGCCTCCATGAGAAGGTGGGCAGGGGAGCAGGGGGCCCAGTTGATCAGGTTACCGCCTGTTGTTTCTTGGGTCGGCTGGAGGGGTTACAAGGCTCATTGTGGTATTTTTAAACACTGAATTTAAAAGGTATGCACCAGTGGAATGGGACATCTGACACCAATCCGGGGCACGCAAGGAGGGGACTCGATGTTCCGTCACCTGCCAGGACCCACTCCCTTCTCTGCCAGAGAGTACCAGCGCACACTAGGCCCTCAGCAAACTTCTGTTGAATACTTTTTTGACGTGTATATTTTTAAACTTGTTATGGAAGTTTCCAAGTGCCCCGAGGCAGAGAGGGGCCAGGACCCCAGCACGTCTGCATGGTCATCAGCCCCGCTGCCCTGCTTCCCTTGGTTGCCTCTACCTTTTCTCTGGGTGGACTTTAAAGGGTCTCAATTCCAGAAATCATCTCATTTCACCCCTGCACTTTTTGAGTTCTTTTGGGGGCTGTTGAGGCCACCCTCTTCCTCCATTCCCCAGGGGTGAGCGTGTCAGGTCATGAACCTGTTTTCCCTTCTTCCCCACAAGATGTGTAACCATAGCACAGACCGGGTGGACCTGGCCTGAGGGGCAGACCTCACTCCTGCGAGCCCGAGTCTCCCAGGGCCACCACCCAACATCTGAGTTCCCTCTTAAAGGCCCCAGTTGCTCACTGGAAATGTCCTCAGTTTCCCCAGCGAAGTGGACACATTTCCAGTGAGCAGGCAGATTGCAGCTGTGGTCTTTCCAAAAGAATGCACACATGGAGCCTACCGGGCCCAAATCAGCGTGATGTCAGTTGTCACCATCCGTGTGGAAAGATTTTGCCCCCGCCAGCTGCCGGGCCCCTTGTGCTGTATTAATCCCAGGGCCGTGGGGCCCATCAGGGTCAGCAGCCAGGCAGGGGGACAGCTGTGGTGGATGCCGCACCACGCTCCGTGCATGTGCTCTGTGTCCTGGGCACACAGATGGTGCAGAGGCCCCCAGCCCGCGCCTGTCTTCTCCTTGTAGGGTCGGGAATGGGCTGGGCTGACAGTACCCTTGACACAGGAGCCAAGTTAAGAGCTGTGAGATGGGGTGGAGGGCTCAGCCGCTGCATTCCAGGTCAGCTGACGTGTTTATTGGAAGCAGTGGCATGTGCTGGCCAGGGAGACCCTGTATTCCAACAGCTGGGGGCACTAGGCTTTTATGTGCCAAGGCTGCACAGATACTGTTAATGTCCCAGGACACACGGAAGCCCAGTCATGGCTGGGTAGAGGGGCAGGGGGGTTTGGAGGCCGCCGCCTCACCATGGCCAGATATGGTCAGGAGAGTGGGGCGGGATTAGGTCTGGGAAGCAGCCCAGCATGTGAAGAGGTAGCGGGAAGGTCATGTGAGTGAGCTAAAGGCCCTGGCAAGCGGAGGGGGGCGGGCAGGTGAGGACTCTGAGCGGGTGCTGGGGACAGGGGACCCGCCCACAAGGGACAGGTCTGGAAGTGGGAGGTCAGCAGGACCCAACCCCCAGCTCAGAGGGGAGTGGGAATACAGCTTTGGTTCAGACCCTGGTTTTGGCTGTAGAACAGACCTGAACACCTGCCTCACCACCCCACCAGTGCCCCCTGGGCAACTGTTCCTCTGCCTAGGACCTTTCTCCCTTCGCGCACAGGCCCCTAAGTGCCACCGCTGTTACTAACAGCAGAAATTCATCTGTGGATGCCCGTCACCCCAGAAGGGAGCTGGACGCTGCCCCCAGGCCTGAACCCACCCAGGATATGTTTCATTCGCACAGATTTTTTTTAAAGTCTGACTTCTGTTAGCCATGAATGTTTCGATCATAGGAGATTTTCCCAAAAGCTTTGGAGATTTGACTTTTCTGGGCCTAAGGGAGCCTTTGGGTGTCTGGGGCCTGCAGTCCACGGGCCCTGAAGCTGAGGGGCGGCTGCCCCCTGTCGGTGAGCCACAGACCCGCCACCACCTGGCCCCATCAGTCAAGGCTGAGCAGGCCTGGCCTCTGTAGGCATCTGCACTTGCCTCCTGCAGTAAAGTGGAGCTATTATTATCTCAGGAGGAATGAGGGCCATCAGAATTAGCCTCTGAGCGGCTGCCCAGGGCCTCCTTGACTTTGTCTTGACATTGGGCTGGAAGACCTGGGCTCGTGGACCTGCCTGGAGCAGCCTGGCCTGGCGAGGAGGCAGTGGAGGAAGGGGGCAGTGAGCCCTCCCTGGGCCTTCGCCAAGCCCATGGGCCCAGCGAGGTAGCCTGGTTTTCTCTAGCGGCCACTTAGCAGTCTGAACAGACTCCACAGGGTCAGGGTAGTGACCACGGCTACACCAACATCTGTGCAGCTCTGGGCCTCTCAGCTGTGGTTAGGAAGGCATAAAGGAGGCTGGGGCAAGGCTGAAGCCTGGGTGTGGCTCAAGGCACAGAGGAGGGAGAGGAGGAGGGCGCTGCACTGGGTGGTCTCTTGGGGCCTTCGAGGCCTTGGCTGTGGGCAGCCCTCGAGTAATTCCTGTTCCTGTGCAGAATTTCCTCCTAGTCCTCTGTGGTTCTGACTTCACTACTGCTTGTCCAGGCCCCTGGGAAGAGCCACGGCAGCTGTGACTACGGCTAGGCCTTCAGAGACACCTTCCTGGGGTGTTGGGAGGTCCTCTTTCCTTGAGGAGCTTGGCCTAGAGAAGCTCTCCTCCTGCCGTGTTTGTCCCTCTCTGTTCGATGAGTCTTTTCCCTGGTGGCTCAGCGGGTATAAGAATCTGCCTGCAATGCGGGAGACACGGGTTCAATCCCTGAGTCGGGAAGAGTCCCTGGAGGAGGAAATGGCTACCCCTCCAGTATTCTTACCTGAAAAATCCTATGGACAGAGGAGCCTGGTGGGCTCCAGTCCATGGGCGTCACAGAGTCGGACACAAGTGAGCACATACAACAAGTGGTGCCTGCTCTCCCAGGAGAGTATTCATTCGTTCAATCTTCACAGTAATCTGAGAGGGAAGCTGAGGCACAGAGAGGTCAAGTAACTTGCCTGAGGCCACACAGCTGGAAAATGGGGGAGCCCAGATTTGAACTCAGGTGGTGGGTCAGGCTGGAGCTGGGGTGGCTTCCAGAGGCCAGTGTCTGGGAGGCTTTCCCTCTGAGACCTTCTGTGGACTGTGTAGTAGAGGGTCTCTGCTGCTTCTGGGCCCTTCCTCAGCTCCTGGGGCTTAGTCTGTCCTGAGCTGGTTCCTTGGGGCCTGGAGCCCACGTGGTGGGGAGGGTGCCTCACTGGCCTTACGGACACCAGCAGTGCCTCCCCTCCTCTGGCCCCCTTTGAGGAGGACGCTCATCCTCATATTCCGGACAGGGTGATACAAGTTTTCCCGGGTTTTCTGACCAGTGAGGAAAGTGATCCTAGAGAGAGTTCAGTACGAGAGCCACTTCTCTAGTCCCGAACCTGGACACCCCCATGATCTCAGTGGAGCCCCGCCCATAGTACTGCTCTCTGGGTGATTGACCTTGCTGGGACTAGAGCCTTGGCACAAAGTGCCCCAGGCCCCTTTTCTTAGGAGACTCTCCAGGGTAGGTTCCTATGCCCGCCCACCCTCTCCCACCCTGGACACTTTTTGGACCTGCTCTGGACCTGTAGCCCTGTGGTCTCAGGTAGGTGATGTGGGTTTCCTTGTCTGCATGATGGTTGGGTGACGCATCACGGGTCCCACCAGCTTTTTCCCTCCCATTGTGAAGGAGGCCACACCATACAGCTCCCAACCCCACCCCTGCTTTATAGCATCAGCAGGGCCTCGCAACTCTGACTCCTTCCTCTGGCCAAGTAGAAGGGCTAAGGCCAGCAGGAGTTAACTTCACACAGGTGATCTGTCTGAGATCATGTTGGAGGCCTGGGAGGGCTCCACTCGGCCCATTTCATTACAGCCTACTCGCTTTTACCTGAGAAGGGGCCGTTCTCAAAATCATGGCTACTTCTCTAAATCAGCAGACAACAGCCTGAAGATCACCCGTAAATGTCCGCTGCACTGAGGGCTGTTTTGGCTAATGGAAGGAGGACACCAAGTTGAAGATCCATCTGGGTGTGACCTTGGGGGTTGTGGGCATGTTGTGGTGTGTGAGGGGGTTGCTTATCCTGTTAACCCTTTGCCCCCTTTTCTCTCTCTCCCCCAAGCCTTTCTGCTTTCAGTGTCCTTGGAGCCATCAGCAGCTGTGTCCCCCACAGAGCCCTGACACTACTCTGTGTGGTACCACTGAGCCTCCTTAATGCCCTCCTTGCTGTGAAATCTTAATGCTTCAGCCTCTTCTTGACGGGTATCTCATCTTGCCCTTGAAGGAGAGCTTTGCTCAGAAAGTAGAGTCCTGGGAGGTAAGGTGTGGTGTCCACCCTCCAGTAGAATCCACCTATACTTAAGTGTCTCCATGTGGCAGGGTCTGCAGATATCAGTGAGACTGGGGTCCTATCTGGGCCAGCTACGGGCCTCTTAGAAACACCTCATCACAGCTGACCTTAGGTTCATGACTGGGCTTCTCTAAGAGGCCTGATTAATTCATGATGCCCCCCTTCCCCCCACCCATAGCCACCCGAGACACGAGGATTTACTGTACCAGTGTATTGCCAAGCTGTATTGGTTGATAAGCAGGAAACTCCAGACCATCTGTTTAAAAATAAAAAATTAACAGCAGCACAGCCCTAGAGCTAACACTTTGTACTGCTGCATAGTAAATGAGCCCACTGGATGCAGTGACCTCGGCTGAGGTGACCACGGGCTTGTCCTCCATCCCTCTCACCCGGGGCACCAGGTTTGTGGAAGGCAGACCACCACCACACCACCCCTCTCTCCCAACAGCCAGCATCACTCGTCCTAGCTGCTCCCAGGCCCCTCGTCCAGGTCTGGCTGCATTTGAGGGTTTCTAACTCTTCTTTAGACCCCAGAGACTGTTCCCAGCAGGATGTCCATCCCATCAGCTGAGAGTCCTCGTGGTCAGTCTCATGGACCTGTCATAGAGGCCAGCCTACAGGGCAGGACACAGGAGCACAGGCCGAAGAGGGCTTCTTGTGACCGCTAAGGACAAGCCTTTTGCTTGGCGCCTGGGTGAGCTGCCAGCCCCCTTTTGATTTGCAGCTTTTGTTGGATTTGGGGCAGCATCTCTGTCCATCGCCACGGCACTGGATGGTTGGGTGGGGGTTGGGCATGGTCATGGCCGCCTCTCTGGGGCCCCCTTGCAGGACGACATTGTTAGCACCACCCGTCATTCAGACCAAGGCAGTGACAGAACCTTCCCAGAGAAGCCTTTGGAAGTGAAATGTTGAGCCCATGGCAGAGCCACGGTCAAGTTCTTCTGCTTCCCATGGTGCCCTGAGCCTGCTGCCAAGCCCACGTTCAAAGGCTGTTTCTTCAAAGTTAATGGTGCCGCCTTTGAGCTGGGAGGGGAAGCGGGCAGTTGGGAGGCCCGTTTCCATGTGCATGTTTGAAGGGGTGGTAGGGGTTCTTTGGTTTATGATGGTGTGAGAACTTGGGCTGGGGAGAGGGGTCCGTGTCCACCTGGGTGCTACCTGGCCCCACGTGGGTGGGGCTGGGAAGAGGCATCAGGCACCGCCTTGTGGAAAGTGACCATGAAGGACCCTTCCGGAGGGCCCCCCCCAATCCTGTTGTGCTTGGTTCAGAGGGTTGGGCGGAGGCTTTCCTGAAGGGTCTGAGAGAGCAGCACCCACAGGCTGTGTACTCAGGAGCTAGGACGTTGGGGGTTGGATGAGGGGAAGGCCAGCCTGGCCTGGCCGCATGTCTGCCAGCTCCCCTGATGGAGGCCTGACCCGGTCAACCATCCTGTGGCGGCCAGTGAGCATCAAGATGAAAACCCAGGAGCGCAGGCCCCCGACCCCAGCCTTGGCCTTGAGCACCTGCAGCTCCCCATCAGCCCTCACATTCTTTAGCCCGCAGCTGTTGGCCAGTCTGCACTTCCCTGTGTGGCCCCTTTTGGGGTCTTTCTCCCTTACCCCAGCTGGACACCTGGCCTGGCCAGCCCTCCCCACCCTTGGGAAGCCTCTCTGACCATCAGCCCTCCTAGGACATCACATCCCTTTCGCCTGATCTCTCTGCCAAAGCCTATTTGCTGCCCATGGCTTCTAGTTCTTCTGGATGAGCACCCAGGGGGTGGCCAGAGCTGCTGTGCCAACTGAACGGTCCTCCAGCTTCTTCCTCCACACGTGGCACTCAGCAGGTGCCTAATAAACCTGTTTAGAGCTAGTAGATGGGTCTCTTTCTCTTTGTTGTACATGGAGCACAGCCCCACTCATGGGAGCCCTGGAAGCCCGTGTGCACACACATCCTGCTCTGCCCTCCCGCAGGCGCTCCTAACTCGTGGAGCCTAACACTACATCGCAGAGCACACTTAGAGCAGAGTAGGCATGGAGGCAAAGGCTGGATGAGGGGATGGGTGGGCAGACGAATGGATGCACAGAATACAGACTCAGACACGTGAGGATGTGCAAGAGGCAGCGAAGTTGAAAAGTGCAGAATGGCCTCCCGACAGTTGATGGGATGCTCTGGGCAGGTGTGGGGGTGAGCGGTGGCCCAGGATGTAGCAATCTGAGCAGAGGCAGGAGGAGAACACCCTGTTCCCAGTATAGCAGATTAATTCCTCTGAGAAACTGACCACTCCCCCCATCCCACCACCCCAATCACAACAGCAGTTGGAGTTGATGTACAATTCTGGGACCTGGTGCCCATTCACAAACTTTGCTGGGTGTGGCCTGGCTCCACAGGCTGGGAAGGGGAGCTGAGGGGGAACTGCAGGAACAGTGCCAGGCCTCCAGTCACCTCATGTTGGGGGTTTGCCTGGGAGATGGCTGTCCCTCTTCTGCTCCAGCAGTTAATACCAATCAGGCTCAGGTGCCCCCACAGCAGGGTACCAGGCAGAAAGGCCCTTGGATGGACAGGACAGGGAGGCCAGGGGTTCTGGGGAAGGTCAAGAGTAAGACTGAAGATAAGCCTTATTAGAAACTGATAAATTCTGCGGAAAAGTGAAGCAACCTAAGAGAAACAAGAAAACAAGGTACGCAGAAACAAAATGAAAAGACTATATCTACAGACCAAGACAAAATATTTGCAAATGAGGCAACTGACAAGAGCTTAAATTCCAAATATACAGCTCAGGCAACTCAATATCATAAAAACAACCCAATCAAAAAATAGGCAAAAGCCCTAAATCAACATTTCTTCCAAATGTCTGTGTGGAACACTTATTCCATACAGATGGTCAACAGGCCCATGAAAAGATGTTCCACATTGCTAATTACTGGAGAATGCAAATCACAACTACAATGAAGTAACACCTCCCACGGGTCAAAATGGCCACCGTTGAAAAGTCTATAAACAATAAATGCTGGAGCATGTGGAGAAAGGGAATGTTCTCCTGTTGGTGGGAATGTAAATTGGTGCGGCCACTATGGAGAACAGAATGGAAGTTCCTTAGAAAACCAGAAATAGAGCTACCACATGACCTTCAAATCCTACACGTGAGCATATATCCAGAGAAAAACACGATCCAAAAGGATACATGCACCCCAATGTTTGTAGCAGCACTACTTGCAATAGCCAAGACATGGGAGTATCCTAAATGACCACTAACAGATGAACAGATAAGGAAGACATGGTACATGTGTACAGTGGAGTATTAGCCACAAAAAGGAATGAGATAATACCATTTACAGCAACATGGATGGACCTAGAGATGATCATATTAAGTGAGATCAGGAAAAGACAAATGTTATCACTTCCATGTGGAATCTAGAAAGAAATGATACAAATGGACTTACTTACAAACCAGAAACAGACTCAAAGATGTAGAAAAAAAATTTATGGTTACCAAAGGGGATGGGTGGGGGAAGGGACAAAAGGAGGTTGGGATTAATATATACATTAGTGGTAAAGAATCCACCTGCAATGCAGGAACTGTAGGTTCGGTCACTGGGTCGAGAAGATCTCTAGAAGGAAGGCATGGCTACCCGCTCCAGTATTCCTGCCTGGAGAATCCCAGGGACAGGAGCCTGGTGGCCTACAGTCCACGGGGTCGCAAAGAGTTGGACATGACTGAAGTGACTTAGCATGAATGCATGTATAAAATAGATAATCAACAAGGACCTACTGTATAGCACAGGGAACTCTACTCAAAACTATGAAATAACCTATATGGGAAAAGAATCTGAAAAAGATATATGTATAACTGCATCACTTTGCTGTACCCTTGAAACTAAAACAACATTGTAAATCAACTCTACTACAATATAAAATGTTTTTTAAAAAGCAAAAAAAAAAAAATGCACTCCAATGTTCATAGCATCATTTACAATAACTAAGACATAGAAGCAACCTAAATGTCCACTGACAGATGAACAGATGAAGATGTGGTACACGTATATAATGGAATATTTTTGAACCATAAAGATGAAATAATGCCATCTGCAGCAGCATAGATGGAGCTAGAGATTGTCATATTAACTGAAGAAAGACAACTATCACATGATATCATATGTGAGATGTAAACAAAAAGACAAAATTACAGAACAGAAACAAACTCCCAGACATAGAAAACCATAGAAAACAAACTTAGGGTTACCAAAGGGGATAGTGGGACAGGGGGCAGGGGATAAACAGGCGTTTGGAATTAACATATACACACTAGTATGTAAAAATAGGTAAACAGCCAGGAATCTAGAGCACAGGATCTTGTAATAACCTATACTCAGTATCTTGTAATAACCTATAAGGGGAAAGAATCTGAAAAATGTATAATTTACAATGTAGTGCTAGTTTCAAGTGTACAGCAAAGTCATATATACATGAATTAACAAATTTTAAAAGTTTTTAAAAATATCACACAAAAAAAACCCAATCAAAAAATGGGCAGGAGACTTAAATAGTTCTTCCAAATATGGTCTATATAGACCACATTGTCCATCCACATAACCAAGAGACACATGAAAAGATGCTCTACTTTGCTAATTATTGGAGAAATGCAAATCAAAACTACAATGAGGTATCACTTCACACTGATTTGAATGGCCATCATCAAAAAGCCTACAAACAATAAATGCTGGAGAGTGTGGAGAAAAGGGGACCCTCCTACACTGTTGGTGGGAATATAAACATGCAGCCACTGTGGAGGGCAGTATGAAGGTTCCTTAAAAAACGAAAAGAAGAGCTACCAAGGGAAAGGCTACCCACTCCAGTATTCTTGCCTGGAGAATTCCATGGAGAGAGGAGCCTCCAAAGAGTCAGACACGACTGGGCAACTAACACACACACGCATATGGCCCTGCAGTCCCACACCTGAGGGTATATCCAGAGAAAAACATGATCCAAAAGGATACATGCACCCCAATGTTTGTAGCAGCACTACTTACAATAGCCAAGACATGGGAGTATCCTAAATGACCACTAACAGATGAACAGATAAGGAAGACGTGGTACATGTGTACCGTGGAGTATTAGCCACAAAAAGGAATGAGATAATACCATTTACAGCAACATGGATGGACCTGGAGATGATCACACTAACTGAAGCCAGAAAAAGACAAATGTTATCACTTACATGTGGAATCTAAAAAGAAATGACACAATGGACTTATTCACAAACCAGAAACAGACTCAAAGACGTAGAAAAAATATCTATGGTTACCAAAGGGGATGGGTAGGGGAAGGGACAAAAGGAGGTTGGGATTAATATATACAGTAGAGGGATTGGGGACAAGAGGAGAAGGGGACGACAGAGGATGAGATGGCTGGATGGCATCACGGAGAGTTGACGATGTGAGTGAACTCTGGGAGTTGGTGATGGACAGGGAGGCCTGGCGTGCTGCAATACATGGGGTCGCAAAGAGTCGGACATGACTGAGTGGCTTAACTGAACTGAACTGAAGTGGTAAAGAATCCACCTGCAATGCAGGAGCTGTAAGTTTGATCACTGGGTCTAGATCTCCTGAAGGNGTGAACTCTGGGAGTTGGTGATGGACAGGGAGGCCTGGCGTGCTGCAATACATGGGGTCGCAAAGAGTCGGACATGACTGAGTGGCTTAACTGAACTGAACTGAAGTGGTAAAGAATCCACCTGCAATGCAGGAGCTGTAAGTTTGATCACTGGGTCTAGATCTCCTGAAGGAAGTGCCTACAGTCCATGGGGTCGCAAAGAGTTGGACATGACTGAAGTGACTTAGCACACAAGCATGTATAAAATAGATAATTAATGAGGACCTACTGTACAGCACAGGGAATTCTACTCAAAACGGGCGACTCAGAAAGTAAAGAATCTTCCTGCAATGCAGGAGACCTGGGTTCATTCCCTGGGTTGGGTAGATTCCCTGGAGAAGGTAATGGCTACCCACTCCAATGTTCTTGCCTGGAGAATCCCACAGACAGAGGAGCTTGGTGGGCTAGACAGTCCATGGGGTCACAAAGTCAGACATGACTGAAGTAACTTAGCATGCAGGTGTATATGAAACAGATAATCAGCAAGGACCTATTGTATAGCACAGGGAGTTCTACTCTGAAATAACCAGATGGGAAAATAATCTGAAAAAGAATGGATATATGTATAACTGAATCACTTTGCTGTACACCTGAAACTAACACAACACTGTAAATCAACTATGTTGCTGTGGTTTAGTTGCTAAGTCATGTCCATCTCTTCTGCAACCCCGGGAACTGGAGCCTTTCAGGCTCCTCTCTCCATGGGCTTTCCCAGGCAAGAATAGTGGAGTGGGTTACCATTTCCTGCTCCAAAATAAACTATGAAAGTGTTAGTCACTCAGTCATGTCTGACTCTTTGCGACCCCATAGACTGTAGCCTGCCAGGCTCCTCTGTCCATGGGATTCTCCAGGCAAGCATACTGAGTGGGTTGCCATGCCCTCCTCCAGAGGATCTTTCTGATCCAGGGATCGAACCTGGGTCGCCTGTATTGTAGGCAGATTCTTTAGCATCTAAGCCACCAGCGAATTCCAACATAAACCATACTACAATATAAATTTTTTTTAAGTTAAAAAAAAACAAACCATGCACTCCAATGTTCATAGCAGCATAGTTTATAATAGCTAAGATGCGGTGGCAACCTAAATGTCCACTGACAGAAGAATGGATATAGAAGATATGTTACATATATATGTGTGTGTGTGAAGTCACTCAGTCGTGTCCGACTCTTTGCGACCCCATGGATATATATATATATATAATGGAACACTTTTAAGCCATAAAATAGGAAATAATGTCACTTGCAGTAACATGGATGGACCTAGAGATGATCATTTTAAGTGAAAAAGTCAGAAAGATAACTATCATATGATATCATACATGGAATCTAAAAAAATGATTGAAATGAAATTACAGAGCAGAAATAGACTCACAGACATAAAGAAAGCAAACTGACAGTTACCAAAGGGGATAGTGGGGCTGGGGGTGGGGGGTGAACAGGAGGTTAGAATTAACAGGTACACCTTCTGTTGTTCAGCCGCTCAGTCATGTCCCACTCTTTCTAACCCATGGACGGCAGCACGCCAGGCTTCGCTGTCCTTCACCATCACGCGAAGCTTGCTCGAACTCATGTCTGTCGAGTCAGTGATGCCATCCAACCATCTCACCCTCTGTCATCCCCTTTTCCTCCTGCCTTCAATCTTTCCCAGCAAAAAGAAAGCAAACTGACAGTTACCAAAGGGGATAGTGGGGCTGGGGGTGGGGGGTGAACAGGAGGTTAGAATTAACAGGTACACCTTCTGTTGTTCAGCCGCTCAGTCATGTCCCACTCTTTCTAACCCATGGACGGCAGCACGCCAGGCTTCGCTGTCCTTCACCATCACGCGAAGCTTGCTCGAACTCATGTCTGTCGAGTCAGTGATGCCATCCAACCATCTCACCCTCTGTCATCCCCTTTTCCTCCTGCCTTCAATCTTTCCCAGCATCAGAATCTTTTCCAGTGATTTGGCTCATTGCACCAGGTAGCCAAAGTATTGGAGCTTCAATTTCAGCATCAGTCCTTTCAGTGAATATTCAGGGTTGATTTCCTTTAGGATTGACTGGTTTGATCTTCTTTCTGGCCAAGGAACTCTCAAAAGTCTTCTCCAGGACCACAATTCAAAAGCAACAATTCTTTGGCGGTCAGCCTTCTTTATGGTCCAACTCTCACATCCATACATGACCACTGGAAAAATCATACCTTTGACTACACACAGTTCAGTTCAGTCTGTCAGTCATGTCCGACTCTTTGCGACCCCGTGAATCGCAGCACACCAGGCCTCCCTGTCCATCACCAACTCCCGGAGTTCACCCAGACTCATGTGCATCCAGATGGTGATGCCATCCAGCCATCTCATCCTCTGTCATCCCCTTCTCCTCCTGCCCCCAATCCCTCCTAGCATCAGGGTCTTTTCCAATGAGTCAACTCTTTGCATCAAGTAGCCAAAGTATTGGAGTTTCAGCCTCAACATCAGTCCTTCCAGTGAACACCCAGGACTGATCTCCTTTAGAATGGACTAGTTGGATCTTCTTGCAGTCCAAGGGACTCGCAAGAGTCTTCTCCAGCACCACAGTTCAAAAGCATCAATTCTTTGGCACTCAGCTTTCTTCACAGTCCAACTCTCACATCCATACATGACCACTGGAAAAACCATAGCCTTGACTAGACGGACCTTTGTTGGCAAAATATCTCTGCTTTTTAATATGCCACCTAGGTCGGTCATTGGAGAAGGCAATGGCACCCCACTTAAGTACTCCTGCCTGGAAAATCCCATGGACAGAGGAGCCTGGAAGGCTGCAGTCCATGGGGTCGCTGAGGGTCAGACATGACTGAGCGACTTCACTTTCACTTTTCACTTTCATGCATTGGAGAAAGAAATGGCAACCCATTCCAGTGTTCTTGCCTGGAGAATCCCAGGGACGGGGGAGCCTGGTGGGCTGCCGTCTATGGGGTCACACAGAGTCGGACACGACTGAAGTGACTTAGCAGCAGCAGGTCGGTCATAACTTTTCCTTCCAAGGAGTAAGCATCTTTTAATTTCATGGCTGCAATCGCCATCTGCAGTGATTTTGGAGCCCCCAAAAATAAAGTCTGACACTGTTTCCACTGTTTCCCCATCTATTTCCCATGACTACACACACTACTATATAAAAATAGGTAAACAGCAAGAACCCACTGTGGACCATAGGGAACTATATTCCATATCTTGTAATAACCTATAAGGGAAAAGAGTCTGAAAAAATGTATATGTATAATTGATTTACAATGTAGTGCTAGTTTCAAGTATATAGCAAAGTGATTCATATATATATATATGAATTAAAAATTTTTTTAAAGTTTTTTAAAATACAAAAAACAAGCCAATGAAAAAAAATGGGTAGAAGGCCTAAATTGACACTTCTTCCAAATATAGTCTGTATGGACCACATAGTCCATACAGATCATCAACAGGAACATGAAAAGATGCTCCACATTGTTAATTATTAGAGATACGTAAATCAAAACTACAATGAGGTATCACCTCACACTGGTCCGAAAGGCCATCATCAAAAAGTCTACGAACAATAAATGCTGGAGAGTGTGGAGAAAAGAGAAGCCTCTACACTGTTGGTAGGAATGTAAATTGGTGTAGTCGCTCTGGAAAACCATATGGAGTTTGCTTAAGAAACTAAAAATGGGGCTACCGTATAATCCAGCATTCCCACTCCTGGGTATATATCCAAAAGGAGAAAACACTAGTTTGAATAGATACATGCACCCCACTGTTCACAGCAGCATTGTTTACAACAGCCAGGAAAAGGAAGCAACCTAATTGTCCGTCACCAGATGAATGGACAAGGAAGATGTGGTATATATACATATATATGTGTGTATGTAGGTAATGGAGTATTAGTGATAAAACTGAATGAATTCTCGCCACTAGCTACAAAATGGATGGACCTAATGAAGTTAGAGAAAGATAAATAGTATGTATCCCATATAAGTGGAATCTAAAAAAATAATAAAATCAACTTATTTATAAATCAGAAACCGACCTACAGACATAGAAAATGAATTTATGGGTGAGAAGGGGGAGAGAGATAAATTATGAGTTTAGGATTAACAGCTACACACCACTATATATAAAACAGAGAGCTCTCGGCCTTAGCGTCATCTTTTGAGAAACCTCCACGCCAAGAGGGTGAAGTGGAGGAAGAAGAGGATGTGCAGGCTGAAGCGCAAAAGAAGAAAGATTAGACAGAGGTCCAAGTAAACTGACACACCCGTGGAAGTCACAGAAGCAGAAACTAGGGAAGTCAGAGGTGAGGGACACGGTGCAAACTGTTGGACTGCATGCCTCCTATCTAGAACTTGTCTCAGTGGGTCCGGAACGTTTATAGCCATTCTGATCACCTCAGCCACCTCTGAGAGATCCACCTGGCTTTGCCCTGGACCTGTGACAGTCTCATTCTTGACTGGTTCTCTTCTCTGTTGTGGTTGAATGTATATATACTATATGTATATAAAAAATCATCTCTCTCTGCAGTCTTAAAGAAAAAAATAGATAAACAATAAGGGTTTACTGTATAGCAGTGGGAACTATATTCAATATCTTTTATTAACCTATAATGGAAAAGAATCTGAAAAAGAATATATATGTATAATCAATTTACAATGTGGTATTATTTTCAAGTGTACAGCAAAGTGATTCCTGTATCTATGTGAATAAATTTTTTTAAATGTTTTAAAAAATATCATAAAGACAGCCCAATCAAAAAATGGGCAGAAGACCTTAATAGACATTTCTCCAAAGAAGACATGCAGATGGCCAATAGGCACATGAAAAGATGCTCAGCATCACTACTTATTAAAGGCATGGAAGTCAGAACTACAGTGAAGGGACTTCCCTAGTGGTCTAGCAGTTTAGACAGTGCTCCACTGCAGAGGGCCCGGGTCTCACCTGGGTCAGGGAACTAGGTCCTGCACGCTGCAGCTGAGACCCGGTGCAAATAAATAAATGAACAAAACAAAACCACAATGAGGTGTCACTGCACATTGGTCAGAATGCCCATTATTAAAAAGTACAAATAAAAAATGCTGGAGAGGGTTTGGAGAAAAAAGAACCCTTTTACACTATTGGTGGGAATGTAAACTGACACAGCCACTGTGAAGAATGGTATGGAAGTTCTTTAAGAAACTAAAAATAGAGCTACCCTATGATTCTGCAATCCCACTCCTGGGCATACATCCGGGAGAAAAACTAGCAGTATGATTTACAATAGCCAAGACACGGGAGTAACCGAAATGCCCACTAACAGATGAATAGATAGGGAAGATGTGGTACATGTACACAATGGAGTATTAGTCATAAAAAGGAATGAAATAATATCATTTACAGCAACATGGATGGACCCAGAGATGGCCGTTCTAAGTGAAGTCAGAGGAAGACAAATGATATCACTTATATTGGAATCTAAAAAGAAATGATACAAATGGACTGATTTACAAACCAGAAAAAGACTCACAGACTTAGAAAAGAAATTTATGGCTACCAAAGGGGATAGTTTTTTTTTCGGGGGGGGGGCAAATAAGGAGGTTGGGATTAGCATATTTATTGTTGTTTAGTTGCTAGGTCACGTCAGACTCCTTTGCAACCCCATGCACTGTATTCACAGGCAGATTCTTTACCACGGAGCCACCAGGGAACCCCTGGAATTAACATACATGCACTATGATTTATAAATAGATAATCAAGAAGGACCTATGGTATAGCCCAGGGAACTCTATTCAATACTCTGAAATAACCTCTATGGGAAAAGACTCTGAAAAAAATGGATATATGTGTATGTATAACTGAATCACTTTGCTGTAAAAGTTTGTGTATGCTCAGTAGTGTCGTCAACTCTTTGCAACCCCAAGGACTGTAGCCCGCCAGGCTCCTCTGTCCATGGGATTCTTCAGCCAATAACACTGGAGTGGGTTGCCATTTCATTTCCTTCTCCAGGGGATCTTCCCAACCCAGAGATTGAACCCACGGCTCTCGAGTCTGCTGCATTGGCAGTCAGGTTCTTTATCATGAGTGCCACCTGGGAAGCCTGTACACCTGAAACTAAAACAACTTTGTAAACCAATTATACTATAATATAAAATAATTTTTTTTAAAGGCAAAAACAAAAATGCACTTCAATATTCATGGAAGTTAAAGTGCCATTCACTGTCATGTGCGACTCTTTGCCACCCCCATGGACTAACCTGCCAGGCTCTTCTGAATATGTAATTCTCCAGGCAAGAATACTGGAGTGGGTAGCCATTCCCTTTTCCAGGGGATCTTCTGGATCCAGGGATCGAACCCAGGTCTTCTGCATTACAGGCAGATTCTTTACCAATAGCAGCATAGTTTACAATAGCTAAGACACGGAAGCAACCTAAATGCCCACTGACAGATGAACAGATAAAGAAGAAGATGTGGTATATGTATACCATGGAATATTTTTGAGCCATAAAAATTGAAATAATGCCATTTTCAGTAATGTGGATGGACCTAGAGATTATTATATTAAGTGAAGAAAGTCAGAAAGACAACTATTACTATCATATCATATGTGGAATCTAAAAAAATGATTGAAATGAAATTATTAACAGAACAGAAATAGACTCACAGACGTAGAAAACAAACACGGCTACTGAGGGGGATGGGATGGGGTGGGAGATAAATGGGACTTTGAAATTAACACGGACACGCTACCACATACAAACAGATAAAGAGCAAGGGCCTACTGTAGAACGTAGGGAACTACATTTGTATCTTGTAATAACGTACAAGAGAAAAGAATCTGAAAAAGGTATGTTATTTACAATGTGCTAGTTTCAAGTGTACAGCAAAGTGATTCATATATATACAAATTTAAACATTTTTTAAGTTTCAAAAATTCATAAAAAAAACAACCCAATCGAAAGATGGGCAGAAGACCTAAATCGACATTTCTTCCAAATGTGGTTTGTAGGACCACATAGTTCATACAGATGGTCAACAGGCACGTGAAAAGATGCTCCACATTGCTAATTATTGGAGAATGCAAATCACAACTATAGAGGTTATCACCTCACACTGGTCCGAAAGGCCATCATCGAAATGTCTACGAACAATAAATGCTGGAGAGTGTGGAGAAAAGGGAACTCTTCTACACTGTTGGTGGGAATGTAAATTGGTGTAACCACTACAGAAAACAGTATGGAATTTCCTTAAGAAACTAAAAATAGAGCTACCATATGATCCAGCATTCCCACTCCTGGGTATATACCCAAAAGAAGAAAACATGAGTTTGAAAAGATACACGCACTCCAATGTTCATCAGTTCAGTTATACAGTCGTGTCCAATTCTTTGCGACCCCATGGACTGCAGCACGCCAGGCTTGCCTATCCATCACCAACTCCAGGAGCTTACACAAACTCATGTCCATTGAGTCGGTGATGCATCCAACCATCTCATCCTCTGTCATCCCCTTCTCCTCCTGCCTTCAATCTTTTCCAGCATCAGGGTCTTTTCCAATGACTCAGTTCTTCACACTGTTTACAACAGCCAACACATGGAAATAACCCTGTCCATCAACAGATGAAGGGATAAAGAAGATGTGGACTATTAGCCATAAAAGAGAATAAATTCTTGCTAGTTGCAGCCACACAGATGGACCTAGTGAAGTAAGTTAAAGACAAATATTATGTATCATGTATAAGTGGAATCTTAAAAAAACCCAATCATTTACAAATCAGAAACAGACCTATAGACATAGAAAATGAACTTATGTGCGGGAGGGGCACGGAATGGGAGAGGGATAAATTAGGAGTTTGGAATAAACATATACACACCACCATATATAACTAAACAATAAGGATTTACTGTATAGCACAGGGTAGTATATTCAGTGTCCTGTAATAACCTAATATGATCTGAAGTTGTAAACTTGAAGTTAATATAATAAATTAACTATAGTTGAATTTTTTAAATTAAAATATAAAAATAGAATTATAACATAATAGATGAGAAAATATAATCCATCACTTCTACAAATTTAAGTATTATTTCATGAGAAGAAAGAAAACAGATTGTTACTTTAAATGGGGGCCCCCAAGTGTTCCTCCCCAGTTGCATCTTTGCACCCTGAGTCTTCTCCACCTTCCACAGTATGGAGACTTGGGGCTGGATCATCCTCTATGGTGGGGGCTGTCCTGAGCACGGTGGGATGTTAAGCAGCATTCCCAGCCTTCATCCCTGGGATGCCACCCTCACCAGCTGTCACAACCAAAAACACCTCCAGACACTGCCCCAGGTCCTCCTGGGGGATATTCATGCCTGGCGGAGAACTACTCGTGCACAAGCAGCTTAAACAAATTTTACCTTGTCCTGCCTGGCAGAGAAAAAAAAATTTTTTTTAGCACATTAGCTGCTTAAACCTGATCTGGCAACTGTAAGTTCATTCTCTGTGTCTGTGAGTCTCTTCTTGTTTTGTAAGTACATTCATTTGTATCATTTCTTTTTAGATTCTACATATAAGGGATGTCATACAATATTTCTCCTTCTCTGTCTGACTTCCTTCACTCAGTATGACAATCTCTAGTTCCATCTATGTTGCTGCAAATGGCATTATTTCATTCCTTTTAACGCCTGAGTCATATTCCATGGTATGTATGTACCACATACATGTATGGCTGAATCCCTTNATATAAGGGATGTCATACAATATTTCTCCTTCTCTGTCTGACTTCCTTCACTCAGTATGACAATCTCTAGTTCCATCTATGTTGCTGCAAATGGCATTATTTCATTCCTTTTAACGCCTGAGTCATATTCCATGGTATGTATGTACCACATACATGTATGGCTGAATCCCTTCACTGTCCACCTGAAACTATCATAACACTGTTAATCGGCTATACCCCAATACAAATAAAAAGTTGAAAAAAATGCCTTTCAAGGGTCCTGATGACTGAGGATGTTTAGCTGAATGTAGAGACTGATGGATGAAGAGATGGTCCCAGAACAGTGTGTCTACAGGGGCTGGTGTGTCAACAGAAGCTAGTGTAGAAACAGAGGTTTCCTAGCTCTATCCAGGGCTCTGAGAAGTAACGACACCCAGTAGCAACAACCATACCCTACTCTCAGATTTTGGCTTCTAATCCAATAAAAGGAATCAGGCACCTTGCAAAAAAAGAGCTTATTCCTGGTCTGGGACCAGGACTGCAGGACAAGTGTGGAACCCAGACTAGGACCATCTGACCAGCCAAGTAGTACTAGAGTCATAACCCAGTGTATAAAACCAACATCTACAAGGCCACACGGATGTTAGTAATTCCAGAGAATTCATGCAGATGCCCCTTCAACTCCCCAGCTCTGAAGTCTGGGCAGGACAAGGGGACTTGCTCCCAGAGTCCATTGTAGAAAGGAGGGGGCGGACCGCCATGATCCAAGCTGAGCCCCCACATCAGTGGCAGGGCTGCATTGAGAGCCTAGAACTGAAGGGATATGATGAAAAGGCCTCTCCCAAACCCACGGCCCAAACGTCAGGGGTTCCCTACAGAACACCTGCCAGTACCCTTGAAAATGGTCATCAAAAACTAGGAAAATGCGAGAAAGTGTCTCAATCATGAGGAACCTAAGGAGACGTGACAGCTGAGTGTCAGGTAGGGTCCCCCAGGAGATTCTGGAGCAGAAAAGGGGCTTGAGTGAAAAGCTAGTGAGATCAGAATGATGGGTGGAGTTCAGTTAATAATAATGTATCAGTATTGGCTCATTGTGTGTGGTGTGTGTGTGTGCTCACTCACTTCAGTTGTGTCCGACTCTTTGTGACCCCACGGACTGTAGTCCTTTGGGCTCCTCTGTCCATGGGATTCTCCAGGCAAGAATACTGGCATGGGATGCTATGCCCTCCTCCAGGGGATCTTCTCAACCCAGGGATCGAACCCTCATCTCTCAGGTCTCCTGCATTGGCAGGCGGGTTCTTTACCAGCAGTGGCAAAGCCCCACTTCCCACTAGTGGGCAGCCCCACTGGCTCATTAGCTGTGATGAATTACTAATACCTTGGCATGTGATAATGGCAGAGCACAGGTAGTGGCAGTTTCTCTGTAAGTCTAAAACCTCTAAAATACAAAGTTTACTTAAAATATAGGTGTACAGGGAGCTCCCTAGTGGTCTGGCAATTAGGATTCTGGCCTTTCACTGTCACAGTCCTGGGTCAATCTCTGGTCAGGGAACTGAGATTCTGCAAACTGCACAGTGCAGCCAAATAAGATAAAATACAAGTGTACAGAAAACTATTAAATACTGAACAGATAAACAATAAGGTCCTACTGTATAGTACAGGGAACTATATCCAATATGCTGTGATAAACCATAATGGAAAAGAATATATACACACATACATTCTTTTTCATATTCTTTTCCATTATTATCTATATCTGAATAGCTTTGTTATATGGCAGAAATTAACACAACATTGTAAATCAACTACAATAAAGAAAAAAAGAAATATAGAGAGGCATGGATAAAAAAGATGTGGTGAATATATACTATATATACTATGCTACAGCCTTTGACTATGTGGACCACAACAAACTGTGGAAAACTCTTAAAGAGATGGGAATACCAGACCACCTTACCTGCCTCCTGAGAAACCTGTATGCAGTTCCAAGAAGCAACAGTTAGAACCGGACATGGAACAACAGGCTGGTTCCAAATTGGCAAAGAATTGGCTGTATATTTGTCATCCTGTTTATTTATCTTATACGCAGAGTACATCATGCAAAATGCCGGGCTGGATGAATCACAAGCTGGAATCAAAACTGCAGGGAGAAATATGCATTCCATGGAATACTACTCGGCCATAAAAAGAATGAAATAATGCCTTGTGCAGCAACATGAATGAACCTAGAGATGATCATATTAAGGGAAGTAAGCCAGACAGAGAAATGCAAAAAGCATATGATATCACTCAAATGTGGAATCTAATTTTTAAAAAATGATACAAATGAACTTATTTACAAACTGAAACAGACTGATAGGTATCAAAAACAAACTTTCCCAAAGGCAGAGGGACAAATCAGGAGCTTGGGATGAACACACACACACTACTATATATAAGGTAGATAAGCAACAAGGACCTACTGTGGAGCACGGGGAACTCTACTCACTATTCTGTGATAACCTACATGAGAAAAGAATCTGCAAAAGAATGAATATATGCATACATCTAACTGAATCACTTTGCTGTGTACCTGAAACTAACACAACATTGTAAATCAATTACACTGCAATACAATTTTAAGAAAAGATAAAGGCACTTCAAAATGTAAAAAAAAAGAAAATACAGAAATAAAGTTAGATGACACCATAATATACATACATATATACATGTATATATATGTACATACATATTGAGATAGTTTTGGGGCCAGACTCATGAGAAAGAGTGACAAAGGACCAGGCCTTCCTGGACGGAACCAGGCGCTACAGAGAGAACCACCCGAGGCCCTCACTCCAGTCGGCGCCTGCTGCTCTGACTCTGCATCACACTTCAAAGTTCGCCTGTTTACAGGGCTTGGGGGTCCTTCTCCGCCAGGATGCAGGCTGCACAGTGGGGCTCTGCCCTGCTCTGCCCAAGTCCTAGGTGTACTGCCACCCAGCAGGTGCACAGCCGACATCCAAGTAGAAGAGGCGAGGGAGACAGTCCTTTACGAGGGGGTTTCTGTGGGTGGGAATGGGAAGTCAGGGTACAGGTGGCGCCTGGGGCTTCAGCACCAAAGACAGGCAGTGAGCAAATGGGGAGTGGCTGCTGGTTCTGTGTTTAAGGCACAGGACAGGTGTGGTGGGATTTTGCACCCTGGAAGCCTCCAGGTGCCCCCAACATGCCCACCAGGACAGCCTGGGGGAAAGGCCACAGCCTCACTGGGCCAGAACCACTAGTTGCAGAGCCTTCCTGGTCAGCTCCCTGGCAAAGCCTGCCCCATAGCCGAGACTCCATAGGACCAGGCTTCCTGGCAGCTGGTTGGAGTTTCCACAAGATGAACAAAACTCAGAGCACACGCTTGGAGAAGGAAATTAGGGGAGGCTCTGTCTGCCTCCAATATCCCCCTTCCCCAAATTTTTCCCTTTCTCAAGAGGCAGGATGTTCTCATCACTGACTTGGGACTGATGACATCCTGATAAAAAGAGGACGTGCCCCTGTCCTGGGCACTTGCACCCACCTGTGAAAGTGGTCATCTGCGACCTATTCCTTCACATCTAAGTGGGATGTGAGGAAGGCTGGGGGGAAGGGTGTGGTTTGCTGCCAGGTGGAGGGGCTGTGATGGCGGGGCAGGGGTTGTCAATGTGAGCAAAAGCACCCCTCAACTTTCCTGAGAACCAGCTCCCTTCTGGGCAGAAGAGTGGGGTTGCCCAGCACCATCACCAGCTCTCTGTAGCTAGTCACTACCCACCTCTCCCGGCAGACAGTGTGAAAAGACATAAGCACACCCACTGCAAGCCAGGCTCTGACTTGGGCCCCAGGGACACAGGGAAGGACAAGCTGGATACCAGCCTGTCCTCATGGAGTGTAGACCCCAGGTGTGACACAGACCCTGGCCATGGGTATAGCAGGGTCTTGGCCAGGAGAAAGCAAGGAGGGCTTCTTGAAGGAGGTGGCATGTACCTGAGATGAGGAAGTCTCCAGATGACTAGGTAGAAGGGAAGTGTGCCCATGGGGGAGGGGGCAGCGAGTGGGAGGGCCTTGACCTTGCAAAGCCGCTCCCCTTCCAAGTCCCACCCCGAGCCTGGATTAGACTGAGGGGGCAGGGAAGAAAGAACTACCCAAGTGCTTCAGACAAATGACAACCTATTTGCATTTGGAAAGTTCCTTCTAGAAGGCCACTTCAGGCCAGAGGGGAAGCCGGGACACAAGTGGGGGGAGGAGCTGTTGGAGCTGCCCCTTGAGAGGTGGCAGCATCGAGCCAGGAGGAAGAGAGAGGAATGCAGAGAGAGCACTGGGTGCAGGCGGCCCTGACAGCCCTGACGGTGGGGACTGCTGAGAGGGACCACCCAGGAGACAGCAGGGATGGGCGAGGCCGGGAAGGGTGCTTTGGAGCCAGACATCTGATGAGTTTGGAGTCTCCCTCTGGTCTTCGAGTCCTCACCTGTCAAACAGGGAGCTGGAAAGGCTACTGGCCACGTCCCTCCGAGTCCAGGAGCCTGGGGATGGTGCCGATGTGGGACTATGGTCACCAAAAGGGGCTCGAGTCCCCACCCTCCCCCTCCCCCCAAACTTTAGGTACCAGGCATCACAGTCTCTCCTCCCTCTGATTAAACAGCCGTCCTCGCCCGCAGCCCACGTCCACAGCCGCCGGTGCCCTTTCTGCATGGGTGACTCACCAGAATTAATGTTCATTTGATTTTTACTATAAATTACGCCTCACATAATTTCTCCATTACTGGCTAGGACGGCTCCCCGGGAAGGCGGGCGGCGGCGTGGACACCCGAGCCGGGAAGCGCTGAGTCATCGCTCCGCCCACGCGCCGGCTGGCGGCCGCCGGCCCTCGCAGGTGGCTTAATGGATGCGGCTCCCCATCACTAATGGGAGATGCTCACCTCGGGCCCGGGAGCTCAGGGGGATAGTGAGAGCTTATGTTACAAGTCCCACTTGAATGTGGAAGAGTGAGATATTGAGGGTAAAAAAGAAAAATCTCTCTTTCAAAGATGCGAGGGTCACTTTCCCTCCTTCCAACTGTATTTACTGACTGTGCCCTGCATCGTGTGAAACGCTGGTGATGCCATAGAGAACAAAATTAGACGGGATTTCAGCACTTCCCCCCACCCCGGGGTCGGGGGGTGCTTGTGTCTGAACCAGAGACAGGCTGGTTGATCACAGAAGCACCTAGCAAACTGCTGCACATGAGGGTGCATGCCAGGACGGTGCCCCAGACCCCCACCCGACGAGGTGATCTGGGGCTGAGAGCCGGGATGCTCCGCCTGCAGAGCTGTGTGACAGCAAGTGCAAAGGCCCCTTGAGGGAGAACCCAGGGGGCAGGCAGGGCTCACGGAAAGCCAGGTGAGCTGGCAGAACAGTAGGCGGGGCTCAGAGTTCAGGGCTCTGGAGCCCCTGAAGAGGATGAGCTTAGTGTTCTGAAGATAGAGGGTGCACTGATGCTAGAGGGAGCGAGTGGGCCACAATCAGGTCTCTCTGTGGGATCATTTTATGGACAAGGGAGGAGGCGCTAGTGGTAAAGAACCTGCCTGCCAATGCAGGAGACGTGGGAGACACAGGCTCGATCCCTGGGTTGGGAAGATCCCCTGGAGGAGGGCATGGCATCCCACTACAGTATTCTTGCCTGGAGAACCTCATGGACAGTGGAGCCTAGTGGACTATGGTCCATAGGGTCACAAGGAGTTGGACATGACTGAAGTGACTTGGCACAACCATAGCCCAGAGTGAGCAGAGGGGCCAAGACCACTGGGGGTCATGAAAGGAGGGTCCCGAAGGGCCCATGGGCTCAGGGCCTGATTCCCCGGCCCATAGGAGACTTCAGGCCTCGTCTTCCTCATCAGCATGGGAACCATGCACTTCTTGGTAGGAATCCGACAAGTCTAGGATAGTGACTCATCCAGCCCAATTCCCCCAGCAGTGAAATAAACCAATTTGCTTAAACCTCCACTGATCTAGTACATTTGTCTTTTTTTTTTTTTTAATATTTGAAGCTCAAAAGAAACCAAAGTTTACACGAAAAGAAAAAAACCTAGCATCCTAGATTGAAGCAGACGTGTGCTTATCTGTTTTCCAAAAGAATTGAATTAAAAAACAAAGCCCACAAACAGAACCTCACGACGCTGTCTGCGCCAGGCCCCTCACTGCTCCCCTCGCCTAGGTGCCTGCAGTAAATCACCCTTTAGCCTGCCTCCCCCTCCTGGCCAGGGGCCATCCTCCTTCTGGTCCTGGGGTCCCTGCGGCAGGAAGTGCAGAGAGAGGCATACACGGGACCAGTCTGGGCAAGGTCTGTAGATGGGCCCCTCGGGATCACTCCTGGCACAATGTCCTATCCCTGTCCCAGTCTGCAGACAGGAAACTGAGGCTCAGAGAAGCCAACTCATTTCCTAGAGCTCTTACCTCGTAAATACCAGAGCTGGACTTTGATGCCCAATTCTGACGCTAATGCCAAAGGACACGGAAGTCATAAACTTCACCATTTTCTCTCTCCCAGCATTGTGTGTATGCAGAGCACTGGGCATGGGATTCCACTGATATCCATGGTTTTCGACTCAGGGCAGTCTGGCTCCCTCTCGCCCCTGGGACATTTGACAATGTCTAGGGACAGTTCTGAGCTTCCCTGGTGACTCAGATAGTAGAGAATCTGCCTGCAATGCGGAAGACCTGGGTTCCATTCCTAGACTGGGAAGAGACCCTGGAGAAGGGCATGGCAACCCACTCCAGTATTCTTGCCTGGAGAATTCCATGGACAGAGGAGCCTGGCAGGCTATGGTCCATGGGGTCGAAAAGAATCAAACAACTGAGTGACTAACACTTTCACTTTCAGGGACAGATTTGGTTGTCACTGCTCAGGGATGGGGAGATGCCATTAGCATCTGGTGGCCCGGGATGTTAAACATCCTNATGGCAACCCACTCCAGTATTCTTGCCTGGAGAATTCCATGGACAGAGGAGCCTGGCAGGCTATGGTCCATGGGGTCGAAAAGAATCAAACAACTGAGTGACTAACACTTTCACTTTCAGGGACAGATTTGGTTGTCACTGCTCAGGGATGGGGAGATGCCATTAGCATCTGGTGGCCCGGGATGTTAAACATCCTGCGATGCAGAGGACACCTCACAGCAGAGAATTATCCAGCCCAGAATGTCAGCAGCATCTAGGTGGGAAAATCCTGATGTGGGTAAAACAGTAAAAATATATGCATATGCTCAGGCTCAGAGAAAGGGCTGGAAAGATAAGCACTAGAATGTCTACATTTGTTTATCTCTTGGTAAACAGGTTTGAGTAGTTTTTTTACTTTTCTTCCTCGTGTTTTTGGTACTGTCTGAATTTTGTAAGGAACAAGGTGCATGTATCATTTTAATAATCTGAGAAGAACTGTTTTCATTTTGTAAAAAAAAAAAAAAAAAAAGGAAAAAGGGATCCAGGACTTATCGATTCTGATCCGGTTGCCTCACTAACTAGCTGTCAGGAACAGCTCTCTGGAAAATATGTCTATCTGGAAACTGAGAAGAACAATCCTTCCTGAGCAATATTGTAGGAATATAAAGTAACAGTGTCCTGGAAAGAGGCTCTCTGAGCCCAGAGGAGAACAATTGTTGAGAGCGTTGAGTTATTGCTTTTCCCATGTATCCGTCTTCCCTCTGATGTAATGTGTACATTTTTGCAGCCTAGAAATTCAGGAGACTGGCATTCAAGGAGGGTCTTTTATGTGCCCAGGACTGGGAAATAGAGTGGGGTCCATAATCTCTTATGCTCAGGGTGGGCAGAACTGGGGCTCCCACCTTCCCAAGGTAGCATTTAGCACTCAGATCATTTTGATTTCATCTCAAGGCCAGGCTAAGAGCTGGGTTTCTCCACTGGGGCGCTGGTGATGTTCAGTTGGGATGATTCCCTGCTCTGAGGATGGAGGGGGAAGGCAGAGACACTGTTGGGTGTCTAGGAGCACCCTCAACCCCAGACTCTGCCCACGATATACTAATAGCACCCACCCCTCCTTCCCCCAAGTCCGTGACAACTAGAAATGTCTTTAGCCGAGGCCAAACGGTGCAGTGGGGGAGCTGAAGATCACGCTGGTGCAGAGCCACTGGGCTGGCCAGGCATGCCTGGTGTTTTAACGAGAAAGCCTCAGAGCAGTGGTACAGCTGGCTCAGGAGGCTTGTCTGCTGCATTTCTGAGTCACTGCTTGTGTTTTCTGTCTTCAAAAGTCTCCCATTTGTGGCTCTCCACTCTGAGACACAGCCCCTCACCCCAGCAGGGAACCCCCAGTGGTCTGTGAGCCCTGGAGTCCCCTGGATGAGCCTCACCAGGAGGTGGTAAGGCCTGGGGTTCCGCTTTCTCAAAAAATAATGACAGGTGGGCAGGCTGTGCTCCAGCTGAGTGACCACAGGGCAAACCTGTGTTTGCTGGCCCTGCAAACAAAGCCCCTGACTAATTGGGACAGGGCCGGGACACATGCCTCTGTGGCCACTTGGCACGCCAGCACCTACACAAGAATCAGGAGATGAACTTTAAATTGAGTAAGATAAAACCAGTTTGGAAATTCAATATCTCACCTCCCTTTCTTTTTAAAAATCCATAATTCATAGAGAACCCAGTCAGGGGGTGTGCAGCTCAAATTGAATTATCCTTTCTTTTCTTTTTTTTCCTCCAAAGACCTTGGCTGAGAGAGACAATTTCTTGAAATGGAGAAAATAAAAAGCAACTCTTGGGCCCTCATGTCGCCTGGTCTTGACCTCCCTGGCCCAGGTCTCCATCCCGCGGGGACAGAACATTACAAACACCTGCAAAACGGCGTTCTGAAACACATGCTAATTGCACTGCCAGGAATTTGTTCTGCCACTGTCCTCTCGCTCGGGCTGGCGATGATGAATAAACAGGTTTATTCATTGAGGATCAGTTGGTAATAGCAACAGACTGGAAACCACGTAGATGCCCGCCATAGAGAACCAGTTAAATAACCCCACTCCTCCCCTGCCCATGGAATTACCATGTTGCGCTAAAAACAGACCCGGAGACGCATTGCACAGTGAGAGGAGATGCGTCATCACGGTCACATTGTTGAGGCCTGGTGGGGAACAGTGTTTATAGTGTGCTACCATCTGTGTTTATAAAGAAAGGAAAAAATATGCACGTGTGCGTTGCCTTGTGTACACCTAGTCTGTATAGACCAGTGAACCGGGCTGGCTGGGTCCCAGGAGGGGAAGGGGGAGGCCAGGAGGAGAGAGCCCACAGGACGTGCTACCGCACACCCTTTTCTGTGTTTTGATTTTCTTGAACCAGAAATAAGTGTTCAGAAATAAATACATAAAAATTAAGTTTCCTTTAAAAAGAGAAAACAACCACACACCATGCTAATTTGTTCTGAAAAACATATCACGCGGAAAGGATGATGAATTCCTATGAAACCAACTCCAGTGTATCGCCTTGGGCAAACCTGGGCCCCTCTCCACATCTTGGAATTTTTCATTTTGCAGTTGTTTTCTAAGGCACTTTGCTTTGCTAATATGCCGTGATCTTTGGATGTCTTCAAATTACAACGTGTGGATGACAGCCTCTAGTCGCGGGCGGTGACTTGTTCTAGATCTCTTAAACCCCCTTAACCTGCTTCTGGCTGATATGTTATGGCTAGGTTATTAGGCTGGTATCTGGCTAGGTTATTAGGCTGATAAGCATGGACTTGTTTTTAATGGATATTTCCTATGTGTGGCAAGTGGTATAGATTTTTCCATCCACTATGGGAGTGTCAAAGTTCCCTTTCAAATAATTTAAGTAACGCAAGAGCAAAACAGTATTGAGTGAACAATAGCACAGCTAAGCCTGCAGATAAGCACAAATCACAGAGCTAGATCCCTGGGCACTGAAACTGGGGACACACAGCTCTGTACAACACGGCCCCTTCTCCTCTGCAAATCTGTTTGACGTTTGATGACCTGGTCTCCTGGACTCTCATGCAATAGGATCAAGAAAAGAGGAAATAAACGGGCCTTTGTAGTGAGATTTTAATTGCTGTGCTGAGGAGAAAATCCAGGTGTCCTGTGCTTAGGTGGGTGGGGCAGGCTCCCCAAAGTACACTGTGCTCTTTGGCTGGGTCCGTCTACCTCTGTTCAGAGACGATGACCCTCACTTTCTATTCTGTTTTAGAAGGTACTTTCCGTTCTGTCCTAGAACGTATTGTCCACTCTCTGATGTCTAAGTGCCGCAAATCTCCAGCTGATAAGGTAAGTCTATTGAACCCCTAGCATTTGGCTGGATCAACACCTGCCTGGAGCTCATTCTCAGAGACAGTGCAGACAGCTAGGGCCAGACACGGGTCCTGGGATAAAGCTCCCCTCAGAAGATCTAAACACTGGTTAGCCAGTGAGATGGCAATACTGTTTTATAGGATTCTTAGATGCAAGTGAGCTCTAAATCACACTGTGGAAACACATGGAGGGCTCCAAGGGAGAAGGTCCTAAGGGTTTTTCCCAACTGGAATTTCAGCAGGGCGGGCTGAGATTGCCAAGTGGAATTACTGCTACACAGAAGCAGCGTCTCACAGGAACCCAGTCCACTGTCTACCTTCAGAATACCCCAAGTGCCCGCTCACTTGTAGCTGGTTACAGCGTGGTCCTTGTCCATGAGCTCATGGTCATCTTCTCATCGGTTGGTTATTTTCTTCTATTGAAAGCCTAGTTAATCCAATTGTGGTGCTAGAGGACTCTTGAGAGTCCCTTGGACAGCAAGGAGATCAAACCAGTCAATCCTGAAGGAAATAAACCCTGAATATTCACTGGAAGGACTGATGCTGAAGCTGAAGCTCCAGTACTTTGGCCACCTGATATGAAGAGTGGACCTATTGGAAAAGACCCTGGTGCTGGGAAAGATTGAGGGCCTAAGGAGAAGGGGGTAACGGAGGATGAGCTGGTTGGATGGCATCACTGACTCAATGCACATAAGTTTGAGCAAGCTCTGAGAGGTAGTGAAGGACGATGAAGCCTGGTGTGCTGCAGTCCACTGGGTCACAAAGAGCCGGACACAACTTAGGACTGAATAACAAAGAAAACAACTCTGATTTAGGTTTGAATTTAGGAAAGTCAGGTTCCTGGGGAGCTAGATTATCTGGCTGGTTTGTGGAGAGGTTTCTGGTAGGTCTTTGAAGTTTTAGATAGTGTTGGAAGCTCCTGGGCATAGACGGACACGAGTGGAGTGTGTCCAGGGGCTTCCAGTTCATTCCTAGAAACAGTGAATAAGCCCAGCTGGCACCATGGTGAGCATGGACCACCGAAGTGCACCCATCACCCCACTGGATCTCACGAGGAAGGTGCTGGAATGATCCTCTTTCACGGACAAGCAGACAGAGGCTCAGAGAAGGTGGGCAGCTTGCTCCCGGCCACACAGATCAAGATCATGGGGACAGGACTCAAATCCAGGTCTGACTCCAGAGTCAGAGGAGCAGGGACCACCCCGAGAGGCAAGACAAGGGAAAGAGGCCCGGCCAGGCAGTTGTCCTGAAAGGGCACCTGAGGAGAGCCAAGGCTGGGGACCAGTGGGCTGGTAGCTGGCCTCATGGGTCGAAAACTACTGAACACTGGAAGCCGCACATGTCATCACCAACTAGACAGCTTTCCTTGATTCCCTGCTGAAGTCCAGTCATTAGAACGGTGCCCACCACAAAGTGGGTGTTCGGTAAATGCTGGTGAGTGAGTGTATACAGGTAGCTGTTTGAGCATCTAGAACACTGACCCCTGGGGTGTCAGCCCCAGAGGCAGACCTCTCCAGACTCTGACGATGCTCTGGCTGCCTCTTGGGGCTGGGGGAGCAGCTGCCCGTAACTATGGGATGATTCCACCCCCTTTCCCAGGCCTAGGAACTCAGTAGCTCTCAATCCAGCACAATGCCCAGGTCATGGGGGCCTTTTCAAGGGTGTCAGAGGAGGTGTCTGGGGCGGGTATGCAGGGCGCCTGACCTGCATGGTGGGGGAGTGGGTATGGGGTGAAGGGTGGGCAGAGAGAGCCAGGCACCTAGCTGGTCGTGTGGGTGCCCAGAGATGACTGTTCTATGCCCCAGGATCTAGTGAAGGTTGCAGGTGAGCATGGATGGAACTAATGAAAAAATAATTACCCAAGCCAGGAAGCCGCCCAAGCCCTGGGGGCCGAGACACCAGTTCTAATGGAGATGGGGCCACTCTTGGACGTTTCTGAACTCAAGGCTTCTGGTTTCCAAAAGTTCTTCGGTGGGGAGAAGAGAGAGAGGCTGTCTGGAAGCATCCATCTTGGCCCATCTCAAAACCAGGCCCCTCCTCCACTCTGAAGGGGGGCAGAGTGGAGGGCAGTGAGGCTGGGTATCAACGTGGAGCCTTAGACTCTGAGGGAGTTGGAGGCAGAGGGGAGAAGGCAGAAGGATCGATTCTTTTCACTGACCCAGCTCTTTGGGGTCAGGGTGATCTCGACCCCTTCCCAGACTCCCCTCCTCTGGCTTAAAATGGGCTGGATTGGGCAGGGTGCCGAGGAGAGGACGGGCAGGACGCCAAGAGAAGATGCGGGCGTCACAGGGCGGCCTGGAACCCATGGCCTCAGAGGTGATGTTCAGGCTTCTCTTCCGGGTCCTGCTGCTGTGTTCCCCGCTCTCAGGTAAGATGGCTTGATTGTTTCTGGGGGAGGAAGGGACATCCCACTGGCTAATGTCTGCCTCCCTGAGCTCCCGGTAGCTCAAGCCGCCTTGATGGTCCTCCTCCCTTGATTCTCACAACCTGGCCGTCCATTTTGGCAAAGCTGCAGGGGGGAGATAAGGCTGACTTTGACCCCCGAGGGGGCTTGGGCTGGGAACTCCACCACCATGTGCCACCAGCCCCCTCTCCATTTTCTGGAAGGCAGGACAATGATGGCCAACCAACCCAGTGTGGTTAGGGAGCTGCACAGGCTGCAAACACAAGTTGTTTCCACAGTCCACCCCCTCCCCGCCACCCCACCATTTCTTGGAGATCTAAACTGCCACTGAGTTTGGGCTGTGAGCGGGGAAAATCCATCTTCTCAGCCGTCAGCTTCAGCCTTGGGTCTACAGATGGCCTTTGGAAGGTAGCAGACAAGTGAGCTTGTCTAACTGAGCATTTTCTTCTCGCTCTCGCTGTGTGTGTGAGTGCAGAGGCAGGAAGGGGTTATCGACCACTTTGCTAGGTGGATCTTGAGAAATACATGTTTCCAGGCCCCGCCCCAGACCTGCCGGTTCTGAGTTTCCAGGCATGGGGTCCAGTGCCTGGATTCTGATTAACCTCCCCTCACTTCCCCACCAAGCCAGCCTTGGAAACCCTGATCTAAAGATAATTCCAAAATGGATTCTTCATTGCAGAAAGATTCAGGGGAGAGCTGAGATTGAGTGGTGAGCAACCAGCTTGATTTGCATGAGGGTAGAGGGGGCCAGATAAGTTTCCCTCCACCTGGAGACTTGCTCTCTGAACAACTTGAGGCTGTAATTATACATGCAAAGTGAAGCTAAAATTTCAGAGAAGTATCTGGAGAATTCAAGTCAGAAAAAGCAGGTTCGTCTGAAATACCTAGATAATTAAATAAAAAATATATTCATTGTATAAATCGCTCATTAATTCATCCCTCCATGGGGGCACACAGTTTAAAAGCTGGCGCTTTGATTAATCCAAGCTATATTAAATACTCAAGATTTTTTTTTTCTCCTTGTGCCTGGATCTTCATATTTCCTTCCTCTAAAAAAAAACCATAAATAAAGTTGTCCCTTTGCAAAAATGCATTTCAGATTTGGCTTGGCAGAAAAAGCGCCATAGTTGGTAGAATCAATTTGGGTGCTCTTTTTCTTTTTTTTTTAAGTACACATTTTGAAATCAGATGCATTCTTTCCAGTTCACTGGAAATGCTAATTTTTTTTCCATCACATTTCAAAGTTACATTGTGTGTGGCTGAGCGAATCGCGCCTGGCACAATAGCACTTCAGGAAGACTGAGGGGGGACAAGATCCCAATCAGAAGCAGAGCCAGAGAAATGGTTAATTTCAAAGGCAGGCAACTGATTGGGGAGAAGAATCTATAGAATTATTTATTTTCTTAAAAAAAAAACAAAAACCCAAGAATTCAAAAAACCACTTGGAAAGAACAAGCATCTAATTCTGACAGGTTGATTTTCAAGACCCTCTTAATGAGATTTCAGCACATCTGGTCCCTGCTCACTCTCCTGTTTGTCTTCATTTCCACTGTGGGGCTCTTAGGGTCGCTTAGACCCAGCTCACTTCCCCGCCGCCGGTCCTTCAGCTGTTTTATCCAGATACAATGGTCTCTCAGTGGTCTACCCGGTGTTTCTTCTGCTCAGCCCACTTCTGGGGGCACCTTTGACTGGTTGCGTGAGAAGTAGGCCGACTCCGATGGCAAGCAGGTGGATTGGGAAGGGGAGGTGAGCAAAATCACATGCCATACTTGTGGACTCTGTCATCCAGCCTTTAAAAAAATAGCCTTTTAATGTGTCTTGGCCGCAGCCAGAGAATTTCCTCAGTATCTTCCCGGGGATCAATGTCAAACACTCTTCGATGCCTTGTTTTACAAAGCTGGCGGAGGGACCGAGGCATCTGTGTCAGAGAGTCCTTCGGAGGTGATGGGAGCAATGGATGAATATAGAATATTCCCAGGGCCCTAGGGATGCTCGTTTCCCAGTAAACGAACACACTGGGAACTTGTTCTTACTCTTCAGTTAAGGCACCAATCCCCAGATTTGGGATTTTATAGTCCCGTTAAAAAAAAAAAATTTAGAGGGGAGAGTGCCATTTTTATTTCATCAGGAAAGGCCATTAAGGAGCAGTTACCTTCTCAGGCCACTTCTCGTAAAAGAAAGAGCATTTGGGCTCCCTGAGGGCGACCTGAACAAGAAGGACTGAATCTCAGGCCTGATTAAATAATGTATTCCCTTGACCAGTGTTCTCTGGGCACCTCCCAGGTGCTCAGGACTCAGGGCAAACCAGGTGCCGCTGCCTGCAAAGACCACCCTTCAAACCGAGGATGGCCAGCCTCTGGAAAAGCTCACTGTTGCCACTGGGCTCACGTCCCTGAGGAGCGGGACTGACCTTGGGAGAGGCTTTGCTGTGCTCACCAGCAAGTCTGTGCCCTCTCCCTCAACACCCACACAGGGAAGTCACGTGTCTCTAGGTGGTGATGTGCATGGCCGCAAATCCAATATGGCCCCACGCTGGGGTCCAGTGGGGCTGGGCTGGATGCAGAGCGGCTGTGAGTCCTACAGCTCAGGAGACGGGGTGATAGGAAATAGGAGGGGCGGCCCACTTAATTTCTCCTCAACGTCCCAGGTAAGCCACCACCTGCTTGGGGACGCATCACCAGGGAACCAGTGAGAGCTGAGGGCGAGCCTGGCATCAGAGAGAGCTGCATAGGCCTTCCCAGGCTGCCTGGCACCCTTACCCTGCATTCCCACACTCCTCTTCTCTTCCAGGGAGCACCAAGCTCTTTCTGCAAGCCGTGTGGGCCACCAGTGTCCTCTTCCTACTGCTGCAGGGCACCCTACAGGTCGCCTTTGTCTCCCTGGGACCTGAAGGTAAAGACCACTTTCCCATTTGCCCCCCAGCAACCTGGATGCAAGGTCTCCCAGGCTGTGGGCCCACGAGTGATTTAATCATTAGAAAGACCACACTGGTACCAGCTCTTATTCCGTCCATGACAACTGTCTCCCTAAAAGCCCTCCCTGCCACTTCTGAAAGACCTTGAGCTTCATGGGGGCACCACACATGCCCTCTCCACTCAGGGGGCACCAGGGCTGCAGCAGGACACGGAGGGCTTAGGCGCTAAAGAGGGAGTCAGCTGGGGGCTCTAGACCCAGGGTGGGCAAATCATGGCCCCGGGGTCAAGTTCCAAGAATGATTTTTACATTTTTAAATGGTTGGGAAGAAGAAGAAAAAAAAACCACATCAAAAGGAGAATATTTTTCTTGACCCATGGAAATTATTTACGGGAACTGAAATTTGAAATTCCCATAAAGTTTTATCGGTTCGTGGCCACACCCGGCGGGGTACACGTATTGTGCGTCGCTGCTTTTGTTGAAGATTTTTACTATCGGGTGCTTTTATAGAATAAGTTTCCTGAGTCCTGGTCCAAACCAATGGATGGGTTTGCACAGGGTTCTGTCAACTCCCTGGAATTGTTTGCGAAGTGGGGGCTGGGCATTGGTTCAGAGGAAGGCGCACAGTTCTCATCACGTCCTCCCAGAGCCCAGGTTCCCAAGTCACAGGGTCATCGGAGTTAAAACATGTAAACACAGGACACCCAGTTACATCAGAATTTCAGATAAACAAGAAAGACACTTTTATATGAGGATGTCCCAAATACTTCCTGGGACAGACACGTACTGAAACTTATCCATTGTTCATCTGAAATTCCAGCGTGATTCGGTGGGACATGTGTATCGCCACCAGGATGGGAAGAGACAGGGGACTGGCCCCCTAAGCATCTGGTTCTCACAGCCCCTCCCTCACCACCAAGCTGGTGCCTCCGTCTCTCCTGTTTCCTCCCACCCACCCACCCCCAGTGCT
>SJYX01006533.1:103135-208969 GCA_006410675.1 Oreotragus oreotragus
TGGGGGTTGTGGGTGGGGGTTGTGGGTGGGAGGGGGCAGGGAACCAGGCTAGACACTCTCTCAGCCCCCCACCCCCAACTCAGGTTCAGCCGGGTGGATGTGATGGACGTTGTGCGCCTCCTGGCCCCAGACATTGGGATGGCACTTGTGGGCCTGGTCACCGCCAGGCTGGGCCATGAGCTGGCGAGGCCTCCTGGGACCACAGCACCTTCCCCTTTCGATACCATGGACCACGAGGAGGGCGAGACGGCGGGAGAGAGACACAGCATGGAGGTAGGTAGGAGAAGGGGTGCCAGGAGGTGGCTGGGGCCACCCGCCCCACAGGATGCTGAGTGGCCTTCACAACAGACAATGCTGAGTTCCTCAAAAAGGGTCAGCCCTGCAGGCCTTATCAGCACTTCCCACAAAAAAGGAGAAACGCAGAGTTCCTCAAAGTTAAAAATGGTCCACCCTGCAGGCCTCGTCAGCACTTCTGAGGCAGATAGGCACCATGAACCTCCCGGAAGAATGTGGCTCCCCAGGTGGTAGCTTGTCCACTAAGCTCTGTGTCCCAGCACCTGGGCAGAGCAGGCCTGGACCAGCTGCCCAGTAAGTAGCAAAGGAGTAGCAGCATCCACTGGAAGTGAGGCTGGAACTGGCAGCAGGGAACTGGCCTAGGGGGGGCTCCCTTGCTGCCTGAAATTCCCACTTTATGGGGCATGGTCCTTAGGGTGGGGGCTGGGAGGGACACCTCCTGAGCTGGTGAAGTTCCCTGTCTCTCCCCACACCACTGAAGTTCCACTGTTAGGGATTAATTCCTTCAGCTGAAATATGAGTGCACATACACAGGCGATTTAAGGGCAGATATCCCTGGAAGTTGCACTAGTGGTAAAGAACTCGCCTGCCAATGCAGGAGACACAAGAGACGTGGGTTCAGTGCCTGGGTGGGGAAGATCCCCTGGAGAAGAAAAAAGGCAACGCACTCCAATATTCTTGCCTGGAAAATCCCATGGACTGAGGAGCCTGGTGGGCTGGGGTCACAGAGTTGCACATGACTGAGGGACTGAGCACACGTTTCTGGAAGGACCGGGAGGCTTTTCGGCTTTTATTCCTCACTTTGGGGTAGTAACAGAGGCCCAGGTGGAAGACGGACTTGGGGGTGGTCACAACACCTCTTGAAAGCCCCCAAGGCCACCCTCAGGTTTAGGAATTTGCTAGAAGTCCTCTCAGCAAGGCTTTGTCCTCACAGTCAGGTTATCACCATGAGAGGGCGAAGAGGAAGGTGAAGATCAGAGTGCAGGTCCTGCTGAGACTGACTCCCAGGAGCATGGTTTGCATCCCAGTGTGAACCTGCTGTGTGACCATTAGCAAGTCATTCCCCCTCCCTGGGCCGCTTGCACGCAGATGCTTGATCCAAACCCTTCCGGGTCAGAAAGCCGCTCATCTGTCAGGCAGGGAAGGGCCCCGTTGTTCTTTCTGGCTTCTCTGACTTTTCCAGCATTGTGAGAGCAATGTTGAGGGCGATGTCACCAGCTGGTGCTCTGACCTCAGTGACGAGAAGGCTACGGAGGCCGAGGGGACAAGCGAGGAGTGGGTCCTAAAAGTTGCTGCCATCACATCAGGCTTGAAAGCTGTCTTGGAGCCCTTCTTCCCTGCGGCCTGGTGACCTGGTGACCCTTCTACTGGGTGCAGCAGGCAGCGGAAGGTCCCCGTGGCAGGGGACAAACCCTGGGGCGGCCGGGGTGGGCTAGGGGCACTCAGGGAACGGGGCCACAGCTGTTGAGAGAAAGGGGACACAGAAGCCCAGCTGAGGACTGGACTGTGGGTCTCCAGGGCAGAAGAGAGACGGAGAGCCGCAGCCCTGGGCTCTGCAGAATGTCCATGGGGGCGTGGCCTATCAACTCCCACTGCTGATCAGATACAAGAGCTTGAGCCACCCCAAGGAAACCCAAACTTGGGGGTCTACAGCACCCCCGCTTCTCTCTGGGGCCTGTGGTTGTGGTGGCCAGTCCAGGCCTCAGTCATGGCCTAGACTGACATGGCTGGGGCTCCAGGCTGTGTGGGTGGGGCTTGTCTCCCCAGGGATGATCTCCGCTTCCGTGACCTCGGCCGTGGAGCGTGGGGCCTTCCTGGGCCTGGGCTCCTGGTGGGCGTGCAGCCAGGCTTTGAGCACCGTGGCCTTTCCCACTCTGTGTCCTCATGGCCGTCTCTGCCGCCAGCCGCCTGGGGGCCTGTACCTCTAGCAGCTACCCTTCTTCCGGAGCTGCGTGCCTCCTGACGACATGAGCGCCAGGTACTGACCAGACTGTCCCCACCACGGATGGCAGAGGGTCCAGCCTCCCTTGGGGGATGGGCACTGCCCTTTGGATGGCCACGGCTGCATTTTCCTTTCCCTAAAAAGGGCTGGCTTCAGGCGAGCAAAGCCTTCTTCCACTGGTATCTTCTTGATCACGTGAGAGAGAGTGAGAACAGGAGGTGTCCATCAGCGTCCTTGTCCTGAAGGCTGATGCTAAGACCGTGGTCAGCTTGGGAGGACGCCACGCCTGGGTGGGAATCTATGGTCTGTGCCCACAGTCGCCTCTGTTCAGAAGGAGAGCAGCCCCATCTACCTCCATTTTGGCTGCCTGCTGTCAATCATTCATTCCACAAGCCTCATCAAGTCCTATAGCATTCCAGGTGCTGGCCCAGGTGATATAGAGACAAACAGGAGAGATGTGGCCTTGCGGAGGTTTTTTTTACCTACAGACAGGCTTCTAGTGCCCTCCAGAAGGATGGAGACTGACAGCTGCGGGGGTCAGTGAAGCTGTAGGGCCAGCAAGCAAGGCAGATGGCTCCCACCATCTGACGGGGGAGGCAGATGAGCAGCTGGACAATGACTAGCCCCACAGCTGGGGAGGGGGCTGAGGGAACACACAAGGGGGACTCCTGGTTTGGCCCTGGGGGCACAGAGGGGAGGAAAGGCCATCTAAGCAGGTTTGCTGTAAGGCAGCCAGGGCCCCACAGAGTGCCCTATTTCACCCTCCACCCTGAGTCTGGTCATCCCCCCACCCCCAGGGGAAGGGCTCCACAGGGCAGAGAAGGCGAAGGTGTAGGTGTTCCCAGGAGGGGTGCCCAACCTGGGAGGTCCCTGGCAGCACCTGGTGGCTCTGTGCATGCAGGCTGCTGAGGATGACCGCCCTCATCAGGACCAGCCACACAGAGTTCTGGAAGCTCCACCTCCATCCTTGTCTCAGCTGGCCAGAAATTGTAAACCCCCTGATTCTGCTGCTGTCCTACTACACACTGGTCCTTCTGCTGCAACAGCAGGCCCTGCAGCCTGGGGTAAGTTGTCCCCAGAGAACTGGGACCATTTGTTCACCTGCCAGACACAGAGGAAAGCAAGCAGATGAGCAAATTCTCACTAGAGTGTGAATGACTGATAGCTGCTCACTGGTTTCTCCTCCTATGGTCCTAAACAGACAAGCTGTAAGGAGATGTGATAGTTGCCTTAGAAGGTTTAAAGGGCTATTGTGCAGCTGAGACAACTTGGCTCCATTCAGCTGCAGGGAACAGAAGGAAGGTGGGAGGGTGTAAGTTATAAAGAGGCATCTTTCTTTCTAACACGCAAAGGGACTGCAAAAAGTTACAGCTGCTCACTGAGGGAGGAACAGGCCACTGTAAATCACCTGGACAAGCCCTGTCTTTCTATTTGAAAAAGTATTTATTTATTTGGCTGCACCAGGTCTTAGTTGCTACATCCGAGCTTTTTGACTTTTGGCCGAATGTGGGACCTTTCATTATGGATGGCCTCTCTAGTTGTAGCACTGAAGTTCGTTGCTTTGTGGCACACGGCCTCGTAGTTCCCTGACCAGGGATCAAACCCACGCCGTCTCCATTGTCTGACAGATTCTTAACCACAGGACCACCAGGGAGGTCCCAACCCCTCCTATCTTATGACTTGTTCACAGAAATTCCTGGAGACCTTGCTGGCCCTGAGTAGAAGGGGGCAGGAGCCCTGGGGAAGTAGGGGAGGGGTGAATGGCTTTACTAGGAGGCAGGGCTGGAGCAGGATGCAGGGGTGTCCCCCGAGCATCCTCCAAGCCTGGTCTGTGAACCTGGCCAGGAGCTTGTCGGTGATGGGGACTCTCGGCACCCACCCCCCACCTGCCCGTCAGGGTCTGCATCTTCCCTGGGGCCCTCAGGGCATTGATCTAGAGCAGGGCTGTCCAGTAAACAGAGTTTCTATGATGATGGAGAGAACTCTCTCCATCAGTACTGTCAAGCCCAGCTGCCACCAGCCTCGTGTGGCTTCTGAGCACTTCAACTGTGGCTCCTGCGACCGGGTAAGCAGATGTTTCATTTTGCTTAATTAAAATGAAAATTTAAAAACTAACACTCGACTCAGTTATTGGGAAACTTGAAATTCGTTTGGAACAACTTGGGTGCATGGATCTGTGTTTTTCACTTTACATTTTATGAAATCTAAATACAGATCGAGTACTTCTGATGAAAATCTAGCGTCCAAATCGCAGTATGCTGGAAGAGCAAAACATGCATCAGATTGGGAAAAAACTTGCTATGGGAAAGAGTGTCAGCTCTCCTTACCGCTCACCTGTGACGAGAGCAGTGTTTGCGTGTTTCAGACAGCACCTGGCTCATGCCCAGCCTCCCATGGTGGAGAGCAGCCCCTGCCCCAAGCATTGAGTAGAGTGAGGGGATTGTGGGAAGGGCTTCCTTGGTGGCTCCGATGATAAAGAATCTGTCTGCAATGTGGAAGACGTGGGTTCAGTTCCTGGGTCGGGAAGATTCCCTGGAGAAGGGAATGGCAACCCACTCCAGTATTCTTGCCAGAAGAATCCCATGGACAGAGGAGCCTGATGGGCTACAGTCCATGGGAGTCTAGTCAAAATAAGACGTTACATTTATTTCCCGTGAATTGATTTTTATAAATCTTTATGGCATAAGCTCTGTTCTGATTCCACAGAAATCTGCACTTACTGTAAAAAATTTAAAACCTGGATGAAATGGATAAGAAATGAAGGGCAAGCGTCCATGATCTGGCCGCTTGGTGACTACCTGGTCCTCTTCAGCTGTGTGGGTCAGACCCTCTGTGTTTGCCCACACTTGTGCCTAGGCGTGATGTTACTAAGTCCATCAGCCTCTGGGAAGTGAGGCACTGGAGACAACTTTCCAGTTCAGTAGCTCCGATTTACCTCATTCTTTTTAACTGCCTAGTACGCTCAACTGATGGTCTCACCAGCCTATATGTAATGACCCTCAGATGCAGCTGATGTGACCTGCTTGCATATCTCAGCATCTCAGAACCTCTTTCCTCCTGTCTCATGAATCCAGGAAGCCTAGCACAGCTCTAGCTCTTTCTTTTTATCAAAGTAATGCGCATGCATGATTGAAAAGCTGAAGAGTTCCATTCACTCCTCACCAAAGAGATGGTCCTTTATCCCACCCTTTGTTCCCTAATCTGTGTCTTTAGCCCTTTCTTCCTACATTTCTAACAGCATGCTTCTGGGGCCATTTCTGACTTCCTGTCTGGGATGGCATCCATGGGGATAACACTTGGCTTCTGGGACCCCACCACTTCCCAGGTGATTCCCCACCCTTCTCCTTAGGATTCAGTTCGGAGGTGCCCCTGCCTGCCCCCACTTCAGACCCCTCCCAACTAGCCCTCCTGGGTCCCCTTCTGGCCCTGGGTGATGCCTGAGTCTGTGCTTGACTGTCAGTAAGAACCAGCCAGTCATGGGCAGAGAAGAGGGCATGATGCTCCCCTACTTGCCTGTAGCACCAGGAGGGAATGTGGACAAGGCCATCCCCATCCTCCTGCGGAGGGTCAAGGTCCCTAAGAGTCCCAAGGTGGCTAGGGGAGAGGCCAGCCCTCCCTGGGCTGCCCAGTGTCCCTGCAGCCCCCAGAGCGCCTTGGAGGCTGGAGCCTGAGCCACTATGTCCTCCGCAGGTGCTGTTTGGGAGGAGGCCATCCAGCATCTGGGGATCGTCAGCTGAGGGGGCCTCGGGCACGAGGGTGGGCTGCAGGGGGAAAACTCGGACCCCTGACCCCTGTTGATCGAGAAGTATCTAGATGCCCAGACCCAAGCAAGCATTCAGAGACAGACAGCAGAACATGGCTGGTTTCTTTCCCAGAGGACCTGAGTCCTGGAAGGAAGCAGGCCCCATACCTGAGGAAGATAACCAAGAGACAGGGAGATCCAGAAAGGGCTGGGGGTTGGCAAGAGGCAAAGGGAAGCCTCCTAGGGTAGGTGGGACACAGTCACCCTTCTTGGAAGCTGTCTCTTATACACATCTAGATGTGTATAAGAGACAGGTCCATGACAACTGTCTCCCTAAAAGCCCTCCCTGCCACTTCTGAAAGACCTTGAGCTTCATGGGGGCACCACACATGCCCTNTTTTTTTTTTTTTTGCTGCACAGCCTTTTCCTTGCAATGTGCTGGCTTCTCTAGTGGGCTTAGGTGTCCTGTGGCACATGAGATCTTAGTTTTCTGACCAGGTATTGAACCCTCATCCCCTCCATTGGAAGATTCTCAACTGCTGGATCACCAGGGCCATCCCTCTGGTGCCATTTCAAGTGCTTTACATTGTCCTCATCCTCATGCTATAGACAGGGAAACTGAGGCAGAGGGGGTGTCACTCTCTATACCGTATTAGGTGGTAAAACTGGAATTCAAACCAGGCAGTGCAACACCAGAGCTTCTGTTGTAATGTAAAAAGGTGACAAAGTTGAATTAAACCACCAGGAAAATCCCAAGCTCAGCAAACCAAGATGGTGCCAATGGGCAGCACAGCCCGAAATCCTGCCTTGGCCTGCAAACACTGAGCGGTGAGTGTTGCTTGCCCAGGGGAGCTGAGCAAGGGGCTAGCCCATCTGCACGGGGCGAAGCCTGACACGCATGCATCATTCGGCGTTTCGAGCAACAGACGTGGGTAGGAATACTGCAGTAGCAGGCGTGCTGAGGGTTCTCAGATACACCGGGCCCTGGTTGGCATGTGCCTCTCGTCTGCAGATAGGGTGTGGGGTGAGGGATCCCAGAAACAAATAACTTGCCCAGGGTCACCAACCCAGCCTCCTCATCCCTGATGAGAAGCTGTCCGTCTTTGCAGAAGTAGTCTGTATGAATAATTGCCCGCACCACTTGCTTCAGGGTGAATAGACTTGCGCTCACCTTGGTGGGATGGGCTCATCCTTCATCTCAGTTCTGTGTCTGTGTGCAGCCCCGTGACAACTCCAAGTTCCGTGGGGCCCAGAGGAACCCCGGGGACAGATCTGTAATTCAGAAAGAAAGAAACCTGTGAAGAGCCAGCTGTAGTCCCTGAAGCAAGAACAAATCTCCCGATTCTGCCTCGTCACTTGTGGACAAAGCTCCTTCCTCAGTTCATCTTCTCGGGTCGAACCTGTCACTCTGGACTTGGGGCTGTGCAGCTTCATAGCAGCACGTGTGTACAGACCCCCTGACACCCTTCCTCCTTACCCCACCGTGCCTAATCCAACATTCCAGATGCAGAGCATGGTGGGTAACAGATGCTCATAACTCGTGATGATTTAGTCTCTCAGAGCTCCAGCAGGTGGGGAAACGGAAGGATGGTATTAATATCCTATAGATGAACTCTTATTCTCCACCCTCGCACTAAGCTAGGCTAGGTTAAAACCGGCTTAAAGTGTGGAAGTGTTAGTCGGTCAGTCATGTCCGATTCTTTGTGATCCCCATGGACTGTAGCCCACCAGGCTCCTCTGTCGATGGGATTCTCCAGGCAAGCATACCGGAGTGGGTTGCCATTCCCTCCTCCAGAGGATCTTCCTGACTCAGGGATTGAACCCTGGTCTTCCCATAGTACAGGCAGATTCTTTATCATCTAAGCCACCAGGGAAGCCCTTAGACCTATCTCATAGCACTGTCCTGGACGGCAAAGTTTAAACATAGACCCTAGCTGAAAGGCAAAAACACAAAAAGCAATCACAACCGTTTGTCCATGCTTTGAGGCGGCCTCCCAGAAATTCCTCTCTACACAGGAGCAGGAAGCTGAGGCCCTGCCTCCTCCATGGTGGGTGACAGGACCCCACCACCACCACCAGTGTCACTCCTTTCGTGATTCATCCAAATTGAGAGCCTCATTGTGTGATGCTCAGATGAACTGGGAACCTCGCTTCCCTGTCCAACAGGCTCTCCCTCCAGCAGAGCTCCACAGGTGATATATGTCCACAGTTTATTTACCACAGACAGACAGAGCCCCCCGCTCCTTAGCCTGGTAGCAAGCCAAGGCCATTCATCACCCACTTGTTCCTTTTTGAAATTCACCAAGCAGCGGGCATCTCTTTAAACCCCTGCACGTAATGCATTTTAAAGAGCGTTTTCTACACAGAGGCATTTGCTCGGCCTTGGCTTTGTGCACAGGATGGAATGGCGCCCTAGGAAGCACCTCCTGCAGCCTGTTTGGAACGCACTCCATGAGATGGCTCTGTGGCTGTCTCCCGCCAAAGCTGCGAGGGGAGGCTGGGGATAGCACCAGGCTGGACCCCAGGCATGGGGGTGTGGAGGCTATGGAGACCACAAGCTGGGTTTCTGTCCTCCAGAACCCACCACCCAGGAAGGGCGCTGAGGCATGTGTGTGACTAGCTGGAACCCAGGGCGAGGAGAAGCAAGCATGGAACCCTCTCTGGAGAGGGAGGCGGTACTCATTGGCTGTGGTCTGGAAGATGGTAGCTGGGCCTCCCTGGGACGCCAACATAGCCTCAGCCAGGGGCTGTGGTAGGAGCCAGAAGACCTCAGCTGGAAGTGTGGGTTGGGTCTCTATAGAGGGAAGTGGTGGTAAGTTCATTTCTATCCCAGGTGAAGCCTACGTATTTTGCTGGGAAATAAGTATCAGTTACAAAATTAAAATACACTTGCTCCTTGGAAGAAAAGCGATGGCAAACCTAGACAGCGTATTAAAAAGCGGAGATATCACTCTGCTGACAAAGATCCGCGTAGTCAAAGCTATGATTTTTCCAGTAATCATATACGGATGGGAGAGTTAGACCATAAAGAAAGCTGAGTGCCAAATAACTGGTGCTTTCAAACTGTCGTGTTGGAGAAGACTCTCGAGAATCCCTTGGACAGTAAGGAGACCAAACCAGTCAATCCTAAAGGAATTCAACCCTGAACATTCATTGGAAGGACTGATGCTGAAGCTGAAGCTCCAGTATTTTGGTGACCTGATGCAGAGAGCCTACTCATTGGAAAAGACCCTGATGCTGGGAAGGATTGAAAGCAAGAGGAGAAGCGGGTGACAGAGGATGAGGTGGTTTGATGGCATCACTGACTCAGTGGACCTCTCATGTCCACTGAGTGTGACATAGTGATGGTGAGGGACACGGAAACCTGGCATATGCAATCCATCGGGTTGCAAAGAATTGGAAACAACTAAGTAACTAAACAGCAGAAGTATGACTGTCTCTCTGATTGAGAAGAGCTTGGGCTAAAAGGGAGAAGAATGTCCTCAAAGCCCGCAAACGTTGCCTGCCCCAAACAAGGCTCAGGGCACCGTGCCTGATCTGGTCTCCATCGGGAACATCCTGCTTTGAAGAACAGTACTTCTGTCCATCCAAATTTTGCAAGCAAGTCTTTTCCCTACTCTCAACCCATACTGAATGCACCAAAAAGATGCTTCTGCATTGTCCTAAGTTACTCCAAACTCATTCATTTCCCCCTTCAGATCAGCTCACCGCACCAGTGCATTGTCCCCTGCTCTCCTCAGACCCTGGCAGTGCCCCCCTGGGTCCCCCATGCACACCTGTCCCCTCTAGTCTATTCCCTGCATGGCAGCTAGAGATATTCTTTCCAGTGAATCTAACCTTCTGCCATGCCCACCTCTCTAGCCCTCAGTGTCTCCCCACTGCTCTTGCAATAAACACCAGGGCACTTGGCCAGGCCTTTGGGATCCTGGGTGACCTCTCAGGTCTTCCAGCTTTCTGGGCTCCAGCCCCGCAGGATCCTCCCTCAAGACCACCCTCCTCTACACAGGGTTCATTTTGGCTCATTCATGAGCTCATGTTCAGGCTCATTTTGGCTGCCTTGCCCCCAGCTCAGTGAGCGCCTTGTTCCTTCCTTCCTCCGAAGCCCCCCGGGCTGGTCTGACCACTGTGCAGCTGGGCTGTGACCCTGATGCAGCTGTCATTTTACCTGTGAGGGTCTCTGCTGTCACTACCATCACACCGGACAAAGTGTGGGTGTAGGAATGGGGTAATTTTGCTCACTGTGCCTGTGACACATCATGGGTTCTGGAAAGGATGGACGCATGAGGCCTGGCCGTGGCCCAGACTTTAAACAGTGCCATGCCGACACAGGGTGGGGAGTGCATGGTGGGCTGGGGGCTGTCGGCACCAAGGATGGGCTTGCTGGGGAGGAGTGATGTAAAGCAAACACTCTGGGACTCTTTCCCCAGAGGCTCAGGGAAGAGCAGGTGAGACCAGAGACCAGGTCAGGGGCATTTGAAAGCAGTGAAGAGGTCGCTGCCTTCCTTCAGGTCAGATCAAGTTCAGGAGTCTGAGGGAAGGTGAGGAGGAGGTTCTGGGTCTGAAACGGGCTTTCAGAAACCCCAACTCTGACTCAAGTGAGACCCCCATGTACCTCAGAGTCTCACCTGGCTTTTATACAAATCGTCGCCAGAAAGCTAACTGAAAACTGGCCTTCATGCTGTCTCCTCTGGACTCACCTGGGGCCTTCAGAGAGTGCCAGGGTGCCTGTGACCTCCAGCTTTCCATCCAGGAACCCCCTCCCTCCTTTGCCAGGTGACATCCCTCCCAGGAGGGAGCTGGCAGGACCTCCCCCTTCTGTGTGGAGCCCCAGGACAATGCCTGGACCTGGACCCATCAGCGTCCTTTGTGCCAGAAAAGGGTCAGACAAGCTCAGGTTAGAGACGCACAGCCCAGACGAGGGCCTGCCAACCTCCCAGCACCCCAGGTCCTAGATACATTGCAGCAAAGCCTATCATCTCCAAGACAACATAGCAACAGGAGGCCTCCTCAGGGTGGGTGGTCAGATGGGTGCCTTCACCCTGGAGATGGGCTGCTCACCCACCTGGGTTACAAACCATTGAGTTCAGACGGGATGCAGGAGATGCTACGTCATGCCTCCCACTTGCTAAGGGAACGTTCTTTGGGCAGAAAAAAACTGGGCAGGATGGATCTAAAAACTGCCAGACTTGACCAAATCTGGCAGTTTTTAGGTCCACCATCATGATGAGAACGGAACTTTTTTGATGTGTGAGCCAAGCCCCAGGCCCTGGATGCTCAGCCCCTCTTTCAGTCCTCGTTGGATGGAAGAGGTCTCACAACTGGTGTTACTGTCTAGCTCATTTTATAGAGAAGGAAATAGGGAATCATAGCGCTTAAGTCCCCAGCCCACAGGAAACCATGTGCGGTTGACTTAAAAGGCCTACTCTTAACCTAATCCTAACTTAATCCAGGCGAGAGCCAGTTCTCCGCCTCAGCACCAGCGTTTTGGGTGGGATTCTTCTTTGCAGGAGGCCGTTCTGTCCATGTGGGATGTTGAGCAGCCTCCCTGGCCTCTACCCACTAGATACCAGCATCATCCCCTCTCCCCTCATGCCAGCATGTCTCTAGACCCTGCCAAGTGTCCCCTGGGTGGGGGGCAAAGCCACCCTTGGTTGAGAACTCGAGTGTCCTTCACAAGGCCATGACGACCTGAGTCATGAGTGCAGTTAGGCCCCCATCTCCCGTCCTCACCTGCTTTTGGGAAAGAGGTTCCCAGCAGCACAGACACACACGCTGCCAAGAGCCACCTTCCCTGGTCCTCCAACGAGTTCCCGGGACCTTCTGTCCAACTAGGTTTTAACTCCTTGGAGGATGGGGCTGATGCTGCTTAGCGATCACTCTGGTGCCCAGCACAGGCTGGGCATACAGAAAGCGCCTAATAATAGCTTCCTGAGTTATGGCATACCGTGGACCACTTAGAGAGAAGCCCTAAACCTGCACTGGGTTGCTGCAGTGGAGACATTCATCTCGTTCCCTTATTCTGGAAAGATCCACTGAGAACCAGCCAATGGCCAGCTCCTCAGGGGCTCTGGGAGTAGGTGCTCACGCCTGCCATGTTGGCTTCAGGGTATTGGCAAAGGTGCTGTTGGGCTCATGGATAGGTTCAGGCAGGACTCAAAGGGTGTGCTCTCTGTTTGGAGGGAAGGTGTGAGTGGGTGGTGGGGCCAATGCTGGCCAGGCTGCTCTTGTGTGGGCACAGGAGCTGTGAGGTGATCTGATCCTCCCTGCTCTGAGGACAGACCCTCTGACAGCCCCTTGCAGGTTACAGGCTTCGGTGTGCCTATCTTGCCACACCCCCTCCCCACCACCTGCAGCCTGTCGGTGCCCTTTGCTTGCCGGCCATGCTGCCACCGCCACCCCTACAGAGTCAGGGCTGAGCTGCACCTCAGTCTGGGCTACCTCGCCACAAGGCATAGCCATGTCCCTGCACTGATCACCATGATGGTGAGTCCTGGGGAGGTAGGCTGAGCATGCACGCACACACCAACAGGTAATTTATAATGTCGTGTTAGTTTCAGATGTATGGCAAAGGGATTCAGTGATATACATATATATTTCATATTATTTTCCATTACAGATTATAAGATATTGATTATTGTTCCTTGTGGTATATGGTATATCCTTGTTGCTCATCTGTTTTATATATAGTAGTTTGAATCTATTAATCCCTAATTTATCCTTCCCCTGCTTCCCTTTCCTCTTTGGCAACCATGTTTGCTTCTTATGTCTGTGAGTCTATTTCTGTCTTGTATATAGATTCACCTGTATCGTTCTTTTTAGATTCCACAAATAAGTGATATATTATACTTGTTTTGCTTTGTCTGACTTACTTCACTTAGTATAACAATCTCTGGGTCCATCCCTGTTGCTGCAGACACATTATTTCATTCTTTGCAATGGCTGAGAAATATTCCACTGTACATACATATATATGTATACATACATACATATATATGTATACATATACATATATAAATACATATATATATATATATATAGAGAGAGAGAGAGACAGACTTTCCCTGGTGGCTCAATGGCAAAGAATCCACCTGTAGTGCAGGAGCTGCAGGAGACTTGAGGTTGATCCCCAGGTCAGCAAGATCCCTGGAGGAGGGCATGGCAACCCATTCCAGTATTCTTGCCTGGGGAGTCCCATGGACAGAGACGTTTGGTGGGCTACAGTCCACGGGGTCGCAAAGTGTCAGATGCAACTGAAGTGACTAAGCGCATATATATATATATATATATATATATGTATATATACACACACACCACATTTTCTTTATCCATTCATCTGTTGATGGACATTTAGGCTGCTTCCATGTCTTGGCTGTTGAAAATAGTGCTGCTGTGAACACTGAGGTGCATGTATGTTTTTGAATTAAGAGTTTTCATCTTTTCCAGATATATGTCCATGAGTGGGATTACAGGATCAAACGGTAGTTCTATATTTAGTTATTTAAGGAACTTCCATATTGTTCTCCATAGTGACTGCATTAATTTACATTTCTACCAGTGTAGGAGGGTTACCTTTTCTCCACACCCTCTCTAGCATTTCTTATTTGTAGACATTTTGGTGATGGGCATTCTGACCACTGTGAAATGATACCTCATTGTAGTTTTGATTTGCATTCTCTAATAATTAGTGATGGTGAGCATTGTTTCATGTGCCTGTTGGCCATCTGCGTGCTCTTTGGAGAAATGTCTACTTAGGTCTTCTGCCCATTTTTTGATTGAGGTTTTTTTTTGTTTTTTTTTAGCTGCATGAGCTGTGTATTTTGGAAATTTCGCCCTTGTTGGCTGCGTCATTTGCAAATATTTTCTCCCATTCTGTAGGTTGTTTTTGTTTTGTTGATGGTCTCCTTTGCTGTGCAAAAGCTTTTAAGTTTGATTAGGTCCCATTTGTTTGTTTTTGCTCTTATTTCTTTTGCCTTGGGAGACTGATCTAAGAAAACGTTGCTACGATTTATGTCTGAAAATGTTTTGCCTGTGTTTCTTCTGGGAGTTTTACGGTGTCATGTTTTACATTTAGATCTTTAAACCGTTTTGAGTTTTTGTATATGGTGTGAGGGAGTGTTCTAATTTCACTGATTTACATAAGGCTGTCCAGCTTTCCCAACACCACTTACTGAAGGGATCTTTTCTCCATCGTATATTTTTGGGTCCTGGCACTTGCAATGAAGCTCAGAGAGCCGGAAAGCACTTGGCATACTTGATGAAAGACCCCATGCGAGCTGGGGGTGTCCTGACTGGGGCCTGAGGGCAGGAGGGGTTGGGTTGGAGGGCTATGTGTCCTTCTCAGAGAGGCATTTTTTTGTGGCAAAATGCTTCTGCTTGTCCTTATCACTGGGATGGCCAAGCTTGCATCACCATTACAAGGGAAGGAAACACCTCTTGTAAGGGACAAGTCTCCTGGTTATAGAGGGTCTCGGGGAGGGGCGGGGGCGCTGGGCTGTACCAGCCATCTTCTCTTGCTGGGATGTAACTCCCCACAGTGGCTCTGAGATGGGGAGTAGGGCTGGAAACCCTGAGTCCCCCACTACCCTGCTCAAAAGGGAGCTTTAGCTGTTGATCAAATGCATTTATCCGAAGTTTTACATCCAAAGCGGATTTGAGAGAGGGACCATACTAATGGCTGCTGCACAGGAGAAGCCCTGCTTATCTGCCCAAATAATGGGGGCTCCTGCTGGGTGTAGGGGATGGGGCTGGATTTGGAAATGAAGTTTTTTTTTTTTTTTAAGATTTATCTATTTATTTAATTTTGGCTGTGGTGGGTCTTTTTTGTTGCATGCAGGCTTTCTCTAGTTGCAGCACACAGGGTCTACTGTCCTGTTGTGGAGCACAGCTCTAGGTGACTGGGCTTCAGTGGTTGCCGCACGTGGTGGGCTTAGCTGCTCCTCGGCATGTGAGGACTTCCCAGACCAGGGATCGAACCCATGGCCCTGGCATTGCAAGGCGGATTCTTAACAACCGGCCCACTAGGGAAGCCCTGGAAATGAAGTTTTAAGAAGGCTCGGAGCCCCTGGGCCTTGAGACGTGCTCTGAGAGGAGCTGCCTCTCTGCAGATGTGGAGCGTCTGCTTCACAGGCTGGCCAGGCTGCTTGCTGCTGCTCTGGGCCTGTGTCGTCTGGATGGCCCGGGACCCCTGCCGCCTGGCTCTGAGAAGCATACCCTTCCGGGTCGGCTATGCCAGCCTCCTGATTGTCCTCAGTTGCCTCCATGTGTCCCAAGAGGAGCTGTTCCCTGGGGTCCCAGGCTGGCTCCTCACCAACCTGGACCTGAAACCCTTCCTGCAGCCATGTCCCCACCTGAGTGCCAAGAGGCACTCTGGCGATGGGACTGGGGCTACGGGACTTAACATTTCAGAAAAGACCGCAGCTGAAGGCTGGGGACAGTGGGACATGGGAGTGGAGGAGGAGGCAGGGCCGAGGGTCCACCTTGGCTCAGTGCCCGGTTCCAGAAGACCCTGTGTGCCTTTGTCTTCACTCCACAAGATGCAGGGGGAACATCATGGGCACTTCCACTCTGACCCCATTGTCTCCGAGGGGCGTGGGTGATGTGAGCCCAGGGTGCACCAGGCTGTTGGGGGGACACATTCCAGCCGGCCCCCGACGCCCCCTTCCACGGAGCTGCTGTGGCTCTTGCACCCTAGACAACAGGGATCTGAGGGACAGAAGCCTGTTTCCAGCCCCAGCCCCTGTGGCGGGAGGGAGACCCGTGGCTTGTTTTCCGGGAAGTCCAGGGTGAGCCGTAAAGGAAGCATGTGTTTCCACTGCAGAGTCTCTATGCGTCCGTGTTCTGGCTGCTGCTGTGGCTGCGAGTCTCCAAGAGCCGGACGCTGGTGGAGGAGGAAGCCTGGAGAGGGGACCTCAGGGACGTGAGCTGTGAGGACGCTGGATGGACTGGCTCCTGCCCTTTCTCAGGCCGCTTATGTGCATGTTTGAAGTTAACTATTTCCCCCAGGAATCCCAGAATCTTAGGGTAAAAGGAGCCTCTAGGCCCTTGTTTCTGCTCTGCCTTTAGCTGGTTCCTTGCTGGCTCTCCAAGGACACACAGCGAGTGGTTCCAGGTGACCTGGGTCACGCCCGGAAACTCAGAGCAGGGTGGAAGGGCAACCTATGGTCCAGGGTGTATCCGGCAACACAGCTTTGCTCTTCAAGAGTTCAGATCTAGAACTTTCTGGCCCCAGATGGGATATGAGCCAAAGCCCCTTCCTGAGCAGAGTGAGGCCCCTGGATGGGGGAGGCTCTCTGAGCCCTCATGGTTCAGAGTCCAGGGTCCCAGTCCTGGAGGCACCACCTCCCCAACCTGTCTCCTGTCGGAAGGGAACAGGGAAACACTGTGGCCGGTGTCCCAGAAATCTGAGTGCTCCCCTGCCTCTCCCCCTGCACAGGACCCGGCAACATCCTCAAGAGTCTCCTAGTCGAGTACCGGCTCTGCCTTGGTACCGCCCTGTTCTTTGCTGTCAGCTTTGCCGGCAAGGTGGTGGTATACAGGGTTGTCTACGTCCTCCTCTTCCTGTTCTAGGTGGCCTGGCACCAGGTGAACCCCGGTGGGACCCCAAGCCCCCAGTCCCTGCCCTGCTTCTCTGCCCCAGGCTGCTTCCTCCTTCTGCATTCTGACTTCTGGCCCTGCCGTGCGTGGTTGCCTCGGGGCTGGCACTCTCCTCATGGAGGGGGGACCATGCAGCTCACAGGCTTCACACCTGCAGCTGCTCCGCCAAGCCTCTGACCTGGGTGCCCATTCACATTCATCAGCAAGGCCACACAGCCTGCTCCACGACCAGATGCACCAACCCTGCCTCCAGATACATGAGCAGTTCCAACACATGGGTGGAGAGAAAGTGTGTGGAACACGGGAACCACAGACAGAGGGAGAGAGGGTATTCAATTTCCAAAACCACCTGGACTGCTCAATATACAGACAGAACTCCCAATGTCTCAGCTTCCTGGCTGTCCAGGGGCGGCAGGTTGGGCAGGGGGTTACCCTTCCCAATGCTGAGATTTGCTTTTCTGGAGGAAACTTAACTGAAGGCCTGGACCCCTGACTTCACTTTGTATGTCTCATTAAAACTTATCTAGACCCTCATAAGAGTAAGCTTGGGGACTTCCCTGGTGGTCCAGTGGTTAAGACTCCACACTCACAATGCAGGGGGGCTGGGTTCGATTCCTGGTCAGGGAACTAAATCCTGCATGCCACAACTGAAGACCCCACACATCACAACTAAGACCTGATGCAGCCAAATAAATGTATATATACGTGTGTGTATGTGTGTATATATGTGTGTGTATATATATATATGTGAGTGTGCGTATATATGTGTGTATATATATATATATGAAAGTGAAAATGTTAGTTGTGCAATCATATCCAAATCTTTGCAGCCCTATGGACTGTAGCCTGCCAGCCTCCTCTGTCCTTGGAATTCTCCAGGCAAGAAAACTGGAGTGGGTAAACATTCCCTTCTCCAGGGGATCTTCCTCACCCAGGGATTAAACCTGGGTCTCCTGCATTGCAGGCAGATTCTTTACCATCTGAGTCACCAGGAAAGCCCATATATGTACATGTATGTGTATGTGTACATGTGTATGAATGTGTGTGTGCATGTGTATGTGTACATATAAGGAATGAGCATGGGCTCCAAGCAGCAAAGATTTCTGCTGGAAAGAACAGTTTTGCACAGGGAGCTGGTTCTGTACACGCCCCTGCAGCCCTCTGGTCATGGCCACCCCTGCCCTGTTCACCTCTCTAAACCTGCCTCGCCTTTATCAGGACTGTGTCTGAATTACAGACACACCATAATTCCTGGAGAAGGAGCTCCAAGTGCTTCTGGATGGTCATGGTCACTTACTCCATGGTGGTCCTTTTTGCTGTCTACACTTTCCAGCTTCAAGCTGTTTCTGGATTTTTCAGTGAAACCCTAGGACTGTCTGAAGAGGGGTAAGAATGTCTTAGGCCCTGGGCTGAAATATGGGGAGGGGGCTTTTCTAGTTGGTTCTGTGCTCCCTGGGCATCTCTGTAAAGCTCCCGAGCCCCTCCAGGTCTGGGGAGATGCTTCTGGCAGCTCCAAGTTTCAAGATCAGAGCCTAGAAAGAGGAGCCCCTGGAGATTTTGCTGCCAGGTCCTTCCTGTTCTATCGGGGTCTCAGGACCCATGGACTTGGAACCCCAGGGTGTTCCCACCTTGGGATCTCACCAGACTCAGGTGAACCCCGTCCTCAGCTCGCAGCCTGCGTTTTAGCTGCAACTCTGTTTATGTGGAGACCACACGTGCCAGAGGTTCCCGTGAGGGCGCTGGGCCTCCCCAGGTCATGTGAGCCCACCTGCCACAGAACTGGCTAGCACCCTGTGTTCTCCCTACTGAATCCCCTCGGTGCATCTTGGAGTGGGGTTGGGGAGGGTGGCTGCCGTGACTGAAACTTGACGACCCCAGCGTCCTGTGTTTCCTGGTGTGGCGAGTTCTTTGTCCACAGCGCCTCCTCTCGGACATAAATGCAACCAACGTCTGGGAGGCATTTCATGACTAATTTTGTCCCAGGGCGNGGTTGGGGAGGGTGGCTGCCGTGACTGAAACTTGACGACCCCAGCGTCCTGTGTTTCCTGGTGTGGCGAGTTCTTTGTCCACAGCGCCTCCTCTCGGACATAAATGCAACCAACGTCTGGGAGGCATTTCATGACTAATTTTGTCCCAGGGCGCTGGGAAGTCTCCTTCCTAGATCAGACAAAGATTCTGTGGATAGGCCACGCGATGTTTTCATTTTAGGAGTCACGGGCCCTGATGATAATCTACAATTCCCTGGATCACCTGTCTTACATGTCTATCATAATCCAGGAGAAGTTTTGTCCTATTGCTTCTCCCCATACCCAGAGTCGCACTATTACAATTATTCCGTGTGGGGTTAGCGAGTCCTTTGTCCACAGCGCCTCCTCTCGGACATAAATGCAACCAACGTCTGGGAGGCATTTCATGACCAATTTTGTCCCAGGGCCCTGGGAAGTCTCCTTCCTAGATCAGACAAAAGTTCTGTGGATAGGCCAACTGCCTCAGGACTTTAGCCATCATTAACTCTCCTGGGAGACAGTAAAGTACAGGGAAGCCTGGCGTGCTGCAGTCCATGGGGTTGCAAAGAGTTGGACACAACTTAGTGGACTGAGGCTTCCCTGGTGGCTCAGAGGTTAAAGCGTCTGCCTGCAATGCAGGAGACGTGGGTTCGATTCCTGGATCGGGAAGATCCCCTGGAGAAGGAAATGGCAACCCACTCCAGTATTCTTGCCTGGAGAATCCCATGGACAGAGGAGCCTGGTGGGCTACAGTTCACGGGGTCACAAAGAGTCGCACACGACTGAGTGACTTCACTCACTCTTAGTGAACTGAACAATAACAAGCCTCTCCAGGACCCCTCATGATCAAATATCACTTGCTTATCCAGACCATGCTTATTTAACTTATACACAGAGTACATCACGTGAAACGCTGGGCTGAATGAAGCACAAGCTGAAATCAAGATTGCCAGGAGAAATATTAATAACCTCAGATACGCAGATGATACCACCCTTATAGCAGAAAGTGAAGAAGAACTAAAGAGCCTCTTGATGAAAGTGAAAGAGGAGAGTGAAAATGTTGGCTTTAAAACTCAACATTCAGAAAACTAAGATCATGGCATCCAGTCCCACCACTTCATGGCAAATAAATGGGGAAACAATGGAAACAATGAGATACTTTATTTTTGGGGGATCCCAAATCACTGCAGATGGTGACTGCAGCCATGAAATTAAAAGATAATTGCTCTTTGGAAGAAAAGCTATGACCAACCTAGACAGCATATTAAAAAGCAGGCATTACTTTGCCAACAAAGTTCCATCCAGTCAAAGCAACGATTTCTCCAGGATGTGAGAGTTGGACCATAAAGAAAGCTGAGTGCAGAAGAAGTGATGCTTTTGAACTGTGATGTTGGAGAAGACTCTTGAGAGTCCCCTGGACTGCAAAGAGATCAAACCAGTCAATCCTAAAGGAGATCAGTCCTGAATATTCACTGAAGGACTGACGCTGAAGCTGAAGCTCCAATACTTTGGCCACCTGATGTGAGGAACTGACTCACTGGAAAAAACCCCAATGTTCAGAAAGAGTGAAGGCAGGAGGAGAAGGGGCTGACAGAGGATGAGATGGTTGGATGTCATTACTGACTTGATGGGCATGAGTTTGAGCAAGCTCCAGAAGTTGCTGATGGACAGGGAAGCCTGGCGTGCTGCAGTTCATGGGGTCACAAAGAGTTGGACACGACTGAGCGACTGAACTGAACTGATCAAGACGAAGTGCAGTGGAGGGACTTTGCTGGTAGTCCAGTGGCTAAGACTCCACACTCCCATATAGGAAATCTGGGTTCGATCCCTGGTCAGGGAACCAGATCCCACATAGCACAAATAAGATCCTGTGTGCCACAGTTAAGACCCAGCGCAGACAAGTAAGTCAATAGAAAGAAGTAGAAAGAGTTAGTCTCTCAGTCATGTCAGACACTTTGCAATCTCATGGACTGTATAGCTCATGAGGCTCCTCTGTCCATGGAATTCTCCAGGCAAGAATACAGGAGTGAATAGCTGCTTCCTTCTCCAGGGGATCTTCCTGACCTAGGGATCAAACCTATGTCTATTGCATTGCAGGCAGATTCTTTACTGTCTGAGTCACTAGGGAAGCCCACAAATAAATAAATATGTCTTTTAAAAGAGAGAGAGAGAAAGGGCAGTTGGGCCCCTCAAGGAAGGCAGGACCAGGGAACAGCAGCCTCTCAACCTTGATCCGTTCCAGGCTCCAAGACCTGGGCCTGCAGCGGTTCCATGCGGCCATGCTGTGTGCTGAGCTCCTGTTGCCCACCGCGCTCCTGCTGGCAGGCATCCTCCAGTGTCATTACTGTAATGAAGACCTCAGGAAGACCACCGGCCTGCATAATAGCCTCATTACATGGAAGGGCTCATCTGACAGGTACCACTGTCCCCAGGGCAGCCTTTGGAGATTGTGCGAATGGCAGGCTCAGAGTCAGGCCGGTGCACTGAGTTATCCATCTGTAGGTGTTCTGTAGACAGTGGTGGAAAAGTTAGACCCTGTGTGTCTCAAGAGGGTCTACGGACCAGGCCAGGGGCTTCTGGGTGGCAATGTGCACTTGGCTTTTGCTGCGACTCTGTGGGTCAGCGCCGTCTGCCCATCGGATGGTTTGCAGGCCTGAGGGTCTGTTTTATTTTCATTTTTACCGTTTTGGCCTCTAACTAAATTAAGACATTGGCTGTGAAACTTGGCTTTTAAAGACTTTCTAAAATTTGAGTCACTAATAGGATAGGATATTTTGCAGAATTCTTATTTTAGAAGGCGGTGCGTCGCCAGAGCAATTTGCTTTCTTACTTAAAAGTTAGGCAGGAGGCTGTAGCCTTCTCAAGGCCTCAAGGCCTGCATCTGTTTTTCAGATCAAACTCTGCCACGTTCCTAACACGTTTTGTGAAAAAGTACACAAAATACCACAGCTTGATTCCTTTTCTCCCTGGGGGTTGTCAACACCGTGCAGTTTGATTTTGGTTTTTACTCAGCTTTGTTTGTATCCTAGGTGGGATGTGAAAGCTTTAGAGAAAAGGAAGGATGCTGGGGGCCAGTTGGTCCCTGGGTGTGGTTGGGAGGCCCTGCCTGTGAGCAGGGTGCTCTTTCCTCCATTGTGCCCTGCCTTCCATCCCCAAAATTACGTGTAATTCGTAAAGGATGCCTGCTGTGGAGAGAGGAGAACACTTGGGGAGGAAGATTCTCTTTTGAGGCTCCCAGGCCTCCGTGGGTCAACTGGGATGGCGTGAAGGGGTGAGGGTTTTCAGAGGTGGCTGATGATGTTTGGGGACTGGGTTGCCATGGCAACATAATACGCGCTCCAGCCCCCGCTGTACTTCCAACCTAAGGGCCCTGTGATCTGTCTCCCCCGGCAACAGGAAGGAAACCGACGTGCATCTCCTGCCAGACATGTGAGTGCCTCTCTTTAAAATTCTTCCTGCGAGGCGTGCCCTCCCCAGGGAGCATGCCCTGCGTCGGGTGCATCAGACGAGCTGCCCCTGGCTCAGCTGCCCTGTTCCCTGAGCATTCAGGTGTTGATCTCATTCTTTACAAAAATTCCAGCAGAGAATCAATGCCCATCCCTAGGGGACTGACTAAGCAAATGACAGTGTGTCTCAGAATCTAGGATGCTCTGAGAGGAGGAGGAGGAGGAGGCAGCCCCGTGTGTGCTAATCTGGAGTGAGACTGAAGCTAGATGGCCAAGTGGCAAAAGCAAGGGGCAGAACACTGCATATAGAATGTGCCCCCATTTGTCCAAGGAAAAGATATCTGCACACACAGGCCTATCCTGAATATATGAAGTATGCATCTTTTGAAGAATGCACAAGAGATCTGTCATGGTGCGTGCCTTGGGGAGGGAGACAGAGGTGTGAAGGAGAGTTGCTTTTCACTGTGTACCCTTTGTGCCCTGTGAATTACTTTTTTAAACTACTGACTCAATAAACATGAATCTGAGCAAACTCCAGGAGATAGTGAAGAATAGGGAAGCCTGGTGTGCTGCAGGCCATGGGGTCGCAAAGAGTCAGACACAACTTAGCAACTAGACAACAACAATGGTGCTTTGTCTAGTCAAATAACAAATGAGTAAACACTTAAAAATTTATTAGAGTTTGCTGTTTAAATAACCCCAATAAGAAAGGAATACTTTTATACATAGAGCTCTCCCTGTGTATCTCTTTCAGGCTTAAGGTTATACCTGGGAAACTTCAGAAGAGGTAAGAACTAAAGAGTCAGAGAAAATGCATTCTTTTCCAGAAATTGATTTCTGGAGTCAGTTGTGCCCCGAGCAAAGCATAAATGTGATTCCTGATGGTGTAGGTCAGACACAACTTTCCCCTTATGGCCAAGTCCTTGATTCTGTCCCCTACCCGGGTCTGCTCATGGCATGGACCCACTGCGCTTATGGGCTTTGATAACACAGGCTAATGAGTTGGTACCGAGTCCCCCTGCTTGAAAGTCCCTCAGTTCTCTGCCTTTGGTTTTCAGATTACGACGCAGCGGGGAAGAGGAGGCCTCTCAGAACCATACCGACAAAGCCAGCACTTCCAAGTGGAAGGCGGAGGAGTCTGGAAGGCTGGGGAGGAAGGTGCCGGCAGGTGAGAGGTGCCGCTTTCCCTAGAAGCCCTGCATGACGTTGCCCGGGGGCTCCTCTCCAGAGCTGCCAAGAATTCTGGGCACCCAGGCAAACGGTTGATTCATTAAAACAAAAAAATAATCCACCCAGATTGTTGACCTGGTTCCCTGATTCGACATGGTCTCAGCATACTGTCTTCACATTTTATTTTGGGGGCAGTCCAAGTGTCCCAGGTGTGAGGGGGTCTGGGATGTCATGGCCCTGAGCCATCCGCCTGCTTCCTCCTACCCATGTTCATTCCCTTGCCCGATGGGGAGCCCATTCACATCAGTTGGACCTGCAGATTCTGACAGCAGCTGGGCAGACAGCTGACATTTAATTTTCAATTAAAACACAGTATTTGAGTTACAAGCAACTGAGGTTCCCAGGGTCTGTTTTGCTTACCTGGGGAGCCACTGCTTACAAGGAATTGGGGGCCATGCTTGTTGTTGATTCCGCTTGTGGTTTGGACAGAAACAAGAAACGGATGGGAGGGCATTTAGCATGACACCTGACATATTCTGAGTGCTCAACACACGCTAGTGTCTTTCATTTTGTCAAAGTACACGCTTAAACACCCCTTGGGCAGTTTGTTTTTTATTCATTCCTGCTCCATGGCTCTGAGCGTTTGGTATGGGGATGGCGGTGGAGGGGGTTGCTTTGTGTGCCAGGCAAGGTGTTGAGCACTGAAGGGACAGAGGAAAATAATTGGTGCCCCTCCTCTTAAGGAACTCACAGCCTGAAGCCCGGTCAGCAAACTGTGGCCCCAGGGCCAAATCTGACCCTCCTGACTTTGCAGATAAGGCCACACCCATCTACATATGGCCTGTAGGTGCTTTAGCAATGCAAGAGTGTGTGGCCCAGACACTATGACCTGAGTTTGAAATATTTACGATATGGGGTTTCCCGGGTAGCTCAGTGGTAAAGCATTCACCTGCCAAAGCAGGAGCCACGGGAGCAGGAAATGGCAATGCGTTCCACTCTTCTCGCCTGGGAAATCCCACGCTCAGAGATGCCTGGTGGGCTACAGTCTATGGAGTCGCAAAGAATCAGACGTGACTGAGCGCACACGTGCATTAATCTTTATTGAAACACCTGGTGTAGAGGGGAAACAGGAGTGTTTACCAGCACCTGGGATGTGGACAGAGGGCCATGCAGGCAGCTCCAGCAGCAGAGAGGAGGAAAGCCAGTGTGGGGACGAAGGGCCTGGTCACAGGCACTCGGCATTATTGGAAAACAGCTTTCTTTAGAAAAACAAAAAACACTGTCTTCCTAGTTTTCTCTGCTTTGTTCTGGCTTCCTTTGGGATGCAGACTTCTTCCCATTGTTTTCAGCAACAAAGCCAGACCCCACAGCATCACCAGGGACATCTGGTCAAAGCCTTTCTCTTCCCCCAGAGGAGGAAACCAGTGATCCGGACTTGGCAGTTGACAAGCTGACTGCTGGCTTTCAGAAGTTTCTAGCAATGGTGACTGGAACTCAAGCATTCTTAAGGCGTGTGCTGGAAACGCATGGCGTTAAGCTCGTGGCCCCTGTGGTTGCCTGGCTCACCTGGCAGGAGGCCAGTGGTCTTCAGGACCATTGCCCTCAGGCTCCAAGGCCCGTCTCTGTCCTCTGCGCGGTGTTGACCTCTTACAGAGGGTCCAGTGGCTGTATTTTTAACTCCCATTTCCCCCTAATTTGAGCTGCTCTGATCACAGGCAGGGAATAAGAGCCAAGCCAAGGTGCTCACAGACTGCAACACTTTCCTTGCAGGTTTCCTTGATGAACTCTGAGTTTTACACCCTCTGGGTGTTGTCCCTGCCCCATTCCACATCACGCCTCCTGTGTTTCTGTAGTCTGGGCGTGTGTGATAGTGGTCTGCAAAGTGATGTACCAACTGAAGTGGGTTGTACCCTCCGCCTATGCTTCAGACTGCACACAGGTGAGCTCCGTTGGAGGCGGAGCTTCTTCCTGGCCAGACAGGAGGGCTCCAGGCAAAGGCAGGGGCTGAATTCTCACCTCTCCAGCATCTGCCTTCCTCTCTCTAAGGAGAGTTGTCAGAGGAGCCATCAACATACAGTGTGGTTGTGTCCGGGAAAAGCCAGCTAGTGCAATCTCAGCCATCTCAAGGAAACAGTTGAGGCCCATTTGGGAAGGTTGTGAGCGACTCACCTAAGAACCATACTATGTCCATTTAATCATTCAACACACACTGATGGCAAGCCTGCTCTGCACCGGGCACTGTGCTGGGGGTGAGTGCTCAGGAGATGCTGCAGATGAGATTCCAAAGGGACAGATGAACACATGCAAGGACATAGACACCCTGGGGCTGGAGGTGGTGGGAGGAGGGTGGAAAGGACACTGCCACGTTTGGGAAGGAAGGGTGGGGGTGGGGCAGGTACAGGGAGGGGACCGGGCAGGTAGGAGAGCCCCCAACCGGAGGATTGATGGTCTTACTACAGCCTGTGGACCTGGGAGAGTCGCTTGGAGCATTAAGGAAGTGTGATGGCAGAGCATTGCCTTGTCTGAAAGTAGGGATGACATCACAGCCTGTGATTAGCGGGAGCAGACAAACGGGGATGTCAGAGCAGCGTGAACCTCTGGGGTCTGAGCGCCAGGGAGGATGGGACGAGATGGAGAAGCTGGCCAGGCCAGGCACGCTCTTCATAAACTCAGCGTCCCCTTCCTTCCCAGGGAACATTACATTAAGTAATTGCTTTGGTGGCCAAGTTATATATTACCGCGATGAACCTGGCTCCGACTTATCATTCTCTTTTACTGTTTTGCCTAGAGAGGTTTCCGTGGCGGCTCGGAAAGCCAGGAATGAATAAGGACAGAGGTGACATTAAAGGCAGGCTGTTAGCAGGAGTGAAAATTAAACAACTCGGCCAAAATCGAAGTCTGGTCGCGCCTTGCCTGTGTAGGTGGGGAGAGTAATTGCTCCCCTTCTGGGGCCTCTTCCAATGTGCTGGGAGTTTGCAAGGGATTCGATTGTGATCTTCAGTCTTTCAGCTCAGCCTTGTGACTTGAAGGTGGGGGGTCCTTCTTCCAATGACTCTGAGGCTCAGAGAGGCTGAAGCACTTGTCTGCGGTCACACAGACCAGTAACAGCGGGGCAGGAATGAGAGCCAGCTCAGGGTCACCTGCTGGCTGGAACAGGCCATCCTGCAGGGTCACACCTGAGAAGCAGGAAGTGGGGGTGTCCCCCCAAAGCAGTAGGAGACCATGTAGCAACTGCAGGTGCATGGAGGGAGGTAGCCTGGTCAAGTGTTCCCAGGCCTCAGTCTAGAACAAAGAGGACTTAGATAGCAAGTGAAAGGAAGTTACTGTCCAAGCAGGTAGGGACCCCAGGGACCCAAAGTGCTGCAGTGTCTCTAGTGCAGAAGTAAGGGTGCTGGTGGTAACCAGCTGAGCCTGGGGCCCTGTCCCTGGCATCCTCCCAGGACAACCCTGCGTCTGCTTCTGGGTTCTGCCCCGTTGCCCTCCACCAAGGGCACTTCTCAGAGGAGGCCTGGGATCCAGAGGGCTCGGGTCACCCCTCTACCCCCACAGAAGGAGGAAGCCACATTGGCCCAGCTCTAGAGCTTCTTCCCAGAAGGAGACCATGGGCGAGGGGCCCCATGACCTGGCTTCACTCCACGTGGCAGGGGAGAGCACCCTCGGTCCTCAAAGAGGAAGGCATGGCGTTAAGTGCACACTGTTGGGAAGGCAGGGAAGAGCAGAATGGGTTTATTTTAACAAGCTACCCGAGAAGATTGACAACAAGGCTCTGCTGTCCTCCGAGTCACCGCAGGCAGCCCACCCCACCCCCCGCCCCCCGCCCTCATCCATTTCCTGGGAACGCGGGGAGCAGAGGTTCATTGTCAGCCACTTTATTTTAAGACGTGTCAGCCTCCTCTGGTTACCACGCAACTCCAGACGTCACCCCCAGAAGCTCCTGGAAAAGGACCAGCCAGCCGTCCAAGCCGTCAAACAGAAGTCCTATTTAGTCCACATCTCCTAATTTGCACTGGGGTCTCCGCACAGCCACGGGAGGCTGCTCGGAACAGAGAATCTCTATGAAGGGCATGAAAGGCGGTGAGGAGGCCGGCCACATCTGCATAGGAACCACACGCACTCGGACCGTCTGGGGCTCCGAACAGACCTCTCTCTTCATCTGGAATAATTGGTCAGTCTCTCGCAAGTGGCCTCGTGTTACAGCACACAGGGCATACTTATGGCTAAATATGATCTAATAAGGTAATCCTTTTCACTTCCGTGTCACATGATCGATAGGGAAAATACAGCATATTTATAACCAACAATTAGGCTTTCATGCATCTTCCCCCCATCGGTCATCAACAAACACCCTCTTATAAACCCTGCATCTGAGTGGTTCTTCCTCCATCCATCAAATCATCCTGGGTGCAGGAAAGATTCCTTAGAATGGCCATTGCATTGAAAAAGAAAAAGATGCAGCTAGCTAAGGAAGATCTTTAGATTCACACCTCATGCCACAAGATGAATTTCAGCACAAACCAGCTGCGTTGTGAAGAGCCGGCAGCTACCAGAGGGAGTCGTCCTTGGAAGGGGGTGTTGGTGTATGCCTTGTGTTATAAAGTAATACAATCAACCAAAGTAAATGAACTCATTATGATCGGCTTTTTATTCCCAGCTTGTCAAGAATCATAACTGTATGAAGCTTTCTCCACCTCGATCAATTGGAAAATCAATACCTCTGTATTTGCAGAGAGCATCTCTGATGGGGAGAAATGAGAGGAAATGTTTGGGAGACAGGGAGGGGATGTTATCTACTCCTTCTGACAGGTTGAGTGAAGAAGCAGGCCCCCGTCCCTTCATAAGAGTTGATGCTGAAACCTGCATTTTCTGTTGGGAGGGGGCAGCCTGGTGGGCTGATCACCCAAACCACAGTGCTGCTGGAGAATGGCAGGTGGAGAGTCTGTGTGTCCAGCAAAGTGGTCTGCCTAGGGGGCAGCCCCGGGAAACTGGGCTTCTGCCCCAGACAGTGCTGATGTGGGTTTTCTGTGCGTGGCAGAACCAGCTGGCTGTCCTGGCCCTGACGACTCTGGAGGTGACAGTGAGCCAGTGCCAGAGCGTCCACCGACTTCGGGAAGGACTGCTGGGGCACCTTGCCAGCGCCACCTCGGACATCGTCACCTGGGCACACCTGGGCCACGGGCTGCTGAGCGCCTTGCAGTATTTTGTCCACTTGGGATTTTACAAGTTTGGGCTTGAGGTGACCTCTCTGCTTTTGCTTCCATTTATCAATTCCTTGTTTTTTATTTCCTTAAACAAGAGAAACATCTGACATATACAAAAGCAGAGAGAGCCATATCATCAGCTGCCATGCAGCCTCCAGCATCTTTAGCAATGATCAACTCACGGCTCACCTGTATCCTTCTGTTCCCTCTCCAGGGGGTGTGTGTGTCTTAGTCACTCAGTTGCGTCCAACTCTTTGCAACCCCATGGACGATAGCCTGCCAAGCTCATTTGTCCATGGGATTTCTCAGGCTAGAATGCTGGCGTGGGTAGTCATTTCCTTCTCCAGGGGATCTTGCTGACCTAGGGATTGATCCCAGGTCTCTTGCATGGCAGGTGTTCATTAGCAGCAGAGCCACCAGGGAAGCCTCTGCCAGGACCCAAGCATTATTTTGAAGTAAAGGCTATACTTCATGAATACTTCCGTGTTTATCTCTCAAAGATGCAAATTCTCCAAAATACAAAAACAAGACTGTTACCCGCCCATGAAAAAATGAACCATTTCTCAAAATCAAACATCAAATCTGTGTCCAGATTTTCCGGATTGGCTCATAACTTGAAAATTTGTCCCAGTCAGGATCCAAATAGACTCCACACAGTGTGACTGGTCATTTGGTTGATACATCCTTTGAGCTCTTTCTAGAGATTCTCTTTCTATCCCTGCAATTTGGGTAATCAAGGAAATCGATCAAAGGCTGTGGGGTTTTTCATCGTCTGGACTTTGCTGATCACATCCTCATGGTTTCCTGTGAGACAGGAGTGTTCTGGGTCCATCATGAGCTCCTTGTTTCTTAACTAAAGACTTCTAGGAAGACAGACATCCTCTCCCCAACTATTCGATTTTCCTGAGATACAGTTTTTTTTTTTTTTTAAGTCAAGAACAATGCTTAAATTTTTCTAATGTGGGAGTTGGTTTTGTAAGACCCTTCCAAGAAGCTCAATGAGTTTCCAGCATTTTAATCCATTGTTACTGTCGTCCCAGTAGTGCTCAGACTGCCCCATCTCTGGCCAGCGGGAATGTCCCACTTTCACAGCCAGGGGTCTTTATAAGGGGCCCTACCCTCCGCCTTGCTGTCTTATTAAATCTCTGACCCACTGAGGGCCCGATGGAGCCACAGTGCTGACCGCCGACTGTCCCCCAGTCTCCATAGCCCCTCGCGGTTGAGACTCTGCTCTTTTTTCTTTCTGGACCATCTTCAACAAACTGTGATTTATCCAATTTGCTAACGCATCAAATGATTGTGATGAGTTTCTGGGCTTTGGGGGTGCTTTGTAAAAGCAATAAAGGTAAAACAAGTAAATGAGCCCAGCTCCCCACCATCCCCAAATCTCAACCACCATCTCATCCAGGAGTGGTGGGGGGAGACAGCCCTTCCTGCCCCCGCTGTTAGCTTGTTCATGGCCTTATCTGCATCTCTCGCCCTGCATTCCAGCTGGGTTTCATAGCCGCCCTCCACACCGTGGGGCAGTGCGTGGATTTCTATGCCCTCATCCACATCATCTGGCTGGTTTTTCTGCTGAAACTTTGGCGGAGAAAAGCCATCGCTGAGGTCTGGCCCAGATACTGTGGTTTCCTCGTCAGTCTGATCATCTTCCAGTATTTTCTGTGTCTGGGGCTGCCTCCTGCTCTCTGCAAAGGTAAACCAACCTGCCTGCCATGGGGCTCTTCCATGGAAACACTGAGTCTTGGCAAATGCTGACTTTGCCCTGGACGTATCAGGTCCTCAAGTGGAGGAACTAGGGTTCTGTGCCTTTTGTAGGGAGATTGCTTCACTGAGGAATCATGCGGCCTTGGAGATGGTTTGGCCCAATATCTGAGCCATGTGGTTCTAGAGGATCAACGGCCACCATGATGTGGTCGTAGCGCAGTCAGACCCACCAAGCTAACCCAGAGTTGCCATGAGAGGAAGGGTTTGTCCAACTCTGCCCAAAAAAGCAAATTAAAATGAACAGAGCAGGAAACAGGGGGAATGATGCCCTTCCATCTCATACACCCTTCACTTCTCCCCGCTCTTCCCCACAGCAGTCCTGCCAGGTCATGCCAGTCAGACGTCTGCATCCCCCACGAACAGACGAGGGAGCTGGGCTGGGTGGAAGGGAATACCAGCCGCTGTCACCTCTCCACTGGGGAAAATGGCTCTTGGGGGCCCAGGACCAAAGAGAGCCCTGCTTGTGGACTTTGGTCTGGGTCATCTTTCCTGTCCGCATACAGTAAAGAGTCAAAAACCTTGTCCTGAGTCGAATTGACAGTCTTTGCTCTCTTCTTGGGTACCGTTTTCTTGGCTTACACAAGCGTTGGCTGTTAGTGACCCTCCCTAAGGACATGTCCCTCGTCTGCATCCTGTTCTCCCTGCAGAGCTCCCTTCTCCCTCTCCCCGCCCCCCTTTTCCTGCTCCTCCTCGACTCTTCCCAACACAAGATTCTTCTTCCTTACTTCCTCTCTTTTCCTCCTGTGTCTTCCTCTTGCCCTCACTCTCCGCCCTCCTCTGTCTGGTTCCCCCGTACGCTCCCTGTTCCTTACCTTCTCTTCTTTGCACAGTCTCATCACCCTCCCTCCTGCCTTTGCCCCCTTTTTCTCCTAGATCAAGACTGAAGATTTTAGCCTGATCACACTTTCCCCTCACCCCATAGCCTTGCTCAGCCCTTGCCTCTCAATCCTCAGCAGGACTGGGGAGTCCACCCAGGTCTGCCCCCTGCAGATGGAGCCTGAGTGGGCAGCTGTCTACAGGTAGGACCCCCAGCATCACGAGGTAGACCGCTTTGGGGTCCCCAAGCAAGTCAGCTGACGGGGGTCAGAGGTTGAAGCAGTTTCTAACATCCTCTGAACTTAAAGTCCTTCTCTCTCTCTTTTTTAAGTTACTTCCTTTTTATTTTTTTTTTAATGAATGAATGAATGAATGAATGATTTTTTTTTTACAGTACTGTATTGGATTTAGCATACATTGACATGAATCTGCCATGGGTGTACATGAACTCCCAAACATGAACCCCCCTCCCACCTCCCACCCCACATCATCCCTCCGAATCATCCCCAGCACCAGCCCCAAGCATCCTGCATCCTGCATCGAACATAGACTGGCGATTCATTTCTTACATGATAGTATACATATTTCAATGCTATTCTCCCAAATCATCCCACCCTCTCCCTCTCCCTCAGAGTCCAAAAGTCCGCTCTACACATCTGTGTCTCTTTTGCTGTCTTGCATACAGGGTTCTCATTACCATCTTTCTAAATTCCATATATATGTTTTAGTATACTGTATTGGTGTTTTTCTTTCTGGCTTACTTCACTCTGTATAATCGGTTCCAGTTTCATCCATCTTATTAGAACTGATTCAAATGTATTATTTTTAATGGCTGAGTAATACTCCATTGTGTCTATGTACCACAGCTTTCTTATCCATTCATCTGCTGATGGACATCTAGGTTGTTTCCATGTCCTGGCTATTATAAAAAGTCCTTCTCTTGACCAAAAATCATATCCAGCACTTTAGTCACTCCATATAATTTGAAAGAAGCATTACTAGAACACAGACTTGATGATCTTTAGAAAAATAATGAAGATGAAAGGACAGTGCCTCCTTCCTTTACAGATTACCCGTGGAGAACCACAAGTACAGAAATACATTCAAATCTCATTAAGTGGTTATATCTCCCTGATTATGTCAAGAAGCCAGATGCCAATCTGTTATTCCATGAGTTCTGAGGGGGTCTGAGTACCTGAACACTTGGGCAGGTGCTGGAGAACCTGGACAACCTTCCTTCTAATATTCTCCATTTCATCTTCTTGTAATCACCCAGACAGTACTCAGCGAAGAAATATAGTTACCAGGTTCCAAGGTCTCAATCTAATTAAAAAATGCTTGCATCAGAGAGAATTTTAATTCATAAGCATTATTCTGATGGGGCTGGGGGTGGGGAAAGACTTTTCAATAGATGATTTAAAATCCAGAGATTCAGTTAGACCCTAAATACAAAGTGGATGGCTGATTTGCAAATCAGATTTCCAGGGGTTGCCTCAAAGAAAATCCCCAAAACATGGATGTTGTCAGCTCCTACTCATCCCAGAGTGAGCACTCCATGTTCTTTTCAGGATTTGTCCATCTCAGTCTAGGAAACAGCCACCTTCTTGAACACAGGCTGAGCCTTACAGAGAAGATGTAACTGGAAGCTGTGGAGATGGCCTATGTTTTTATTTCCTTCATCCACCTCTCACCTTTTTGTTGAATTTGATCCTGTGCAGAGTTCATTTTTTCATTCACCATCCATCCATCAAATGCTGATAGACCCAGACTGTGTGCCCCTCTCCAACCCTGGAATCCAGTGGTCCAGTGGGGCCGCGGTTGTCTCTCTGCCTGTGGCTTGGATTCACGCTTTGAATGGAGTGAGAGGGTTCTGGGAGGCACAGCACACTTTGTGACCTTTGAGGGGTCCTAGTGACCTCTGGAAGCTCCCACAGTGTTCCGGTCCTATGTGCCCTCCCAAAGGTGATGGGGGCAACGCAGCTCCCATGTGATGCTGGAGGAGGATCAGGCCGCCCAAACACTCAGCCGTCCTAGTCCAGGTGGCTCCTTGTGCTGTGGATGTCCAGACCATGGGCAGGGCGGCCCCTCCTGAAGACCATGACCCCTTCCCCCTGTCTTTGCAGTTGACTTCATGTTCCTCCTTGTGGCCTTCCTGCAGTGGCAGGTGTTTGTGGATGAGAACACGGCATCCTGAGGCCGTGGAGATGACATGGAGATCAGCTATGAGCTCAGGCCGGCCAACCGCGCCCAGCTCAGCCCGGTCTTCAGCTTCATCTTCTGCTGGTGGGAACTGGATGCCTGGTGGGTGGGCAGTCTCTACTCTTGCCTAGCATCCTGCGCTCAAGAATTCCTTGCTTTGGAGAGAAAGTTACTATGATTTTCTTTTTTAATTGAAAAAAATTGCATTGATGTCTAATTTCCATACAGTGAAGCATCCAGATTAGAACTGTAACATTCACTCAGCTCTGGCGGGTGTGTATCAGGGCAGAAACCCTCCATCCGCCCAGAAACACCCCCTTCTCCTCTTCCTAGGGAGTTATTTCCTCAGGCCGCTGCTGCTGCTGCTGCTGCTGTTAAGTCGCTTCAGTCATGTCCGACTCTGTGCGACCCCATAGACGGCAGCCCACCAGGCTCCCTCATCCCTGGGATTCTCCAGGCAAGAACACTGGAGTGGGTTGCCATTTCCTTCTCCAATGCATGAAAGTGAAAAGTGAAAGTGAAGTCGCTCAGTCATGTCCGACTCTTCTCAACCCCATGGACTGCAGCCCACCAGGCTCCTCCATCCATGGGATTTTCCAGGCAAGAGTACTGGAGTTGGGTGCCATTGCCTTCTCCACTACTGACTCGATTTTTGCATTGCAGCTTAATTTTCCTGTTGTAGGATATCATCTGAATGGAATTGTGTGGGATGTGCTTTCTTGTGTCTGGCTAACTTTACTCACCATAGTGTATTTTAGACCCATCCATTTTTCAGCATGTTCCAGTATATCATTCCTTCTAATGGCTGAATAACATCCCTTGTATGAATATTCCACATCTGGGTTACCCATGAGGAGCTGAAGAGCATCACCTGGTTGTCTCCAGCTCAGAGCTGATATAAATAAGTCTTCTGAGAACATTCCTATACAGGATTTCTGTGGACATGTGTCTTATTTCTCTGGATAAATATTTAGGGGTTGGATTGCTGGATCACGGGGGACATGCATATTATTGGTTTAAGAAATGCCACGTAGTTCTCCCAAGTAGTTGTACCACTGTCAATGAATTTCTGAGTGCCCCACTCCTAGAAACATACCATAAGTTGACTGGCCCCTGTGCTGTCCACTCACTCTCGAAATTCGAAATTATTTATTGAGCACCTATTATGTGCCAGGCACTGTTTAAAGCTCTAGGAATTCAGCAGGAAGAAAGATCCTTGCTCTTACCCAGCAGGCACTTTTATTTTTTAATTAGTAGGGACTTCCCTGGTTGTCCCCTGGCCAAGACTCCATGCTCCCAATGCAGGACCCCGCATGCCATGACGAAGACCTGGTGCAGCCAAATAAATAAACAAGTATATTAAAAAAAAGAGAAATTGATACATTTATATGGACAAGCAAAGGACCTAGGATATCCAAAACAATTACGAAAAAAGAACAAAGCTGGAATCCTAATACCACTTGATTTGACGACTTTAAAGTCCAATCACCAAGACTGTACTATTGGTAAAAGGCTAGACACCTAGATCAATGGAACAGATGGTTCAGAAAGGATAATCTTATCGAAGGTACTGGAACATTTTTGGATAAGTCCATATCTACTGCCCCTCCCCAATGCACAAAGAAACTCTTTATCTGTACTTCACATCATATGCAAAAATCAACTTGAAATGGATTGGGGGCCCAAATGTAAAACCCAAAACATTTATTTTAAAAAAAAAAAAAAAAAGGAGAACTTTGTGACCTTGAGTTGAAGAAAGATTTCTTAAATAGGACACAAAATGCACAAGCCACCACAGGAAAAAATTGATAAATTGCACTACATCAAAATAAAAAATGTTCTGCTCTTCAAAAGACACTGTTAAGATCATGAAAAGATAAGCCAATGACAGAGAGGGAAGATTTGCAAAACACATGTCTGATAAGGACTTGTATCCAGAACATATAAAGCATGTCTATAGCTCAATATGAAGGAAACAATGCAATTTTTAAAACAGGCAGAAGATTTGAACAGGCACTTAATCCAAAAAGATAAGAGAATAAGCATATTTTGAAATGATGTTCAACATCATTAGTCACTAGGGAAATTCAAATTCAAATTAAAGAGAGATTATACTAACATACTTATTAGAATGGCTAAGATTTTTAAAAACCCCATACATGGAAAACCTGACAATACCAAGTCCTGGGAAGAATTTAGACAGCAGAAACATTCATGCAAAGCTAGGGGGAAGGCAGCACGACAGAGCCACTTTGGGAGATAGTTGGGCAGTTTACTTTTTTTTTTTTCAGCGATAACATTCAACTTTCATTCTGATCTTACTTGCTTTAATTTGTAAAAGTAATGACACTTACTTGCTATAATTTGTAAAAAATAAGAAAATTATAAAGATTTCCTTCCCATTTATGTCACCACAGAGCACTAAGCAGAGTTTCCTGAGCTATGCAGTAGGTTCCCATTAGTTATCTAGTCTATACATAGTATCAATAGTGTATATATGTTGATCCCATTCTCCCAGTTCATCCCATCTCCCCTTTCCCTGCTTGGGGTCCCTATGTTTGTTCTCTACCTCTGTGCCTATTTCTGCTTTGGAAATAAGATAACCTATACCATTTTTCTAGATTCCATGTATACAAGTTACATATGATATTTGTTTTTCTCTTTCTGACTTCAATCTGTGTGACAGTCTCTCTCTGTTCACCCACATCTCTACAAATGACCCAAGGAAATCCAAAAAAGTGGGGATGTGTGTATACATATAGCTGATTCACTTTGCTGTCCAGTAGAGACTAACATAACATTTTAAAGTAACTACAGTAAAAGCCAATAAAATAATAAGCCAATAAACAGTTAATCTAAATAAGAAAATAATAAAGAAACAGCAAAAAAGATTATTGTAATTTCAGACATAATCTGCTAAAATCTTAGCATATTTCCTTCCAGTCTCTTAAAATAATTTTTATATAGTAGCATTCAGGTCCTGTGAGCAATTTTGTATTCTAATCTTTTGCTAATAACAGCCACCACAGATAGATCATTTACCATTGACTTGTAAGCATTTACTTGTGACTTCAAAATGCTTTGTAATCATAATTGTAAAGGCTACTTTATATTCCATCATTTGAATATGTCCTAATTTGCTTAATCAGAAATTACCTTGACATGTAATTATTTAGACTGTTTTGACTATTATAAAGTATGTGTGTATATATAAATACTATATCTATATAGTTGAAGTATAGGTGATTTACAATGATATGTTAGTTTCAGGTGTAAAACAAATGATTCAAATATATATACTCTATATATACACACATTTGTATATATATTCTTTTTTTTATTGAAGTGTAGTTGATTTACAATGTTGTATTAATTACTGCTGCTGCTAAGTCACTTCATTCGTGTCCGACTCTGTGTGACCCCATAGACGGCAGCCCACCAGGCTCCCCCATCCCTGGGATTCTCCAGGCAAGAATACTGGAGTGGGTTGCCATTTCCTTCTCCAATGCATGAAAGAGAAAAGTGAAAGTGAAGTCGCTCAGTCTGTCCGACTGTTAGCGACCCCATGGACTGCAGCCCACCAGGCTACTCCGTCACTGCTGTTTAGCAGAGTGATTCAGTTATACATATATATACATTTTTAAAATATTCTTTTCCATTACGGTTTTTCAAAAGATATCGAATATAATTCTCCGTGCTCTACAGTAGGATCTTGTTTATCTGTTCTATATATAAAAGCTTATATATGCTAATCCCAACCTCTTACTCCATCTCTTCCCCAACCCTTCTCCCTTGGTAACCAATAAATTCCTTTTTAGAAGTTATTAAATATAGTTCCCTGTGCTATTCAGCAGGACCTTATTTTCTGGCAGGTTTCTTCTAATGTTAAATGTACGTTGGCTGTGTAACCCAGCCACTGCACTCACAGGTATTTACCCAAGTGAAATGGAAACTTAGTTCCATACAAAAACCTGCCCATGAATGTTTATAGCAGCTTTACTCATAATCACTGAAAACTGGAAACAACCCAAATGTCCATTAACTGGTGAGTGGCTAAATTGTGGTGCATCCATACCACGAACCACCACTCAGCAGGAGAAAGGGATGACTTACTGACACGCATGACAACCCAGTGGGACTTGCAACAGCATCGTGCCACACACAAAGGTGACACGCTGCCCAGTGCTGTTTGCGTGCTATTTTGGAAAAGACAAAACGATAGGGACAGAAAACAGATGGCTGTTTGCCTGGAGGTAGCGGGGAGAGGATTGGCTACAAAGGGCATAGGGAAATTCGAAGCTGCTGGAAATATTCTGTATCTTGATCAGGATGGTGGTTACAGGACTGTATTCATTTGTCAAACCTCAAAGAACTATACCCTTGAATGCAGTCTGCACCTTGATAAGCCTGACATTGCAAAAGATCCTAGGCTCACGGATGTTCCCGTCTCATAGGCATGGCCATGGGTCTCTGAGGGTCTCCTGGTCGCTGCATTTCTCTCTTTCTCTGTTTTCTGTGTTTCCTTCTATTTTAAAGTGACCTGTGGGAGGTACCTTTGTGTCTGTTAAATGACATCATCTTTCCTTTTCACTGGCCTCTTCAATCTTCCAGCTCCTATCTGGACATGTTCAAGGTTGCTGTTTTTTGCTGTCACTTCTGGTTTGTGCTTTGCCTGGTGTTTCTTGCGGGAACAACACAGATCCACGTCCTGAGGGTCAGGTACCTGGCGGCCTTTGGATATTTCATGCTGCAAGGGAGCCATCTCCTCCTGCAAGCGGCAAAGACCCTTCTCCACTGTGGGACTGCTTGGTCGCCTACTTGGCGCTGGTGGTTGCTGTGAAGACTTTCCCGTCGGGATGGGATAGTCCTTCTCTCAAGGCTGCTCTTTGTTTCCCTAGCCTGACTGTCTTAATACCCTAAAAAAAGGTACTGCCAAAACCAACAGTCATCTTAAAAGGCCTTTTTCAAAGCTATGTTTACCAAAGGTGGAAAGAGGTAAAACGATCCGCCCTGTGTCACGCACGATGCCGTCCATGCTTCGGGGAGTAGCTTTTGATGTTGAAGAGCTCTGAACCCAAGGAAATCAAGAGGGGAAGGGGAGGACGTGCAACAGAAAACGTGCTTTATGGTCTAGCTAATCACCTTAGACGATGCTCCAGAGAACCCATGTTCATTGCGCGGGACCGTGCTCACATTTCAAAGGGAGAAGGGGAATAACACAGAACCGTGTAGATTAACGCAGCAGTTTGAGGCCTAGGAAAGTCAGAGGTCTGAAACTGGACAGGGACTCGCTCCCTGCCCCCATCTTGGGCTGGTAGGACTTAAGCTTCTTCCACAGAGAGATGCAGGCAGAGAAGCACCAGGAGGCCAGTCCAGCGCCACCCCTGGTCCAGCCGGCCCGGGAGCCCTGTCTCCAACCCCAGTGCTGGTGGTTTGTCTGACTGGCCATGCCACGGGCACAACTCGCAACCCAGGAACACATTAGGACTTTGCTCAGAAGGATAGAGTCATTCTCTGGAGGTCTACAAGCCTCAGGTCATCCTGAAGAATATTGGTCCTCATTGGCTTGAAAAGTTCCGAGTGATTGCCTATCAAACAAACCAGATTTTACTGGAATGGCGACAGTCATCTTCTCAATTTATCTTATTGCATCTCCGTGGGTGGGGATGCCACCGTGTCCTTTCTTGTCATACATCTTAGGACTTCAGCCTCATAATGGCTCATAGGTCTTCCTTATAAAATCACAGGTTGTGAGAGTGGGAAGGAGTCTCCAGAGGTGACATGGTGATTTTGCAGATGAGAACACAGGGAATCAGGGGAGGGAAGGACAATGATCTACTCGGGGCCACGCTGTTGCTCATGGCCACTGGACAGCAGTCACTGGGTTCTTATCGACATGAAACAAGAGTCCATGGCCTCTGGGTTAACCCCTCCTTGTGTGCTTGGGAAGAAGCATGATTAGACCTCCCAGGCTGATGGCCAAATGCTGCTCTTCTCAGGGACCAGCGCATTGGACGTTACAACTAGGGAGACAAATGATAGATGACATTGAACAGCAAATCCGTGCTGGGAATGGAGCAGGCAGCATATCTTTCCTCCTCTCTTGCAGGTCGGCGCGTGTGTGTACCTGGAGGCCTTACTCAAATCACACTGCTGGCGGTCCACACTTTTCGCCTGTCCTGCATGGTCCCAGGTTACCAGTTAGGTAAGTGCTGCAAACCCCCTGGCGGCCCCAGTTCAACACAGCCCATCAGAACCCACGTGTGTCATCAGAATAGGAAGACGAAAGGGAAAGAAGAGTGGAGAGAGCTGCACAATGGCCACCCACCCCACCCGGGATCTACAGCGCCTTCTGCCATCTTTGCCCCACCTGTGTGTGGGTGTGTGTACATTTCTTTTGTGAAATCACTAGAAGGAAAGAAGCACACACCAAGACGTTCTCCTGCAAAACCAGGTTCTTATCAGCTCATCCTGAGAAAACCAGCTCCTGTCCCCCAGTCACCTAATGCCCAGCCTACATGCCAATGCCCCCAGTCAGTCCTCACTGGGTCCTGACAGCTATTAATTATTATTATTGTATTATCTGGACTCAGGATCCAGTCCAGGTTCAGGGCTGCATTTGACTGCTTTGCCAATTCCACTCTCTGATGGGAGATGGAGGAGACCCTAGTAGAAATTAGGAGACCTCCATTCTCTCGGAGAAAAGCCAGGCACCAGATGCAAATCAGAGAGGGAAAGCAGGGTGGCTCTGCCTTGCACCCCGATGCTGAGTCAAGGGCATGGTGCCCTCTAGTCCGTGGCCCCCCTTCGAGGGGGCGATTCCAGGTCTGTGCCAACGGCACTTCCGTGGGGTTTGCGAAACCCCAGCCACGCTGCCGACTCCTGGGCTTTGGGCCTGTTTGGAGAGGGAGGAGACCTGGGTTCTGCCCGACTGGAGCCGTCACCGGTTTCCTTTTATGAATGGAGGGGAAGGAGAAATGTGTTTGTTTTAACTTTTGCCTCTGAGTGACATCCTGGCCTTGGCTCTGCCTCTCTCTCTCGGTTTGTCAAAATAAACATGTGAGATCATATTTCTCGTCTTTCACGATCAAGCCTGGAGCTTCAGGGCTGAGTGCCATGGCCATAGGGAGTAGGTTTCTGAAGGTCCCAACGAGGCTGAGATTGGGGGGTGGGGAGTGGTTCTCAAGTCCTGTGGATTACCGAGCCCCCTCACTGTCAGCTCCATTGCTCACCTAGGGCTCTGCCTGGGTCCCCTCAAGGAATAGGGAAGGGAGGGCCCGAGGCTCCAGGGAGGGGCTGTTGCAGATGGGGGGCCTCACCTCCTGGTTCCCTGAGAACATCACAAGTGGGGGCAGGAAGGGGAGGAAAGGACAGAGGTCACCAGGAAGCAGAGCAAGCTTTGCCCACAGGAGCCTGGGCTCCTCCCCCGGCCACAAGACTCCTGGTTTCTCCTGTCTTCCATGCAGCCATCCCCAAGGACGAAGCCTGTGAACCCCCAGAAAAGGAAGTGGGGATCCTGTGGGATGCCATGTGTCTCACCTTCCTGCTCATCCAGCGACGGATCTTCCTGAGTTATTACCACATTTATGTGGTGGCTGATCTGGAAGCTGCTCAAGCCTTGGTTAGCATCCAGGTACCAGGAAACCCAGGAGGAAGACCTCAGCTGTCAAGGGCTCAACCAGACATGAAGGAAGCTTTAGCTGAAGGATCACCACCCTTTAGAACTCTCAGAAACCTCAGACCATCTCATCTCACCCCTCCCTTCAGCAGAGGAAGAGCTGATGCTCAGAGTGGGTCACCTGCCTGGTGATGCAGCCCCTCCAACACATGCTCCTTCCTCCCAAGTCTGGGATTGGATCCTGGTCAAAGTGTGTAGAGCCATGAGATCTTAGGAGGTACTCTACTGACTTGTAAACACAGAGGAGGGGCAAGGGCAAAGGACCAGCTCTCTTTGCCAACAGTAACCCCAAGTCCATAAGGGACCAAGTTCAGCTCAGGGTCGAAGGAGGCTTGGTGGACTTCTGTGAAGAACCAGCCCAGCCCTGCAGAAGTCCAGGGCTTCCAGAACTTCTGTGGGCAGCCCTGCCACCCCAGTCTCAGGCTTCTGCCATGGTTTTCATGTCTGTTTGGCCAGCTTGCCTGACAGCCCCTTCCAGTGTTAGTTCCTCATCTGATACAAACTGATCATCCAGCAGCCCTAGGGTGCTCGCCTGCAATGATGGGAGCCACACCTGTGCCCCTCCCAGGAAAGGGATAGACTCAATTCCAAGGGGTCCCCCACTGTTTTCAGGGTATAGACCATAATTCAGATGTACCTTGAGCACACTGTCCTCTCAAACTCCACTCAGCCTCTCACCCTGAGACCCTGCTCGAGCATGGCCCATCCTCAGGGAAGGTGCCAGCATCCACTCCCATACAAAACCTCCATGGTTTGTTGAATGTTCTCTCCTCAATTTGTTGAGCTAAATTTGGTCTTGATGTTCTGGAGGTTTATGCTCTTTGGGGAGAAAGGAGAAAAAAAATCCTTTTGAGCAGCTGGCTGGACCCCATCTTGTTTTATGAATTGACATATGGTTGACACATTTCACCTTGAATTTCAGTGCAAAACCTGACAGTGATAGTGATGTTTTACCAACAGAATCTACAAAGATTCCCTATAAGGCACATATAAGATATATCTATCATATATATAATGTAATGATATATATATATATATATATGTATCCTTTATCTTATATATCTTGGAAGATACATAAAATACTTAAAATACATGCAAGATAATTTCTTAAATGTATTTCTTTGCCCACACAGGGGTGCTGAGCTCTTGGCACTGTCCTTGAGGGAGGTGTTGGAGCACAGTGAAGAAGAAGAGAAAAAATGCCTCTGGGTCATCAGGAGGCAGTTATGTTGGCTTTTCTTTCTTCATCCTGGAAGCATGGCCCTTCCAAAGGAGAGGCCATCTTATTACTTATTTCTTTCTTTGTTACAGACTTCTTTCTTTCTCTTATTTTTGAATTTCTCCAAGGTAAAAAGCCTAAGACCTGAGATGCGCCATTGTTCAGCTTACGGGGCACTAACGAGCTGTGAATGTGGGTCAATCAGTGGATGGAGGTGGAAGAAATTGCAGGCTGATTCTTCCAACAGGAAAACAAAGGCAGGGCTCTTGAGTGTGATGGGAACATGAGTTTCCCCTGGAAAGATCCATCATTTAATGTAATTCTTAGATGAGGAGGAGATGCTTTGAGCTCTTGATGGCTCAGACTTTCTGCTTTGGCTAAAGTCATTGTTCCCCCAAAAGGCCATTTGCTTTCTTTGCTCTGAGCCTTGATTCAAGCTGTCCCTGGCTAAGAGGGGTCACCTGCTACTCTGCTTAAGCCATCCGTCTTCCAGTGCTCTACAATGCGTGGTATCCAGGAAGGTTTTGGTGGTCATGCATGTACGTATTTTTTGTTTAAAGGCTACATCATTTATCTTGATGCACTTTGGAAGGGGTAAGGAGAAGGAACAGCTAGACAACTCGTTGAGTGACTTTAAGGATTGCTTAGGGTAATGTGAAATCATAAAATGACTTGACTGTAATCAACTTTAAAAATTATATAATACTGGAGAAGTCATGATATGTGCATGATGAAGTTGGCAGAGTTCTTTCTGTTTTGTTACCTGCTTAAGTCTGAATTCTCAGGCTATCTGAGTCCACCAAGACCACCAGCCCCAGTCCCTCAGCTACCCAGCTGTCATCTGGGGCTAGCAAACCTACTTGAGATGCTGCCCTGTTTTCTGGAGTGAAGAGTAGTCAGCCCTCGTGCTTCCCACCATGGACCCCAGGCAGCCCTCGGAGCAGGATCCCATCCATCTGGGTGCCCAAGATGCTGGCTGTCTGGCTGTTGGGTGGGGAGGAGGTGTCACCTCTTAAGTTGGGAAAGGTGGAAGGCAGCTCTTCCTCTGTCTCAGACTTAGGGGCAAAGCCAAGCAAAATGGCAAAAATTTTTGACCGCAGGAGAAGAAAATGGCCTTCTGTGTCTTCAACTGCCAGGATTGAGAAGATCAAAGCAAAGGAAAGTTGCTGCTTTGCAGTGAGGCAGCAGGAGGCCTGCTTCCCCGGTGGTTAGTGTGAGCTGTTTGCCCAGGAAGGATGCTGCCACAGGGCCTAGGGCTCCAGGTGAGCTTGGGACATGACCTGCCTCCCCCCACCCCCACCTTGAAACAGGTATGTTACACTGAGCCCTCTGCCATTAGCACCACCAACTCCCCTGCCCCCCGCCCCAAGCCAATAAGAAAAGGGGTCTTTGGATCTGAGGTGTTAGAATTATCTTTTTGTCTGATGCATCTGAAGAGTTTAGAATCAGCATGGTGCTCTGAGGTGAAATTCTGAACTCTGACTGAAGTCCCAGAAAGAATCCCTCCCTATTTGCAAAGTGAAAACACATCCGACAGGCCCTGGCTCCCTAGAAATCCATGGATTACTTACTTAAACAGTATTTTCTTCCTTTCAGTTTTGAGATTTTTTTTTTTTTCTCCAGAAAAAGTGTTCCTCAAAGGGCCAGTGGCTAAAGACAAAAGTTGTTTCATTTTTTACTGATCATGAAATAAATAAGATATCCTTCAAAAAGTTGTTCTTTTTCAATTGGACTGGATTTGCTCTTCCTTTCAGCTGAACAAGTTGTAAGGAACAGTGTCACCGCCTGGCTACCAACTTCTGAGAGGACTGGGTTTTATATGGCAATTCATATGCAGGGTGTCATCTATGGGTTAACCTTCCTAATTGGGAGACACACTGTCTGAATTAGTGACCAGACTGAATTACGGTGCTTTTAAGAACGATTCCATTTTAGTGCTTCCAAGTTCCTGAAACCGTTAGAACTGGTCTCCTCAAGGACCTCCCAGCACAGAGCTCCCTGGGAATCTCCTTGAAGCAGAGGAAAGAAGAGGTTGTCAGCTTACACGCTAGGCAGTCTTGAAAACACGTTTTATCTCCAATCTCTTATACGTTTCCTTCTCAGATTTTATTTGTACCAAATGATTTGTTCAAATGAATCATTGTATAAGGATGGGGGAGGGCAGTCAGTAAACAGTAAGGGGATGTTGATTTCTTCAGTAGACATTTCAGGCTGGTCCCTTTTTGGAATGACCACAATGTGGTCCAGGGTGGGAATGGCTGATGGATTTGGGTTTCATCTTTATTTAGATGATCTCAGTACGACAGAAAATGAAGAGGGGAAAAAATGGTGGTAGCCTTGGACGAAGCATCCTTCCAGTAAGCCAGGACTGTTAGCAGTTGCCTGGAACATGGCCCTTCAGGACTCTGAGAAGGGGAGGCCCACTAGGTTCCAGGTTTCCTAAAACAGGTCCATTCCCTAAGACATGTCTGTCATTTGAGGCAACAAGGTTGTGGCTAGGAGTCAGGCAGATGGCTCATGCCGTCTGCTCCATAAGGACATGAGAGGTCGTGTGTTTGTCTTTGGGGACAGTGAAGGAGCAGGGTCCCCTCCATCTACCACAGCAGCAGGTGAGCTGGCCATAGATGATATGGGACAAGACTCGTGGAGTGTGTGCAGCCGAGGAAGATGGGAGATTGCAGATTCCATGGCTAACAAGGGAGATTGATGGTGAGGGGAGACAGAAATCCACAGGCATCTAATGTGAAATGCCAATACTAATTCATAATTTAAATCCAGTTAGGGAATGAGATACACCTGTTTTGACAGCTCTCCCTTCTGTGGTAGAATGTGCCAGAAGGGAGGAAACCCCACACTTAAAATAACCTGGTGCCCATCAGATCAGCGAGATGCCCAGCATGTCTCAGGCCAGGCTGGGCTTATAGTGAGGTCTGTGGGCAACGGGGCAGGAAGGCGTATCTTCCAGATTCCTTTTTGTGGACATGCTTTGCAGTGCTCCAGGATGACAGCTACGCCTTCTTTGAGACTGACAGCAAGGAAGAGGAGCCTCAAGAAGGAAGCGAGGCAGAAATAACAGATCGTCAACCAAAGCCCAGAACAGCTTTCCAGGTAAGTTTTCTTTGCCCTGGACTTGAGCTAATGCAGGTGAAGTAGACACATTCTGTGGGCTGAGTGGTCCTCACCATGGATGCTCTTGCTTTAGAAGCCTCCGTGTGTGCCCAAGGCGTGGCTGGACCTGCATGTGGTGGAGCACACTATGCAGAACAACAACCTAAGCTTAACTTGAGTCCGAGTTCGTTTGGATCCCTCTGGGAGATGTCCCATTATAAAAAGAACAATGGGTGCCTCAGAGGCCTGTGGCTCTGGATGCTGGATGCTCCTTTGCGTGTGGTGAGGGAGTGACTCTGAGGATCTCTGCTTCCCCGTAGGGGCTCCTTGCTGACTACTGGGGAAAAGAGGTGGACTCATGGGGAAGCCAGTCAACAAGTCCTGCATAAAATCGCTCAACTAGTCCTCTTGGTATAAATTAGTCCCGTTGTCATGGGCACACACAAAGCCAAGTGGAGAACAAGGGTGCTCATTTGGAGATGTCAACCCATATTTTGGGGGTATTTCAGGAAAAGGGATAAGTTATTTGAAGACATGTCTTAATTTTCTTTACCTTGTGTGTCTCTGTTACATTTAGAGACATTTACATATTAATTTACATTTACATTAATTAATCAATTAATTTACATTTACATATTGTTTAGAGTTTTTCCTGAAGTGTGCATTTTAGTTGAAAGTTACTTGGAAAAATATTGAAGGAAGAGCAAAGAATTCCATATATTACTTACTCTTTGCCCTTGTCTTAAGGAATCCATTTTTCGATTTTTTTTTTTTTTTGGGTAAAACCAGAACTACTTAAAGCAGACACAAGAAAGGCTGTTACCCACTTTATCCTTTATACCAAGCAGCACTGACTTTTCCTGGGAACAAGGAAGATCATCCAGCAAAATTCCGTTTGGGTTTGACTTTGATGTTCTGATGTCTAGATGCAACTTTAAACATCTTTTAAATTCACAAACTGCTCCTAAGAGCCTTTCCTCTTCTAAGAGGAAATTACTTGGAACAAATATGACATTGATTTTCCATCTCCCTTGATTAGTCTCATTTGGTCTGATTTTTATTATTTAAGGCTTACCGACAACGAGAATATACAGTTAGCGATGGTTCTAATTAGATTTTGTGACCTTTAAAGAAGAAAAGGAGGATCTGGGCCTGGAACTGCCGGAGAACACAGCTGGGTTTATGACTGTCTCCCTGCAGCTCGCCTACAAAGCCTGGACCAACGGTGCCACGTGTGCTCCCCGGATGAGGATGGAGGATGAAGGAGGGATGGGAAACCCCGAGTGAGGTGAAGAGGGGCTCCAGCGGCGCCACAGTGGAGGTACTGCTGTTGACAGCAAAGCAGGGTTTGTGTGGTAACTTGGATCAACAGATGGTCGACTAGGAAACACTGGCGTCAAACAGTTCTGGCTGGTGACTGGGTCCATTGACAGCAAGTGGAGTGTGGAGGGACGATGAGGTCATGGGTGCATATAGGAGCCTAGGGGAACTTTTATACATGCTGATGATGGAAGGAGTGCCTTATGGAGGTGTCCACACCTCTTGGACAATGGGATATTTGCTGACGGGCCAACTGATTATTCTGAGATATGGGGGCGTGGTGGTGGTGGAGAATCTGCATTTTTCCAAGTGTGTTTTCCATAATGACTTGAGATTTGGAACACATCAACCAGACCCAGGGAGAGAGAAATATGTGGTCTGTCGGGTGTCCAATCTTTCCTAAGTGAGGCATTCACTGGCAGTAAGCCCTGGACCCTGACAAGAAGTGGTCAGCAGCCAATACAAATTTGAAAGGCCTTCCTCTCTAGGTGGACCTGCTTTGCTGAGTGTCTGCAAATGAAGACCAGCTGATTTGACATCAGGGCCTGTAGAGTCCCAGTGACCCCAGTGTGATGCATGTTTCAGGAGGACTGTAATTTCCATACTCCCATCATCATGCCCACCTTAGACACACAGACACCACCATGGGGATGTAACAAACATTTACCAAAAGGCATCAGTCGAAAACAGACAGGAATTTCCAATTTATTTTGGGTCTTTTTTGGTGACTCAGGGGGTGAGAGACTGGCAATTCCTGAGACTGAAGCTGAGGCCAGAGCAGAGAATTCAGATGAATCTGGTAGGTATGGTTGTCCTGCTGTATTCAAAACAGAAAAAAAAAAAATCAAGGAATTTGGAGTGGTGGGTTCAGACACGTGCACATGGGGTATAAAAGATTTTCACAAATGCTGGTCGGGGTCCTTGGCTAAGAAAAGACTCTGCCTTGGGCCCGCCAGTGTAATAAACTGCACTCCTCTATCTGCATTGTCCTTCTGAGTGAGTTTGTTTCCCAGAACGCGTGGCTGCAACAACTATGTTTTCCAAGATATTTGACTTTTACTTACAGTATTAATTGCAAATCACCAGAACTAAAAGATATCACTCTTTTACTGTTGTGGAAGAAATAAGATCTTGATGATTTTAAGCAATTTGCTTGATGATGCATGACTGGGTTAGAAAAGTTGTAATGGACACTGAATTCTTCTAAATCTGAGGTGAACATAACTAGGGTTTCATTTCAGCCAATCCAGTTAGACCTGGATTAAGAGAGTGGACCAGAGGGATGCTGGGAACAGGAGGTTTCCTCACTAGAGCACTGTTTCCATCTTAACAATGAAGGCAGAGAATTAGACTTCCCACTCTCATTGATGATAAAGTTTGGAAACCAAAAGAAATACATAGAAATGCAGCTTCCTTAATAGAAGTTGTCCTGTATTACTGATTTTCAGACCTCAGGATACCTAGAGTGGTCCCAGAATGCAGACTAATTTGGGGACTAGAAGGTAGAGTAGGGAAAAAATTGAACCCAATTTAAATTGAAATTTGTACCAATTTTTAAAATATTTTGCATGAATTATTTATGATGGCTTCTGGGTAAAATTTTTATTCACTTATTCTATTCCACTTTATTAGAGCAACACAATTTCAGTAAGCTCATGAAGCTAATCTAGCCAGCTACCCTATGACTGAACTCTTGTAATTCATCATGCGTCCTGTGTTTATGGTGTTTGTCAGCATGATGAGCCACGTAAGAGTAATTACCATATCAATTTTATTTATCCAGCCCCAGTTTATTTGACCCTTTCCAAATAAATCCTTATATTTACAGTCCTTTCAAAAGGGACAACATAAATGTACTTCTGCACTAAATAAAACTAATGGCCCCTAGTGTGTCTTAGAGATCCTTGGCCATCTCTTTCAGTAATGCATTAAGATTTGATTGCTGGTTCTTTTATATTTCCCCCCACTAAAACGTTTTACTTAATTTCCCTAAGACAAAGCTGGCATGCTCAAGAGGAGGAATATACTACATGCCAAGTAGAATTCTGATGTGGTTTTATGGAAAAGTATATGTAGAAATCTGTGTGTGAACAGATTGGCTACAAAATATACCAAGCAACCCAATAACATTCCAAATCAGGGCCGTCACTTTTTCATGATCTGCTGAATCAGTGGTCTATGGCATCTAATGAGTGATTCTTCTGGGCAGTTAGTTTGACCGTGTTATCAATCTGACCATCAAGAGTATCAAAAACACTGGATCAAACATTTTTCTAATTTTTTTCTCCTTTGAATATTTTAAGTTAAATTCATATTGCTCTTCATATTGAGCTGATTTGCTTTCTTAAAGAAGAACATTGTTATTTATTATATGAAATCTCTTTATACAACCAATATAAAAGAATATGAAGAAATTAGCCCTAACATTAAAGAAAAAGGTTATAGCTAGGTGAATGCAATTGTTTTGTTCTTACTAGAAAATCCTTCTTATTCTAAAAAATCTACCAGCAAAATGAAGAGGTATTTTCTCTTTTCGTTTTCCCTCAAAGTCTTATAGGATATTAAGGAATGAGATAATCAACTTCTTTTTTACCATATGTTCAAGAAGGAAATGGCAACCCCGTCCAGTATTCCTGCCTGGAAAATGCCATGGACAGAGGAGCCTGGTAGGCTACAGTCCATGGAGTTGCAAAGAGTTGGACACGACTGAGAGACTTTACTTGTACTTTTGTACTTGATAATGTGTTTAAAAAAATAATCATTTTATCATCATCTGCAGTCATCATCTCCTCAGCATTAGAAAGTACTGAAAAGAGTGTCATGGTCAGTGGAGGTGTTTGTAATTCAGCAGTTTTCTGTATATCTTATTGAGGGTATCATTTTAACCAATAACTGGTTGCTGCTGTGTGCTTTACCAAAGTAAGGAAGGGCATGTTGTTTAGCTCCTAAGTTGTATTCAACTCTTGGGATCCCATGGACTATAGCCCACCAGACTCCTGCTCTGTCCTGGCATGCCCTTCTCCAGGAGATCTTGCCCAACCCAGAGATCGAACTCACACCTCTTAGTTTCCTGCTTTGGCAGGCAGGTTCCAGTGCCACCTGGCAAGCCTGAACGTGAAAGAAAGTGAAGTCACTCAGTCGTGTCCTGCTCTTTGCGACTCCATGGACTGTAGCCTGCCAGGCTCCTCTGTCCATGGGATTTTCCAGGCAATAGTGCTGCAGTGGATTGCCATTTCCTTTTCAGGGGACCTTCCGGACCCAGGGATCGAATGCGGGTCTCCCACATTGTAGACAGACGCTTTACCGTCTGAGCCTCCTGGGAAGCCTATAATAGTGCAATTATTTTCTCCTTGCCTCCTGTTGATTGTGTAAGGGAGGAAACAACAACTTTCCTGTAACCCCCTTGAGTTCTTGGCTGCTGCTGCTGCTAAGTCGCTTCAGTCGTGTCTGACTCTGTGTGACCCCATAGACGGCAGCCCACCAGGCTCCCCCGTCCCTGGGATTCTCCAGGCAAGAAGACTGGAGTGGGTTGCCATTTCCTTCTCCAATGCATGAAAGTGAAAAGTGAAAGTGAAGTCGCTTAGTCGTGTTCGACTTTTAGCGACCCCATGGACTGCAGCCCACCAGGCTCCTCCGTCCATTGGATTTTCCAGGCAAGAGTACTGGGGTGGGGTGCCATTGCCTTCTCCTGTTCTTGGCTGTGAATCCTGTAAAAGACAGATTAACAAGAGAAAAACAAGTTNTTGGATTTTCCAGGCAAGAGTACTGGGGTGGGGTGCCATTGCCTTCCCCACACTCAGAGATGAAAGGCCAGTTAAAGAGAGTGATGGAGTGCTTAAATGCCTTGCTCAAGGCCCCTCAGCTGGATCCGGGCTGGGACCACCTCAACACAAAGCCAGCTCCTCTACCTCCCATCAAGGGATGTTCTCGTCTTCCAGCTCATCCCGTGGGCAGGACATCCTTTCCAGAGTCCTCCTTATCCCTTTCTCTAACAGCCGTTCCTTCAGCACAAGTCTGGGTGGCTTGTGATCAGACCTACTCCCACCCGCTGTTAGATTCCCTCCCACCCACCTCCCATTCACTTCCCTGGCCCTCGGTTTCTCTGTCTGTGAAAGGAAGACAGTAAGAGATCATGAGCAAGAGGGATGCTGCAGGACTGAAGGGCTGAACCATAAGACCACATCAGTTTCAGGTGCACAGGAAGTGCCTAACTCATGCTAGCTATTCAAAATGCTGGGTGAAGACGCTGATGCTGGGAAAGATCGAGGGCAGGAGGAGACGGGGATGACAGAGGATGAGATGGCTGGGTGGCATCACCGAATCAATGGACATAAGTCTAAGCAAAAGCTGAGAGATAGGAAAGGACAGGGAAGCCTGGTGTGCTGCAGTCCATGGGGTTGCAAAGAGTCGGACATGACTTACTGACTGAACACTCAGAATGCAAACGAAAACAGCGTGGTTCTCTCCTCCTAGTGTGCTCAGAGACAGTCACTCTCAGGCCCGCCCCGGTGCCTGTCTGCTTAACCAGGGGCCCCCACTTTGAATGAGAATCCATGACGTCTAGGGAAATTCTTCCCACAGGGCAGCCCCCTCAAGACTTACCTGATGGACTGGATGGAGTTTATTGCCTTTTCGCTCTGAGGCAAGTTGGAGAAAATAAAGAGCAATGGTCTCGGTGGGGTTTCACGGGCAGCGTGTGGTTCGCACTCTCTCTCCACAGGAGGCCTGGCCTGGAGCCTCGTCACCGGGGCCTGGCTGTGCAGGGTCCTGGGACAGATGTTGTTGGACGATGTCACCAAAGCTCTGCATGCGCTGAGCGGGGACAGTACCCGGGTGTCCGCAGCCCTGCAGGGGTTGCGCCATGGCTGGCGGCGAGCTGTCACTTGGGCAAGCCTGGCACCTCTCGCCATATCAATTGTCTTTAGTTATTCCTGTGGACAAGCCACTCCATCGCTGACTCATGATTTACGCCTCGTATTAGCTCCTGCCACCCACCCTCCCTGCTGGTTTGGGCCGCTGTGGTGGCTGGTGGGGGGAGGGACGCGGTGCTCCGGCACCTGTGTTCAGAACTCCTGGAGGGGCCTTGGGTTCCCTTGGTGGTCCCAGCTCCAGTCCTGAGATGCAGACTGTGAGGAACTATGTTCCATCCGTTTTCTGTCATGCCAAGTACACCCACTAGCTCCCTCCTTCCTTCCCCCTCCTTATCCACATCTGCTTCCCTCTCTTTTTCTCTTTTCCTTCTGGGTGCTTCTCGCCTCATGCAGAATGTTAGTTTTCCTGATGTAACCTGTGCCCCCTGTATTATAAGCATGGAGTCTTAACCAGCGAACTGCCAGGTAAGTCCCTCCTCTTTTCCTTTGTATGACGAAACTCTGACATTTCTTTGTAGGGAAAGAAAGCCACCACAGAGGACATTCTGAGAGGCTGTCATGCTTGCTTGTGAGAGTGAGTCCCCATGCGTGGCCCCAGCCAGGAGGGAAGAGAGGCCCGAGGGGCATTCAGAAGGCAAAGGGTTGCCTGGGTCTCGCCAGGGAGATGCCCGCTCACCAGGAGAAATGGCGCAGAGCGCTGCCCCAGAGGATCCCGGCAGAAATGGCTGCAGGTCCAGGCAAGATCCACCTGAGGAGGCACTGGAAGGCCCCTGAGGTGGGGAGCGGGCTGCCCTCAGCCCCGAGGAGCCTCCCTGCCCCAGGACGACCCCGGGTGCCAGGGGGCCCTGGTGAAACCTTGGTCTCCCTGAAAGTCAAGACCTTGTGTTGTGGGCCAAGGATGTTTAGAGGGCTATAAAAGGATCATTTTTGCTAACATCACAAAATTACACTCTGTGTCCGAACAACAGAGGCCCTTGGCAGGTAGAGAAGTGATTTTCCTCAAATACGAAATGTGGCTTTCAGAGAGGCCCGGTGGATGTGGATGGACTCCCTTATTCTGGGCATGTTCAGGGAGCCATGTGGGAGCTGTGATCTTGTACATGGGTCCCTTTAAAAATATCTCCTGGGAGGCCTGGGTGGAGCAGGTGCCACCTGCACACCTGATGGGAGGGGGGAGCATTGGAGGGATGCTTATCACGGAACCTGAGGAAGCTCATCCCCTGACCATCTCAGCTGTGTCCCAGACACCGGGGGACAGACGAGGACAGAGCGTGGTGATGGCTATGTGGGTGAGGACAATGGCCATTCCCCACACTGACCGCTTTGTTGGGCTGATCCTGAGTCATTTCACATCAATTAACCCCTTAGCTACCGAGAGCCCAGGAAGGAAGGTAAGAGTATTCTCCCTATTTGACACAAGAGGGAACTGAGCCCATGGCTCAAGATCACATGTGGCCGTGTTCTGCCATCTCACCCGGACATCCAGGTGCTGCGGATGCAGCCCTGGCTGGCCCACCATCCCAGAAGGAACACCTCATCTTCCCTTCCCCCATCTGCCTCTTTGCACCCTCACCACGGTCCCAGGAGTCGGGGCTTCTCCCCCATCCTAGGCTCTCGCCCATCTGCTCCACTTTCTCCATGGGTTCTGTTCCCAGTCCCTTCCCTTCCACTCCCTTCAGCAACCCACCAGGCTGGGGTCCTCTGGAGGCTGCAGAAATCACTCCCATCCCCCATGTCTCTTCACCACCAGACATCTTGAAAGGGCAGAGGGGCAGCATGAGCCTTGTGCTTCCTCTCCGTCTCCTGTGTTTTCACAGGACCCTCTGGCTCCTGCAGCCTCCACTCTGTGGGCCCCTCCCCCACTGTCCCCTCCCTGTCCCTTCTTGCCCTTCCTGAGCTCCAGGCTTGGAGTCCTACCTGATTAGGAGCCATCTCTGACCTTGTTAAAGTTCATTCTTCCTTTCTCCACGGGCTGGTGCCCCTCCCCGCCGGCTCCCAGCATAGTCTTTGTTGGTGAAAGCCCTACTCGAAATCTCTCGCAAAACCTTCACAACCATCCAGCCTCTAGTGAAGCTGCCCAGGAGGAGAAGCCAGCATCGTTCTTTCTCTTATTCATCGTGTCCAGCAGGGGATGCAGCGCCCAGGGCCCTGTTGTGCAAATGTCTCTCTGGATTCCACCCACAGCCTCTACTCTGTGTCCACTGTCCCGCTCTGACCATCACTGCTTCTAGACTGCCCTACCAGCCAGCCCATGCTGCCCGCCACCAGCTCATCCATCTGATGCACCCTCCACACCAACCTCAACTCCCCCCAGCCTGCCCTTGTCACCTCCTTCTTCATCCTTCCAGGGCTTTCCTGTCTTCTACAAAATGAAATCCAGACTCTCAGCCTGGTTTACGAGGCCCCTCATGACCTGACTCTAGTCCCCAGGCTCTGCTTTCTGAATTGCAAAGGATCTAATGCTTACCTGAAATGTCCATTCTCCCTGCCTCTCTGCCTGGAGGGTTTGCCTCTTGTCCTTCAAAAGCCAGCCCAGCCACCCCTCTGGGAAGCCTGCCGGCTCCCTGTCCTCCTCTGGACTTCTTCAACTCCTTAGAAGTGGCTTTCACCCAGACCCCTGGCCCCAGACCCATGCCCCCAGCCACATGAGCCCTGTGAGGACAAGGGTCTGCTGTGTCCATCTCTGCTCCTGTGGCCCAACTCAAGGTCTAGAACATAATGGCTTTCCAGGGCCTGCTTGTTCAACCAAGCAATGCAGCCTTCATGAAGGATGCAGGAATAAATCTCAGACCATCCCCAGTGATTGCAAATTCCAGATGAGAAGAGTCTGGAATCCAAATTCACGAGGCTTTTAAAAAATTTTAGAATGTCTTTTGAAGCAAAAGCCCAATCAATTAGTCATCAAAAGTTTTTTAAAAATGATGTCTTTAGGGTCTACAGAGGTCACAGAGATGATAAGGCACAGTAGCTAGGGGTCAGCTGGGAGGGAGGAAGGGTTGAGCAAGACCCCACCACTGGCAGGATGTCCCTCAAAGACAGTGGGCTGGTAAGTTCAAGACCTGCCACGCCCCCCCACCACAAACCATCCTGTTCCATTCCCGTCATTCAGAGACTCAAACAGACCAGCAGCTCCAGCAGAAAGTTCCTTTTAGGATGTTTCCAGCTAATGATCTGTAACTTAAAAGGCAAGAATTATCTGTAAATCGAGTCAGAAACAAACACATTTTTCTTGCTCAATGTGGGCACCCAAATTGCTGTTCTTGGGTCAGAAGGTGTTGCCCTCCACAGGCTAGGAAGCAAAGCAAGTGGTTCTTTGAACTTGATTACTTGCTTAAAAAGACTACTCAAAAGAGAAATTGTGAGCAATCGAGGTTTTTTTTTTTTCTTTTTTCCCCAAATCACATTTTTTTAAAATGCATATGGGGAGTGTGTGTTCAATAGAAAACTTTGTGGCTGAGCACTCTGGGAAAGTGGAAAATTGCTCCCGGTATAGAGTTTGGGGAACTGCAATTATTTTTTACCTACTGGATTTTCTCAAGGCCCAGACACACCGGCTAGACTTACAGCAAGGTATCTCCCTCCCTCTAGGCTGCCCCTGGAAGACCAGCTAGAGCAGTTGGACAGGTCCTGCCAGAGCCCACCTCACCTGGTGAAGCTAACCTTCGTCTTGCCCAGGCTGCCGAGGCCAAGTCTGAGGCTCTGTGCTATCTTGTGATTGTTCTCAACCACACGCTCTCGGCCTCCATCCTCTGCATGGCTCTCCCCATCCTGTCTTTCCTGTGGGCCATGCTTTCTGTCCCCAGACCCTCTGAACGATTCTGGATGGCAGCACTCTATTACACAGAGGTAGGTGCAAGAGGGCACCCTGGCAGACCCAGCCCCTGCCAACCAGTGGACACCCCACCTGCTGCCATCGTCACCACCCCGTGTGTGGTTTTTTTTTTTTTTTTTGAGTGTATTTATTTGGCTGCTCTGAGTTTTAGTTGCACATGTGGGATCTAGTTCCCTGACCAGGAACTGAACCCAGGCTGCCTGCATTGGGAGCACAGAGTCTTAGCCATTGGATAACCAAGGAAGTCCCCATCTCACACACTTTTGATGCAGCCTTGGGGGCAACACATCGAGTGCTGGTATCAAGTGAGTGAGGGGATTGGGGGAACCCAGAGAACAAATGGAACCCTTAATGTTTCGCTCCGGCACTCACACCACCCCCCTAAGAGCACGTAGCTTTCGAGAGTCGGATGCGGCTATGAACAGTGCTCCCAGGCACCGTACATGTAATAGGCTCACAGTAAGCACGTGTGGATTTATCCCATCGGGCTCTGTCAATGCATGTTTATATTATTTTAATTTTTTGACATCTTGGACATAATTTACCACCAGCCTTGCTCTCTGCTGCACTTTCTGACTCAGATACAACATTTGTAAACTTGAAGACAGCCTGTCCGTGAAATTAATTAGTGCAAAAGCTAAGTACCTGTCATTAGATTGTTTCTCCCATCACATCATTTTTATCAGCCAAGGAGCGGTGTGAATTATGGCTCCCTTGCCTCTTAGAGTCCTGGACAGGGAGGGAGGAGAGCCTCCTGGCTCCGGGTTCCCCCTACAGAGTCACTGAAAACACCCCCAGGGGAGGCAGCCACCAGCCTCAGCTCTGTCTGCTAGGTCCCCTTAAGCTCTGCCACCCTAACATTTCTGAGCTAGGAAGAAGGCTTTTGGTTTAAAAAAAAAAAAAAAAAAAAATAAACACTCTTATAAAGAATGTTTTAATCCCCTGGAAGGAATATGCTTTTAAAAGTCCATGGTACATTTTGTGTATATAAGAAGATCCTCCTAATTACAAATGAAGCTGATCTCTTTGGATTTACTGCTTGTAACTGAGTCCAATAAAATTTAATCTCCCTAAAAGTCTTCTGACAATTCTGACTTTCAGTTAATACCATCTTGCACTTGAAGGGCTTAGTCTGGATAATCTACATGTTGCACTGGGGTCTCTGGGTTGGGTGTTTGTAAGGCAAGCCAGGCCTCGTCTCTGATTGTAGAGAGAGGGGCCACCAGGCAGAGGGTGACAGGCCTGAGGTCACTGACCATCCCCCCACCTGCCTCCAAGCTTCTAGGCGTCTGCTCTCTAGCAGGAAAAGACCACACTCTTTAATGTGCACGTGCCCTTTTCCTAATCCACCTGGATAGGGCAGTCTCTCCTGTGATGCCCCTTTATTGCCCCAGATTTACCTTTACCTCCTAGGAATCTGATGTGGTCCCCAGGGTGCAACCCACTCACTCCTGCCCCAGGTCTCTGAAGCACCAGCTCTTATCTGCAGGGCAGAGCCTCTGATGGCATTTCAACACAGGGTACTTGACAGAAAGATAGTCAATGGATACCAGCGTCTAATCCCAACCCCACAATGAACTGTCCAGGGGTTTCATCAGCCTAGAATTGGCTGTGGATGCTACATGGGTGCCCTTACCCACAGGACTGATTCCACCGCCTTCTTCAGATGGACTGACAAAAAAATGTGTTCCTACTTAAGGAACTACCGAGGGCCAAACTAGAAAGTGCCTAAAAGATGCTCTAGACCGGCTCTTTAATTTTACAGATGAGGAAACCAAGAGGACATTGGGTCCCAGACAGCATATTGGACCCCCTTTTCTACACTGAACGTGGAGGTGGAGGTCCTTCATCCATGGTTCTGCCACTGGTTGCCAGCAATCCTGGGACAGAGGAACAGCGGCACCCCTTGCCCATACCCTCGGGACAGAAGGTGCCTCTCCACTTCCTCCCATTTCCAAACAGAAACATCACCGCTCAACCCCTGAGGAGGCCCTAGGAGGCCCAAGACTGTTTTCCTGGCCCCAAAGACTAACTTTTAGAAGTTGATGAAACAGAAACATTGGAGAGATTTGCATGCAAAGTGACTTTTGAGCACTTTCAGCATAAAAAGACAATCTCTTAAAATTCTCTGCTACTGGCCTGTGAGAAGAGGCAGGCTGGGAGAGCCATCTTAATCTGCCTGCATGCCTACGTGCTAAGTTGCTTGTCGTGTTCGACTCTTTGCAACACCACAGACTGTAGCCCATCAGGCTCCTCTGTCTGCGGGATTCTCCAGGCAAGAATACTGGAGGGGGTTATCATGCCCTTCTCTAGGGGATCTTCCTGACTCAGGGATCGATCCCGCATCTCCTGCTCTGCAGGTGAATTCTTTACTTCTGAGCCAGCAGGAAGCTCCTTAATCTGCCTACCATGCATCAGATTGGTTTAACAGTCAACAAATGTCAGGAGAAATTAGAAAGGGAGTAATAACTCTAAGAAATTAAAAAAGGCTGACCAGGCTTCAGCAGGGGAACGTGGGGCCATCTTATGTATTCACGGCAGTTTCTGCTTTTGTAATTTCCTTTTAATCTCAAGCCTCTGCTGATGACCAGCCAGTTCCTTACATTTGTGAAGCCTGGTAGCTTTCCTGGATATTCACTGGTTTTATGGGTGTTTGTGTGAGTGGTGTGTGTTTTCAGGTCAGTCACAATGACCTTTCTCTCCTTCTCTTCTTTAGGCCACTGTTGTGGTCAAATACTTTTCGCAGTTTGGACTTTTTCCACGGACCACAAAGCGCTACACTGGCATCAACAGGGAAAAGCCATTTTCTCTGCCCAACATCCTTGGGGTTGAGAAGTGAGACGGCTCTACGTTGGGCGACCTCGTGCAGCTGCTGGTCCTGTTCTTCCGTCGCTCTGCCATGCAGGTGCATCCACCTCCTTCTCCGAGGGGCTGTGACCTTTGGCTCCACTCCCCACGAGTCCTCACTTGCTAGTCACCACCGTGAGAGGCAGACTGGCTGAGATCAGCAGGGTACCCATTCCCCTCTCCAGAACAGGAAAGGGAGACCCCGACCTGGACATCTCAGCTGCAGAGACTGATGATTAAATTTTGGATGCCCAGCTCAGCCTCCGGACATACTGCTGCTCTGTTCCCCATTGGAGGGTGTTTTCTTTTCCATGATGTTTAAATCATTTGATTTGAGATTTTCCTGTTCCCAGTAACCCTCCCCCACCAGGAGCTGACTCTGCACCCTGGCTGCACCCTCAGGCCCTTCTCCCCTTACCCCCACCCCCTGGACCCTCAGAGCCCCTTGCCCCTTCCCATTCTCTCCCCATCTGGCCCCACACTGCAGAGACTTCTCCCAACACCTTCCTGGCCTTCCTTAGAAACCTCATTCTGCACCCTTCCCACACCCCTGGCCTCCAGCTGGTTTGGGTGTGTGTGTGTGTGTGTGTGTGTGTGTATAGTGGTGGTGGTGCAAACTCCTCATGCCCATCTTGTCCTCCAGGGTTTGGGGCTGTGGGACCAGCCGCCATGGGACCAGGCTCTTTGCAAGGGGAAGAGAAAGAGCAGGAGGCAGAGAAGAAATGCCAGTGGAGAGGCTCCAGACGGTGGGCACCTCCAGAGACGGGCTGACCGGGACCCCTCCTCCCAGGAGCTGCCATTGTCCCCGCCAGCCCCACACTGGGCCTTCTGGAGGCGTTGGTGGGCCATAGGACACAGAGGTAGGCTGCACCCCACTTGCCCTGGGCCCCAAGCCCTCCAAGGTCTGGCCCAAGGAGGAACCCTCATTGGTCTCAACACAGACATCAGTGCAGGGCCTGGGAAAGTGTAGGCCACTGGGGTCCCCAAATCCGGGCCAGGAAAGGGTCTGGGGTTAGTTCTTCCTCACCCAGTGCCCAGGCCACCCTGCCAGCTTCCTCACCCCACTAGGCTTTCCTTTCTGCAACCTGGGGTCCAGACCAGGTCCCCCAGGATCAGGGAGGCAACAGTGTGAGCCCATGCCCTGGACTCAAAGGCTGGTGGCAACCACATAGCACCTGGTTCCTTCCCTCCCAGCCCTGGGGTGGTGGGGAGCAGGGTGGTCCCAGCCAAAATAGCTTCCAGAGGAAAAGCTGAAGGGAAAGGCCTGTGTCTCTGTGTCTTGCCAGGGGGTCCCCAAGACCCAGGATCCAGGAAGAAATGGAGCCTCCTTAGGAAGCAGTCACTCAGACAAAAGCAACTCAACAGAAGCTTGTTGGAGACGCTGGAGGAAACCGGAAGCTGGATGTTAGGAGGTGATCAGGGGAGCTCTTCTGGGAGCTGGGGGCCAGCTGAGTCCTAGGAGCACCTGTTGTTCCCCCCGTCCCCACAGTGAAAGCTTCCCCGCAGGCAGATCTGCCATGAAGACCTCATGGTTATTGTGGAGCCTGGTGCCTCTGGTGAGGACCAGGGCCTGCATCTTCCCGGGCCATGGGAAAAACACCACGTGCAAGTCAGATCCCAGACTTGCATCTGGGAAAGCTGCAGCATACTCTCCCACTTGCTGGTCTGTCTGTAGGACTACAGTGAAGCTGTTACCATCCTTGCTTTTTGTCCAGGCTTTTCTCAGTTCACACTTTGGTCTCTCCTTCTATCTGTCTGTCCCATTATCCATCCATTTACCCATCTTTCCACCTTTCTTCCTTCTATTGATCTATTGTCTCTGGATGCCAACACCCTTCCTTCCTCCTTTCCATTCATTCAACCATCTCTCCATTTGCCCATCCGTTGACCCACCCACCTGCCTCCCGCTTACCCATCCATCCCTCCATTTATCCACCTATCCATCCATCCACCCACTCATCCATCCATCCATTTACTCATCTATCCATCCACACATCCACCCACTCATCCACCCACTCATCCATGCATCCATCTACCCTCTCACCCAGAGTCACCTCGCTGCCCTCCCTTTGCTCATCTGTAGGACTCCCTGTACATCACAGGTAATTACACATGGACACTGTACTCTCTCTCATTCTCAGAACTGTTTCACACCGACTCCATCATTTTGCCCCACCCCATGGCATAGTTGGGCCGGGGCTTATCATCCCCACTTGGCTGGTGAGGAGACTGAAACTCAGCAGTAGAGCCACTTGCCTCATGTCAGAGAGGGAGGACTTGGTGGGGAGAGGGTCCACCACCCCAAGCCCTTCTCCAGGCTGCATCTGGCTGGCCTTTGGGCAATATCCTTGAGAGCCTATGATTGGGTTAGTGATGAGCTTGGACCTCAAGCGACCAGCCTTCATGGAAATCCCTCCATTTATCCACCTATCCATCCATCCACCCACTCATCCATCCATCCATTTACTCATCTATCCATCCACACATCCACCCACTCATCCACCCACTCATCCATGCATCCATCTACCCTCTCACCCAGAGTCACCTCGCTGCCCTCCCTTTGCTCATCTGTAGGACTCCCTGTACATCACAGGTAATTACACATGGACACTGTACTCTCTCTCATTCTCAGAACTGTTTCACACCGACTCCATCATTTTGCCCCACCCCATGGCATAGTTGGGCCGGGGCTTATCATCCCCACTTGGCTGGTGAGGAGACTGAAACTCAGCAGTAGAGCCACTTGCCTCATGTCAGAGAGGGAGGACTTGGTGGGGAGAGGGTCCACCACCCCAAGCCCTTCTCCAGGCTGCATCTGGCTGGCCTTTGGGCAATATCCTTGAGAGCCTATGATTGGGTTAGTGATGAGCTTGGACCTCAAGCGACCAGCCTTCATGGAATTGGAGGAATTGGAGATGAAGAGAGTACAGGGGTTGGGAAAACGGACCTGTGCGTGGTCCCCAGCCTCTGCATCTCCCAGCCACAACCTCCTCCCAGAACTTTCCGGCCAGTGCTGAGTGTGGTCAACCAGGAGGGCAGGCTTCAGCATCACCCTGTCTCCTGCAGGTCCCTCCGGATCTATCACTCCATCTGCTGGTTCTTCTTCAACCTTCACCAGCCCCCAGCCAGCCCTGTGCGTGACGTGTACAGCCTGGCTTTCCTGGTGGAGGTGCTCAACGTGGTTATCGTCCTCTTTGGCTACTGGGCCTTTGGGATGATCCTGTGAGTCCCAGGCCCATACAGACTTCCAGACTGCCTGGCTGAGCACTTGGCTTTCCTGGGAGCCTCTGCCCAGACCCCTGGGTTCTTGGGGCTGCAGTGTCCCTCCACAGTTGTGGGGGGTGGGGTGGGGTGGGTGACCATTAGTTCCTTAATAACTGGGCAGATGACTGGCTTTCTTAATAGCAGAGGTGGTCTGTTTCCCTCTCCCCAACTCTCTCCTCTCCCTCCGTCTATTTAGAACAGCAACTCCACCAACACCATTACTGAAATCTCTTGTCTTCCGTGGCTTGTCCAGCTTATTGTTGTTTTATTGCTTCTCTGAAAAGCTTGTACTAATTAAGGTGAAAGCTGGATACTAATGGGGCAGGGGCTTCGGTGGGAACACAGGGCCTCCCCCGTCTTGATGGCTCCCTTCTCTGGTCCAGAGCCTCTGTCCTCATTCCCCATCCCCAGAATTCCTCAAGGGCCAGACGCAGAGTGGCCCTGGGCCTGGGTTTCAAGCAGCAGAGACCTGAAACCTCTCATGGGCCCCAGGGCCCAGCTCTAAACTTTTCTCTGGAATAGACATTCACGGCAGCCTTGCTGGGGCTCATTTCTCCCCATTCTGCCAAGAAGCACGTAAGAAGCTTGCTGAGGCCCCTCTGATTAGATTGTCTCTGTTGGCCTGATGAGAGGATTTAAGGATTATCTTAATGATAAATCAGCAGCAGCCATCCCGGGAGGGGCATGGTTCTGACAGGGCAGCTGCGGCCTGGCTCTTCCATCAAGAGGCGACAAAGAGGGAATAGAAACTCACTTTTTCCAGGAAAAGTACAGGGAGCCCAAGTGTCCCCAGGGGCCACCTGCAAATCAAATCATTTGAGGAAAAACAGTTTTTGCTTTTTCTTCCTTTATCCCCCCAACTAACAATTATTCTTGAAATAACAGCCCCGAATCTCTTGGGTTTGATGAGTCCAGAGCACAGTGTGGGTCCCTGAGGGTCCAAGGCCACTGAGCAGAAAGGCCCATGCACAGCCAGGATAACCTGCTTTTCTGGGCATTTGCAGGTGGTTTAACCTCACCCACATGGCTCAGAGCTGGTACCTAGTGAAATGCATCTATTTTGGCCTGTCTTCCTACCAGATCAGGCATGGCTACCCAAACTGGATCCTCTGCAACTGCCTGAACAAAACCTTCAGCCTCGTCAACCTCATCTTGTTCAAAGGATGAGCGAGACATTTCAGATACACCCGGCAGGGGCCCACAGGGGACTCTTAGGACCCACCTAGGACAAATTCTGGGCCCACATCTGGGAGGACCTAGTCTCTCCAATCTGGCCACATGCCAACAGAAGTGTCCCAGGACCCGCATGTGGCCTGAACCAGGGCAAGAGGGAACCGGCTGTGTTTGTGCACCTGTGTTTATCTCTCTTGTTCACCCACATAAGCTAGATACTTAGCGTAAGGCTGGGTAACATGTAAGACTATAGCGTAAGGCTGGGTAACATGTAAGACTATTTGCTGAAAGGATGGGGAATACATGGGGTGGCTGGAATGGAGTAGGATGAGATGGGAAGACACAGGAAAGGATGGATGAGATGGTGGATGGCACGGAATAGACGGATGGGGTAGGGGAAAGGATAAGGATTAGACAGCATCACACAGACAGGTGGGATGGATGGATGGGCAGGATGGCTAGAGGGACCAGCACCCTCCAGCTTCCCATGGTCTTCCCTGCTCCCAGGTTCCACGTAGTACCTTTCCTCTTAGAGCTAAGGGCTGTCATAGACTGGATATGGACTCAGCCTGTCCAACTGGACATGCCTGGAGGACCTGTATGCCAACATCTGCATCATGAAATGCCACCAGGAGTCTGAGAAGGTGGGCATGCTGCAAGTTTCCTGCTCTTAACCCTATCTCCCTGGAGCAATGAAGGTCCTGCCCTGCCCAGCAGGCAAGGTGCTCACCTCACAGCATGGCCCTGGCCCAGCTCCACTTGGGACTCGGGCGTTTGTAGTTAAATCCTCAATAAAATGGCAGACCTTTTGTTAAGCTCTGCTACCATCACCTCGTGAGTGTTCCACTCCCTGATGGAACAGGTAACATTTTATTCCCATTTCACAGAGAGGCAGGCCGTTCCGAGTGCCCTTTCGCTCAAGGTGACATAGCTGGAAAAATGTGGGGTCTGCACTTGGGTCCAACTCTCTCTGAGCCCAGCACTGTGGACCACTGGACCTGAATTTACCATCTTCCCTCAATTTTCAGGGGGGTCATTCACCAACCTGCCTCCCTTGAGTCCACATCTGCCTGGCCTGACCTGCCACCCTCCACTCTTGCAGAAATATCCCCAGCCTCCTGGGTGGCTGCAGAAGAGGGCTGTGAAGTATGGGCTCGGAGGCATCACCACATTTGCTTTGGTTTTCCTCATGTGGTTCCCCCTGGTTTTCATGTCCCTGGTGAAGACGGTGGGTGGCGTGACCAACCAGCCCCTGCAAGTGTCGGTCAAGATCACCATCAACAGTTATGAGGTGTCTGGAGAGAAGGGCAGGGAGACGGTGCCTGTGCTTGGATGGAGAGGGAGAATGGGCTGGCACCTGCTTCCTTGTTCTCCAAGCTGTGATCCTGGATGTGGGTTCAGAACTCAGACCCCAGCTTCTGAGCCTTCGTCCTGGTTCTTTACCCCAATGTGTACCCTCCTGCTGGTTTCACAAGAGAAGAGATCTGAATCTCTTCCCCAAGTCTGACCTCTTGGCACCTTTGCTCATTGCACCTCATGTGCTTAGTTCTGACACCCATTACCCCAGGGAGGACAAAGGTTCTTCGAGCACAACTCGAAGGCGGTGTTGCCCCCATTTCCGTCACTAGCATGGCCAGCTTTCTGAAGCCCACCTACTTCACGCTCCTCCTCTCTGCCAGACCCTGTTCTCCATGAACGCTCAGCAGCACAACCTGGTCCCTTTCTTGGATGCAGACTACGACCGGCTGACCCAGCAATATGCTCTCTATCCCATGAGTGTCTCGTGAGTCCAGAGGAGCTCCCAGCGCCCCAGGCCCCACCCGTGCATTTCTTTCTCTCACATCCCAACCAGATATTGACACTTCATGATGCTCCAGCTATTAAAATGCAATGGACCTTTTGGGGGAAAGAGGAGGCAAATCAACTCAACAAGCACGCAGAGAGGAACCCAAATGATGGATGACCCTAGAGGCGCATTGCCTCCCGATACACGCTCCCCTTCTTCCTTTGCCCCCAGTCTGCCATACAGTTTTTGGCGGACTACAGACCCCAGGACATTGTTCTTGCCAAGATCAAAGTCATGCCAGTCTGCTGTGGGACGTCAGCCCCACCGACCGGTCAGCCATGGGCCAGGAGCTTGCCAACACCACCACCATCTGCATCACCACCTCCTGGGCTGTTCAGAGGTAACCTGTCATCACATAAACCCAGACCCCCGTCTTAATTCTCCTCCCCAGCTGTTTGTGAGATCTTACAGATAAACCGTAGGAAAGTAATAGTCATAATGCTGACCTTGAATGAGGACCACACGAATGTCAGGCACAATGTCCATCCTTCTTTCCTGTCTCTCTGAATCTTTGCTCTTCTCTCTTTCAAAACAAAAACAAAAACAAAAAACACCACAATTTTTACTTTGAATTTACTCATCTTTGGCCAGTCTTTCACTATGGTTAACTTTTAAGGGTTAATTTGTTTCTGTTTTCAATTTTATACAAGTACAGTTGAGAAACACTGAGAAAAGTGGATGCATATACATATACGTGACCATATACAATAAGCACAAAATTTGATGAATTGTTACACCGTGAATACACATATGTAATCAGCACCCAGATCAAGAAACAGAACCTTGCCACCCATTACGAAGCCTGCCTTGTGCTTCCCTCAGTTGTACCCTCTCCCAAGGGAAGCCACCACCCTGACCTCTAACAATACAGATTAGGTTTGCTTGGCTTAAAAAATCAGTCACTGTATTTTGCTTTTTTTTTTTTGTGATACAGAATACCAGAATAAAACAAAAAATACTTGTTTTATTTTTAATTATATGGTCGCTGCTGCTGCTGCTGCTAAGTCACTTCAGTCATGTCCAACTCTGTGTGACCCCACAGACGGCAGCCCACCAGGCTCCCCCATCCCTGGGATTCTCCAGGCAAGAACACTGGAGTGGGTTGCCATTTCCTTCTCCAATGCATGAAAGTGAAAAGTGAAAGTGAAGTCACTCAGTCGTGTCTGACTAGTAGCGACCCCATGGACTGCAGCCTACCAGGCTCCTCTGTCCATGGGATTTTCCAGGCAAGAGTACTGGAGTGGGGTGCCATTGCCTTCTCCAATTATATGGTTAGAAAGACTTTTTTTTTTTTTAACATTGTGTTTCCTTTTCCTTTTAGCAAGTTAGCATCTCTGTATTTTACTTATTTTGGCTGCATGTGGAGCCTTAGTTTCTCAACCAGAGATGGAAGCAGTTCCCCTGCACTGGGAGAAGAGAGTCTTAACCACTGGGCCACCAGAACCCAAGAACATGGTTTTAAAATGGACTTTCTAAGGGACAAACAATATGTTACTTGTCCCCCAAATATTTTGACATTGTGTTAATAGATTGTTTGTTTATTATCACTTAGCTTTATGGTCTCTTTTGTGTTTTGCTGTAGATTTTTTGAGGAAGGAATTTGAAACTTTTGGGGGTATAACAACATATAACAAGGCTGAACAACAACGTATATTCATGGCAACTGCTTCACTGAGGCAAAAATTGCATTCGGTAGATTCACAGATAAGGGTACAATTTGATGAGTTTTGAGTAATGCAAATGCCATGTCACCACCACCCCAGTCAGAAGACAGCATCTCTACTGGCCCAGAAAGTTCCCTCATGGTTCTTTTAGTCCGTGCACCCTGCAAACACTGCTCTAATTTCTATCACTGTTAGATGGGTTTTCCCTGCTCATGAACTCCATAGACACATAATCATAGAATATGTGCTCTTTTGTACAACATAATGCTTTTGAGAGTCGTCTATTTTGCTGCATGTATCAGCTGTTTATTCTTCTTTCACATGCTGAGTAATGCCTCATTGTGTGCACATATACGACAATCTAACTACTTATTCTTCTATTAGCAGACATTTGGGTTGTATCCACTTTTATAGACATATGTTCTCTTTTCTCCTGAGTGAACACTCAGGGGAGGGCAGTTGTTCTATGATGGGATGGCTATATGCTTAACCTTTAAAAAACTTAGGAACAGTTTTCGAAAAGAGTAGACTGTCTTATACTCCCACCAGCAATGCAAGTGAGTCCTCATTACTCCACATCCTTACCAACCACAGAGAGCATCAAGCTTTTGAATCTGACCATTCTGACAAATGTAAGTGATATCTCATTGTGCTTTCAACTTGTGTTTCCCTGATTACTAATGATACTGAGTAATTTTACATGTTCTTATTATCCATTTGGGTACCTTCTTTTGTTTACTCAGCTTTGTTCTTTTTGTTTGTTTGATTTTTGAACTGTAGGGAATTCTTTAAATATTCTGGATATAATCCCTTTGTCAGATGTATGTATTTTAAATATTTTCTCTCAGTCTGTGACTTGCATTTTTGTATTCTCAGTGTGGAGTTTTGATGAACAGAGGTTTTCGGTTTTGAAGTCCAGTTTGTCAATATTTCCTTTTGTGGTTGTGTTTTCGTGAGTCCTTTCTAAGAAATCTTTGCTGGTCTCAAGTTCATAAAGATATTCTTATACTATGTATTCTGCCAGGAACTTCATAGTTCTAGTTTTTGTGTCTAGATTTCCTGTCTGGTTCAAAATAATTTTAATGTGTGATGTGAAGTAAAGGACAAGGGTCATTTTTTTTTTTCTGTACTTTTTCCTAGTTTTTCCAGCCCATTTGCTGAAAAGACGTGTCTTTCTCATTGAAGGTGCCATTGCCTTGATACCTTTGTAAAAAATCAATTGACTGAATATGGATAGATCTATCTCTGGATTTTCATTATGATCATTTGATCTATTTCTCTGGGATACCATCTTGATTACTGTAGCTTTTGACACATTTTGAAATCAGGATGTGTGAGTTCTCCCCCTAAGCTGTTTATTTTGAAAACTGGCTATTTTAGCTACTCTGTATTTCTGTTTAAATCTTAGAAACAACTTGTCAGTTCTGAAAAAAAAAAAAGTCTTGTTGATATTTGAGTTGGAATTGTGTTGAAACTATAAACATTCATCGTTCGACCTGGAGAGAATTTGCTTTGTAACAATATTTAGTCCAAGCCATGAACGTGGTTTATTTATTCATTTAGCTCTTTAATTTCTCTTCACATTACTTTCTATTCATTTATTTTTAGCGATGATTTTTTGGAAACATTTAATTTCATATAACCAGTTAACAAACAATCTTGTGGTAGTTTCAGGTGAACAGTGAAGGGATTCAGCCATACATAGACATGTACCCATTCTCCCCCAAACTCCCCTCCCATCCAGGCTACCACATAACATCAATCAGAGTTCCATGAGCTAGGCAGCAGGTCCTTGTTGGTTACGTATTTTAAATATAGCAGCGAACTTTACTTGTAAAAACAAAAAGAGACTCACAGACTTAGAGAACAAACTTAGGATGAGGGAAAAGGATAGTTAGGAAGTTTGGGATGAACACGTACATTCTGCTTTCTAAGATACGGGTCTTGCACACATTTGTTTATCTTTAAATATTTCATGTTTTTTATACTGTTATCAATGAAATTGTTTAGAAATTCATTTCCAACTATTTGCTGCTAGAATTGATTTTACATATTGACTCTGTATCCTGTGATCTTATTAAAGGTATTTATGAGTCCCAGTAGTTATTTTCATATAAAAAAATCTTCACATAAATAATCATCAGCTCTTTGAGACCCCATGACCTATACAGTCCATGGAATTCTCCAGGCCAGAATACTGGAGTGGTAGCCTTTCCCTCTCCATGGGATCTTCCCAACCCAGGGATGGGACCCAGGTCTCCCACATTGCAGGTGGATTCTTTACCAGCTGAGCCTCAAGGGAAGCCCTTACATAAATAATCACGGCATCTGTAAGTTTAGGGAGTCTCGTTCTTTCTTTCCAGTCTAGGCAACTTTTTCTTTTCCTTGCTCTATTATACTAGCCAGGAATTTTAGTACAATAGTGAAGAAGAAAGGTGAAGGCAGACATTCTTGCCTAGTTGGCAGTCTCAGAAGAAAAGGCTTCAATGTTTCGGCAATAAATATGATGTTAACTAGCATTTTCACTTTTCTCTTCTCAGATTCGGAGAAGGCAATGGCACCCCATTCCAGTACTCTTGCCTGGAAAATCCCATGGACGGAGGAGCCTGGAAGGCTGCAGTCCATGGGGTCCCTGAGGGTCGGACACGACTGAGCGACTTCACTTTCACTTTTCACTTTCATGCATTGGAGAAGGAAATGGCAACCCACTCCAGTGTTCTTGCCTGGAATCCCAGGGACGGGGGAGCCTGGTGGGCTGCCGTCTATGGGGTCGCACAGAGTCGGACACGACTGAAGCGACTTAGCGGCTTAGCAGCTTCTCAGATTGGAAAGGTGCTCTTTTCATTCAAGTTTGCTGGCAGTTTTGGTCACAAATGGGCACTGAGTTTTGTCAGATCTTTTGAAATGATCATATTAGTTTACCCATTTATTTTGTCAATATGGTCAATTATATTGGCTGATTTTTAAATGTTATACCATCTTTGCATTCCTTGGGAAAACTCTACTTAATGTATTATCATTTTGTATATCACTGGATTTCATTTGTTAGTATTATATTAGGGATTTTTGCATCTATTTCATGAGGAATATTGGTCTGTACTTTTTTTTTTTTTTTTACAATACTTCTGTCAGGTTTTGGTTTCAGGATTATGCTGACTTCCTAAGATGATTTGAGAAACATTTTCTTCTCAGGTTTTGGAAAGAGTTTGTGTAAGAGTTGTATTATTTCTTCTTCATGTGTTTAATAATACCTCCCCCTTGCAGAAAAGCACTCTGGGCCTGGAAATTCTTTTCATGGAAACAATAACCAACTCAGTTGTGTTAATAGATATTGGACCATTCAGAGCATCTATTTCAAGCTGTATCAGTTTTGATATGTTTCTTTTTCAAGGAATTTGTTCATCTCATGTATGTAGCTGAGTTTATTGACATAGAGTCTCATAAAATTTCCTTGTTTTTTTGTTTTTTGGTGTCTGTAGGATCTGTAACAATATCCTCTCTTTCTCTCTTATCCTATTCTCTCTTATTTCTGATCCTGGTTATCTGCGAGTTTTCCTCTTTTCTCTCACTCAGCTCTGCTAGGGATTTTAAAAGATGTATTGAGGTATAATGGACATAATAAGATGAACAGATTTAAAGTGTATGATTGGATGAGTACTGACGTTCACGTACATCTGTGAAATGAAAAGCACAATCAAGGGTGGGAGGAGCTGGGAGACTGGGATGGACACATATACACTATTGATACTATGTACAAAATAGGTAACTAATGAGAACCTACTGCATAGTACAGAGAACTCTGCGTAATGAAATGTGGTGATCTGAATGGGAAGGAAGTCCAAAAGGGGAAGGATATATGTTTATGTAAAGCTGATTCATTTTGCTGTACAGTAGAAACTAGCACAATGTTGTAAAGCAACTATTCTCCAATAAAAATCAATTTAAAAGACCCTCACAATCAAGATAATGAGCACTTCCATTGCCCACAAAAGTCTACTCATGACTCAGTGCAACTCCTCTCTCCCTCCACTCCCATCTCCAGGCAACCATTGATTTCCTCTCTGTAACTAGGGATTAGTTTGCATTTTCTAGGAGTTTCTATGTTTTCATACACGAGCTTTAAGAGTTCCTTCTGCATTTTGGAGAACAATCTTTCATCAAATATGCCTTTTGCATATATTTTCTCTTGGTCTGTGGCTTGACTTTTTATTCTCTTGATGGTGTCTTTCACAGAGCAGAAAATTTTTAATTTTAATGACATACAGCCTGTCAGTTCTTTCTTTTCATGGACTGTGCCTTTGGCGAGCTTCACACATGCTCTGAATTCCCCCTGACTCCTTAAGCGGGCCAGGACGGCTGTTGTGGACTGGGGTTGGGTATTTCTTGTCCCCCAGGTGAGTTAGGCTCTGGTAAAAGCCCACGAGGATAAGCTCTGGTTAACTAGTTTCTTCGGAGGTTGTTGTTAGTTACTAGGTCCAGTCCTACTCTTCTTGACCCCATGGACTGTAGCCATCTAGGCTCCTCTGTCCATGGGATCTCCCAGTCAAGAATACTGAAGTGGGTTGCCATTTCCTCCTCCAGGGCATCTCCCAATCCAGGGATCAAACCCCACGTCTCCTGCATTGGCAGATGGATTCTTTACGATCTGAGCCACCTGGGAAGCCCCAGCAAACTACCCCCTCTGTTACAAGCAACATGCTCTTTCATATTTCAGAACAATTCCTTTTCCCCTATTCCTGCCAAGAGTACAAGGTGGAGTTTTCTCCATTTGCTGTGAGGACCTGGTCTACCTCCAGGAGGTAAAAGCCACAGAAGTGTGGGTCCCCTTGGCATTTCTATCCTTGAGACTTGTCCCCACTGAGCCTTCCCTAGTTTGTCATTTACAGCCCAGCTTTCCTTACCTTAACGCTGATTCCCACCAGATTTGTGCTTGTGGAGTTCAACTCCAATAAGCTGTGATTCTCTGTATTTGCCTCTTGGTCTTTGCAGGTTTGGGGGGCCATAGTTTGCCCTGTGACCTCACCTCTCTGACAGGTCTAAGACGACTTACTGGTTTTTCAGTATGCTCATCTTTGCACTTGTTTAAGTACAAAGAGTGGCCAGTTCCAGCTTCTCTTGTGCCAGACTGGAAACTGCAAGTCCACATTGTCTTTCAAATGTTGGTTCCCTATGTTCATTGCTGGCATATACAGATGTGGTCAATGTCTGCATGCCAGTCTTGCAACATTGCTAAATTCATTTATGACTACTAGGAAGGTTGTGGCAACCCACTCCAGTACTCTTGCCTGGAAAATCCCATGGATGGAGGAGCCTGGTGGGCTGCAGTCCATGGGGTCACAAAGAGTCAGACACAACTGAGCATCTTCACTTTCACTTTCCTGCATTGGAGAAGGAAATGGCAACCCACTCCAGTGTTCTTGCCTGGAAAATCCCAGGGACAGGGGAGCCTAGTGGGCTGCCATCTATGGGGTCGCATAGAGTCGGACACGACTTCAGTGACTTAGCAGTAGCAGGAGGGCTATTTGAAGATGCCTTTGGATATTATATGTAGACAATCATGTCATGTGCAAATGCAGTTTTATTTCATTTATTTTATTCTTTCTAATCTCTATGCCTTTGATTTCTTTTCCTTCTTGATTTTTATGTTTTTGCCTTGTTTTTTGTTTTTGGCTTGCAGGATCTTTGTTCCCCAACTATGGCCTGAACTTGGGCCCTTGGCAGTGAAAGAGCAAAGTCCTAACCACTGGACCACCAGGGAATTTCCTTTTTCTTGTCTTATTACAGTAGCTGGAACTTTCAGTTCTATGGTGTCAGTGGTGAGTTGGACATTCTTGCTTTGCTCTCGGTCTTAAGAAGAAAGCATTCCTTCCCATGAATTATGTTAGCTAAAGATTTGTGAAACATTTATTAAAGGTTTAACATCTCTTCTATTCCTAGTTTGCTGGGGGCTTTTATTGTGAATGGATACTGAATTTTGTTAACGGCCTCTCCGACACCTGGTAAGGTGATCCTGTGCTTCTCCTCTATGGCCTGCAGACAGAAATCACATTGATTTATTTCCCGGTGTTAAACCAGTCTTAGTTCCAGGATAAACTCCTACTTCATTATGAGAGTCAGTATTATTCATATGTGTATATATCGTTGGATGCAACTGGGAAGTAGTCTGTCTAGGAATTTTGCATTCGTGCTTATGAGGGATACTGTGCTATAGCTTTCCGTTCCTATGTTAATCTGGTTTTGGTCTCAGAGTAATCCTGGTTTCTTAAAATGAGTTTGGAAGTGTACTCTCCGGTTTTCTGGAATTTTGCATAGAATTGGTATTCTTTCTTCCTTAAATATTTCGTAGAAGTCACCAGCACAGCCATTTTGGCCTGGAGTTGTCTTTGCAAGTTTTATCTCCGTTGAATGTATTGACAAATCGTTATATTCACTTAATATCCTCTTCTTGCCTATAGGCTCTTTAATGATGCCTCTAATTCTGCTGTGGTAATTTATATCTTCTTTCTATTCTCCCCTGATAAATCTGACCTGGAGTTTATAAATTTTATTGACATTTTTAATAACTTTTTTGCTTTTATTAATTTTACTATATTGTTTTTCAGTTTTCTCTTATACTTTGGGCTTATTTTACCTTCATTTATTTATTTTTTATTTTTATGGTGGAACTTTAGGTCTTTTGAGTTTTTCCCTACTTTCCCCATATAAGCATTTAATGCTTGAGATTTCCCTTAAAGCGTTAACGGCATCCCATATATTTTAAGTCATGTTCTAATTTTGATTCAATTCAAATATTTTGTTATTTTTATTTGGATTTCTTATTTAACCCATGAGTTATTTAAAAGTGTACACCTTAGTTTCAAAATCTGTAATTTTTCAGATATTCCGATACTGATTTCTAATTTAATTCCATTGTGGTGAGAGAGTATTGTTTGTGGAATTTTTAGTTTTTTTAATTTATGTGTTATTTTAGGGTCCATAATATGACCTATCTTAATGAATGTTTCATGTGTCCTTGGTAAGAATTGTGTTCTGCCACTGTTCTTGATAGTATTGTTAATTCTCTATATTTACTGGTTTTCCATCTACCTATTTTATCAATTATTGAGAGAAGGCCATCAAAAACTGTAATTAACACTGGATTTGTCTGTTTCTCCTTTGAAATCTGTCAGTTTTTGCTTCATATATTTTGAATTTCTATTACTTGGTGAATAAATACTTAGTACGATTAGGTCATTTTGATGAACTGTCCCTTTATTGTTATGAAATGATTCTCTCAATTTTTTTTAAAAAGCTTTCAATTCTGTATTGCTAAAAAAGTGAACATGTTAGTTGCTCAGTCGTGTCTAACACTTTGCAATCCCATGGGCTCCTCTGTCCGTGGGATTCTCCAGGCAAGCATACTGGAGTAGGTTGCCATGCCCTCCTTCAGGGGATCTTTCCAACCCAGGAATTGAACCCAGGTCTCCTGCATTGCAGGCAGATTCTTTACCATCTGAGCCACCAGGGATGCCCAAGGAGTAGAGCCAATTAATGGACTTAACACATACACATAGCCAATTAACACTTTGTGATAGTTTCAGGTGAACAGCAAAGGGATTCGGCCATACACATACATGTATCCATTCTCCCCCTAGTCTCCCCTCCTATCCAGGCTACCCCATAACTTTGAGCAGAGTTGCCTGTGCTATATAATAGGTCCTTGTTGGATATGAAATGGTACTCTTTAACCTTGTAATTGTCATTGTCCTTAAATCCACTTTGACCTATTCAGTATAGCAGCTCCAGCTGCTTTATTTTGGTTAGTGTTAGTAATGTATCTTTTCCCATCCTTTTATAAGTTTAGAAGCGGGTTTATAGACAGCACAGAGTTGGTTATTATTTTTATGTCCAATATTACAGCCACTTCCTTGGTGCATCTAGACTATCTGCGGTTAATGTGATCATTGCCATGATTGAGTTTGAATTTTCTTGTTGCATTTGTTAATATGTTTCATTTGTTTTCCATTTCCCTTTCCCTCTTTTTCTTTGTGGTTGGAAATAGTTTCAAGGCCACAGCACAGGTAGTAGAACTGCAAATAAAGTCTAGTGGTCCCCATGAGTTGAGCAGAGTTTGGGGACTCTGGAGACCATGATGGTGAGAATTTGCAAGTCAGAGTAGGGAGGAAAGAATGCTGAAGACAGAAAAAATATTGGACATCTGGGGAGGGTTCCTCTGAGTCTGTAGCTGAGTGTTGATCAAGGAAGTTATCAAGGTAGTAAGCAAAAAACACTGGAAAGCAACAGGGAGAATAATATCTGGAGCTCCAAATGGTCAGAAATAATTTATAATCCTGTGACCCATAGTGGAAAGACTTCATAGAACATGGGGTATAGAGTATGGTCCCTGAGCAGAGACCACTGTCTCAGGTGTTGTTTGTTCTTTATTTAATTGGTTTCTGCTTTTATCTTTCTTATTTCCTTTATTCTCTTACTTGGGCTTAATTTGCTCTTTTTTTTTCCAGCTTTTTAAATGGTAAATTATATCATTGATTTTAAACCTTTCTCTCTTTTCCAAAATAAAATCTATAAATATCTCCCTAAACACTGCTTCAGCTGCGTTTGACAGCTCTTGTTGAATTTTCATTGTCATTCAGTTGAACTATTTAAAAATGTTTCTTTGTGATTCTATCTCTGGGTCATGGGTTATTTAAGCATGTGTTGCTTAATTTACAAATATTTGGGAGCTTTCCTATATGCCTTTTTCGATTTCCAGTTTAATTCTATTCTGTTTGCGCTCAGTCACTTCCGTTGTGTCTGATTCTTTGTGACCCAGTGATCTGTAGCTGGTCTGGCTTCTCTGTCCATGGGATTTTTCAGGCAAGAATACTGGAGTGGGTTGCTGTGCCCTCCTTCAAAGGATCTTCCTGACTCAGGTATCAAACCCGCATCTTCTGCATTGAAGGCAGATTCTTTCCTGCTGAGCCACTATTCTGTTCTTAGGGGAAAAGAAACCTCTATAATTTTCAATCTTTTGAAATGTATTGAGACATTTTATGACCCAGCACATGGTCTATCTGGATACATATTACATGTTTACATGAAAGAATCTATATTCTGTAGCTGCTGGGTATGGTGTACTGGCTATGTCATAAGGAAAACTAGTCGATAATGTTGAAATCTTTTGTATATTTAATTTTGAGGGTCCCCATGGAGAAGGCAATGGCACCCCACTCCAGTACTCTTGCCTGGAGAATCCCAGGGATCGGGGAGCCTGGTGGACTGCCATCAATGGGGTCGCACAGAGCTGGACACGACTGAAGCAATTTAGCAGCAGCAGCAGCAGTTTTACTATCAATTTCAGAAAGTAAGTGTTAAAATCCATCTATGATTATGGAATTTTCTATCCCTTTGATTCTATTAAGTTTTTAGGTCATGCATTTTGAAACTTCAGCTTTAAGACACATATACATTTATGGTTGTCATGTTTTTTTGATGGTCTGTGAAATATTTTCATTATTGTTATGAAATGTTTTATCATTATGAAATGTTCCTTTTTGTTTCTGGTGATATGTTTCTTGTAAGAAAACTTAACCCTATCATTTTGCTATTTGCTTTTAATTTTTTCTTCTGCTTTTTGCCTTCTCTTGGATTAACAGAAATTCTTTTTTTGTAGTTTTAACATTCCTTTTACATTCCTTATTTTATTTTCAAATATGCATCTTTATGCTTTATTTTTAATGTCTGTTCCAGGGAGTATAATAGGCATTACTTTTCCCCTAATTTTTTTCTTTTGGCAAAACAGGCCTAAAATTTACCGTCTAATCACTTCAGCTGTTTTCAGTGGTCTTAACTACATGCATTACCCATTGCCATCGCCACCAACCATCCCTCGGACTCTTTCTGTCTTGTAAACCTGAAACTCTGCCCCCCTTACACATCAACTCTGCATTCGTCCCTTTTCCCAGCATCTAGCAATTAGCACTATTTCTGTCTCTGTGACTTTTACTCCTCTAAAAACCTCACATGTAGGTGGGATCACACAGTGTTTTTGTAACTAGATTATGTTATTTAGCATAATGGTCTCAAGATTCATTCATGTTGTAGCAGGTATCAGAATTTCCTGCCTTTTTAAAGCTGAATAAGTCTAGTATATGTATATACTGCTGCTGCTAAGTCGCTTCAGTCGTGTCCGACTCTGTGTGACCCCATAGACGGCAGCCCACCAGGCTCCCCCATCCCTGGGATTCTCCAGGCAAGAACACTGGAGTGGGTTGCCATTTCCTTCTCCAATGCATGAAAGAGAAAAGTGAAAGTGAAGTCGCTCAGTCTGTCCGACTGTCAGCGACCCCATGGACTGCAGCCCACCAGGCTACTCCGTCCATTGGATTCTCCAGGCAAGAGTACTGGGGTGGGGTGCCATTGCCTCTTGCTTATCTGTTCATCCATTGATGGACACGTGGGTTGCCTCCACATTTTGTGAATAATGCTGCTAGGGACACGTTTATACCAATCTCTCTGAGACACTGTTTTCAATTTCTTTGGGTGTAAACGTAAAAGTGGAATTGCTGGTTCACAGGGTGATTCTATTTAAAACATTTTTAGGAATCACCATAATGTTATGTGCAGAGGTTGTATCCTTTTACATTCCCACCAACAGTGCACTAGAGTTCCAATGTCTTTACGTTCACACCAACAGTATTACTTTCTGATTTTTTTATACTAGTCACCCTAATGGGAGGCTTCCCTGATAGTTCAGCTGGTAAAGAATCCGCCTGCAAAATGGGAGACCTGGGTTTGATCCCTGGGTTGGGAAGATCCCCTGGAAGAGGGCATGGCAGCCCACTCCAGTATTCTTGCCTAGAGAATCCCCACAGACCGAGGAGCCTGGCGGGCTACAGTCCAAGGGGTCACAAAGAGTCGGACGCCACTAAGCACAGCATCCTAATGGGTATTAGGGTAGTTAGTTCATTGTAGTTTTGATAGCGTTTTTCAAACACTTATTGAGATTGAGAATCTTTTCATGTGCTTATTGGTCATTCATATATCTTCTTTTGAGAAATATCTGTTCAAAGCCCTTGCCTAATTTTTTTTTTTTAAATCGAATTGTTTGGGTTTTTTTGGTAAGTTTTATAAATTCTCTCTGTTTTCTGGATATTAATTCTGTTTTAAATTAATTAATTAATTAATTATTTTAGAGCTTCCATTTTACTTTATTTTACTTTACAGTACTCTATTGGTTTTGGCATACATTGATATTAATTCTTTATCAGTTATACAATTTGCAGATATTTTCTCCATTCGAGGAGTTGCTTTTTTATTCTGTGGATGGTGTCAGTTGAGGCACGTGTTTTTAAAATTTTAATGGAGTGTTTTTGTTGCATGTGTCTTTGGTGCCATGCCCAAGGAATGACTGCCACATCTAATATCATGAAGTTTTGCCCAGTGTTTTCCACTAAGAATGTTATAATTTGAAGTCTTGCTTTAAGTCTTTTGAGATAGTTTGTGGACATGTTTTTAGATTAGGGTTCAACTTCATTCTTTTGCGTATGCATGTCCAGTTTTCCCAGCATCCTTTGTTGAAAGACTGTCCTTTCCCCATTGAACGGTTCATCAAAACTGACGTCTTCATCAAAAGTCATTTGGCCATGTATGCATGAGTTTGTGTTGTTATTCAGCCACTAAACCATGTCTGACTCTTTGCAATCCCATGGACTGCAGCACACCAGGCTTCCCTGTCCTTCACTGTCTCCCAGAGTTGGCCCAAACTCATGTCCATTGAGTCTGTGATGCCATCCAATCCATTGGTCTATATGTCTGTTTTCATGCCAATGTCACATTGTTTAAATTACTATAGTTTTGTAGGAAGTGTTGAATCAGGAAGTATGAGTCTTCTGTTTTTGTTTTTTGTTTCGTTTTTCAAGATTGTTTTGGCTATTTGGGGGGCCTGTGAGATTCCATATGAATTTTAGAATGGGTTTTTCCATTTCTGCAAAAAATGATATTGGGGTTTTGACTCCATTGTGACTTCATTGACTCTATAGGTTGTTTAAGGTGGCATTGACATTGTAACGATATTCAGTCTTCCAGCCTGTGAGCATGGGATGTGTTTCCCTTTACTTGTGTCTTCCTTAATTCCTTCCATTTTGTGGCTTTCATTGTACCATCCTTCTCTTTGGCTAATTTAACTCCAAAATATTTTATCCTTTTTGGTACTATTATAAATGAAATTATTTAAATTTCTTTTTTGTTCGCTATTAGTGTATAGGATGCAACTGCTTTTTGTGTATTGACTCTAAACCCTACTACTCTGTGGAGTTCACTCATTAGTTCCAATAATTATTTTGTGGAATCTTTAGAATATTTTACATACGAGATGAACAAATCTGTGAACAAATATAAGTTTACTTCTTCCTTTCCAATTTGGAAGTCTTTTCTTTCTTTTTCTCTCCTAATTGCTTGGGCTAGAACTTTCTGTACTATGTTGAATAGAGTGGTGAAAATGGCTTGTCTTTTCCTTGTTCCTGATCTCAGAGGGAAATCTTACAGTCTTTTCTTATTGAATGTGATGCTGTTTTCATCTGTGAGGGACACTTGCTCTGCATTCATCTTTGGTTATTGCAAATAATGCTGCTGTGAACATGGGTATGGCATGTCATCCAATGTCTTTAGTTTTGACATCAGGGGAATGCTGGCCTCATAAAGTGAGGTCAAAAGCGTGCTCACTATACCTGTTTTCTGGAAGAGCCTGGGCATTATTGGTATTATTACCTCATAAAATGTTTGGTAGAACTTGCCTTGGAAACAGTCTGGGCCACGTTTTCTTTGTTGGAAGATTTTAAGGTAAGAATTCAATTTCTTCAGTAAGTTTAGGCATATTTAGGTTATCTCTTCCTTGAGTTTTGGTGTTTAGTGTCTGCCAATAATTTGTCCGTTTCATCTAAATTGTTGAATTTATGTCACGGAGATCACCTTAGCATCCTTGTGTGTGTGTGTGTGTGTGTGTGTGTGTGTGTGTGTGTGTTGTGGGGGCGGGGGGCTCTTCGTTGCAGCATGTGGGAGCACAGAGTCTTAGCCGCTGGACCATCAGGGAAGTCTCATCATAATTTCTGTAGCTCCTGTCATGATAGTCCGTTTTCCATTTCTGATATTTGTAATTTGTGTCTTTTCCCTGTTTATTTTGGTCAGTCTGCCTAGAGCTTTGTCAAGTATATAGATTTTTTAAATAACTAACTTTTAAAAATTAATTTATTTTCTCTGTTTTCAGTTATACTAATTTCTGCTCTTTATTGTTTCATTCCTTCTGCTTTCTTTGGGTTTAATTTACTCTTTGTTTCTAAAGTGGAATTCTAGATTGTTTATTTGATACTGCCTCTCTGACCTCTCTGTGATTTAGAAATGGGTTGCTTAATTTAAAAATATCTGTGGGTTTTCCAGATATCTGTTATTGATTTCTAGTTTAAGTCTGTCATGGTCTGAGAAAATACACTGTATAATTTTAATTCCTTTAAGGCTGTTAACTTTTTAATAGCCCAGAATGTTCTTCATTTTGGTGAATGTTCCACTTAACATTTGAAAAGAATCAGTGTTCTGTTACCACTGGCTGAAGAGGTCTATAGATGTCAACTAAGTCAAGTTGTTCAGCTCTTCTATATCTTTGCTGATTTTCTGTCTGCTTATTCTGTTGATTGCTGAGAAAGTGGTGATGAGGTTTCCAAATATAACTGTGGGTTTGTCTATTTTCTTCTTCAATCAGGTTTTATCTTGTAGAGTTTTGTCCCTGGCTATTGGGGCACTCATATTTGGGATTGTTACATCTTTTTGGTAAATTCTTCTCCTTATGTAATGGCCCTATTTATGTCTGATAGTTTTTTTTTTTTTTTCTACTGAAGTCTCCTTTGTCTTATTTAATATGCCACTTCTGGGTTGTTTTTCTGTTTGTTTTGTTTAAGATTTGTTGTTATGTGGATCATTTTTAAAGTCTATATTGAATTTATTACAACACTGCTTGTTTTGCGTTTCAGTTTTCTGACTGTGGGACGTGTGGGATCTGAGCTCCCCAACCAGGGATTGAACCTGCCCCCCTGCACTGGAAGGCGAAGTCTTAGCCAGGGCACTCCTTTTCAACTTTGATTTGTGTTAACTGTGTATTTTCCCCCCATCCTTTTACTTTTAGTGTGAGCAGCCAGCAAGCTTTTTCTGTAAAGGGCTAGTAAGTGAACATCTTAGGCTTTGTGACCACATATGGCCTCTCTCTCCTTTTCTTCCTCCACTGCTTCACAACCCTCAGCAATTGTAAAAACCATTTTCTAAAATAGGACATTTGTGGGATTTGTCCTGTGAGCAAGTTTGTTGGTTAAATTTGAGATGCATTTCTTAGAGACAACGTCTAATTGGATCATTTCTTCCCCCAATCCAATTTCTGTTTTTAATTGCTGTATTTGAACCATTCAGGTTTAATGCAATTATTGCTACAGTTGAATTTAGGTCTACCATTTTATTATTTCTCTATCTTTCTCATTTTTTTCTCTGTTCCCTTTTCTGACTTCTTCTGAATTACTTGAAGCCCTTTATTTTTAGTATTCCATTTATTTTGTCTATTTTTTGGCTGTATTTCTATGTTACTTTTGAGTTGTTGCTTTAGATAATATTTATCTCTCCAACTTTTCACCATCTGTTTAGTGTTAATATGTTACTACTGCATGTAAAATATAGAAATCTTATAATCATCTTTATCATCTCGATCCTATACTTCACCTTCTAATTATTACATATCTTACATCTACATACATTGAATTTCCCGGACAGTGTCACCAAGATTGCTTTGTAAAGTCATACATGTTTAAAAGTACTCAAGAGAAGAAACGTGTCCGTTATATTTACCCAGATATTTATCTGTTCTATTGCACTTCCTTCATCCCTGATGTTCTGAGTTTTCCTCTGATATCATTTCCCCTTTGCCTGGAGCACACTCTTCCAGATTTCTTTTTGAGCAAGTCTGTTGGTGATGAATTCTTTCCGTTTTTATTTTTTTTCCTCCTTCTTCTGACTAGGTCTCTATTTTGCCTTCACTCTTAAGAAAAATATTTTTGCTGGATTTAGAATTCTGAGTTGACAGTTCCTTTGTTGTGAATTTTCAAGGATGCTATATTATTTCCTTGTCGTCTGACCACCATTGTTTCTGCTGAATGGTCTCCAGGCATTACTCACCTTCAGGGAAGGCATCATTTTTCTCTGTCTGCTTTCAGTCTTTATCTGTGGCTTTCAATCACTTGATTCTGATGTGTCTGGGTGTGGTTTTCTTGGAGTTTATCCTGTTTGGAGGTCTTAAAGCCTTTTGAACCTGTAAAATTTATGTCTTTTGACATATTTGGGAAAGTTTAGCCATTATTCTTTGAAAAAATTGTTTTGCTTGGATTCTTGTGGAAGTTGCGAATGTTTGGCCACTCAAAAATACATAAGTTCTGGAGATCTACTGTAAAACACAGGGCCTAGGATTAACAATAGTGTATTGTATACTTTATTTTTTTTGGCCATGCCACATGGCACGTGGGATCTTAGTTCCCCAACCAGGGATTGAACCTGCATCCCCTGTGTTGGAAGCACAAAGTTAACCACTGGACTTCAAGAGAAGTCCTTGTATACTTTAAAAAGCACAAATTGTGTACTTTAAAAAAAAATTGTGAAGAGGGTAGATCTTATGTTAAAAGTTCCTACCACAAAAGAAAAGAAAAAAAAAAAAAAAAAAAAACAATCAGAAGCAGAAGGCTTCTTTGCAAGGTGATGGGTAAGGTTACAGCATTGATGGTGATCTGATAGTGACGATGGTGTCCCAGGGCATGTTGTTAGCCCCAGACACAATTATCTATAATTTGTAATGTAAATTACAATTAAATCTATAATTTGCTGCATTAGCTATCTGTAAAGTTTTATGTCAGTCATATTTTCCTAAAGTAGTTAAAAAATTTTTTTTCTGACCCTGTCTCTTCCTCTATTAGGAATTTCAATGACATATTAGGTCTTAGAATATTGACTAACAAGTCCCTGAGGCCCTCATTTTTAAAAATCCTGTCTTTCAGTTCTAAGATTAGACCATTTCCATCGATCTGTTTTAAAGTTTACTGACTCTGTCCTCTGTCATCTTCGTTCTTCTCTTAGCCTATTCAGTGAAATGTTTATATCTTCTACTTTGCTTCTCAGATCTAAAAGTTTTATTTCTTTTAAAATAAATGTTTTCTTTCATAAAATTTTACATTTACAGGAGGCTGTGAAGATAATAGATGGTGTTTACAAATACCCCTCACCTAGTTTTTTGGCCAGGGAAGGCAATGGCACCCCACCCCAGTACTCTTGCCTGGAAAATCCAATGGACGGAGTAGCCTGGTGGGCTGCAGTCCATGGGGTCGCTAACAGTCGGACAGACTGAGCGACTTCACTTTCACTTTTCTCTTTCATGCATTGGAGAAGGAAATGGCAACCCACTCCAGTATTCTTGCCTGGAGAATCCCAGGGACGGGGGAGCCTGGTGGGCTGCCGTCTATGGGGTCACACAGAGTCGGACACGACTGAAGTGACTTAGCAGCAGCAGCAGTCTTTTGGCATTTTTGAGACTGAACCCAAGTACTGCATTTCGGATTCTTTTGTTGACTATGAGGGCTACTGTTTTTTCTCAGGGGCATGGCGAAGGACAGGAAAACCCGGGCATGCTGCAGTCCATGGGGTCGCAAAAAGCTGACCATGGCCGAACGACTGAGCAATAACAATTTTCCCTAATGTTAACATCTTTCGTTGCCACGTGGCATGTTTGTCAAAACTAAGACACCAACGTGGGTACATTCTTAAGCTAAACTCCAGACTGTACTCAGATTTCACCAGTTTTTACATGAATGTCTTTTTTTTTGCTGGGGCCGGGGGAGTGGATTTCCAAAATTCAATCCAGGATACAAAACCACATCACATTTAGTGATTCTTCGTTATAGTTTGTCTCTCTTTGCCCAAACTTCTGTTTTTTCCATTCATTTTGAGCCTGTCCGGCTTGACACAGCCGCTTCTCAGGCCTTGTCTGATAATCCCAGCAACTGAGTCGTCTCAGGGTTGTCATCTTTTAATGGTCTTTCCCTCGAGATTTGATCAGATGCTCCTGGTTCTTGGCGTGCTGAGTAATGTGGGATTTTTATTCTGGATATCTTGTTTGTTTGTGTTATGTGAGAAGACTGGATCCTGTTAAAAACGCCCTGGTGAACGCGGGCTTCCTTCTTTTTGTTTCCATTTCCCCCTCCCCTATCTTTTTCTGCTCTTCCCTTGTGGCTCAGCTGCTAAGGAATCCGCCTGGAATGCGGGAGACTTTAGCAGCAAGTTCTATCTCTTTCTGTGAGTGCGGGCTCCTGCCCATTCAGCCTGCCAAGCTCCAGTGGCGCTGTTTTCCAATGCCCACGTGCATCCCACTTGGAGGTCAGCGTGGACTTGAGTGCTGGTGTCTCAGGCATCAGCTTTGAGGACTTCCCGAAGCCCCTGGCCTTGGGACGGGAGCCTGTGCACCTCTGCTCCCACCCTTGTCCCTCCAGCCATGGGCCCTGCAGGACTCAGCTGCTGCCTCAGGGAACCTCTGCTGGACTCTGCAGTTCTCTCTCTGTGGGCACTTCTCTGCTTTCCAGGTGTCCACCTGGCAACCCTGGTCACCTCAGCCTACCTGAATCCTCAGCTCTGTCCCCCTGCCGCTCAGGGGGTCTCCTTTGACTGGGGTGCTGTGGGATGTGATGCAGCCGGGGGTGAGGGGTACTCTGGGCCATCAGTTGGGGCATCTGCGCTGCTCATCGCATTTGCCCCACCCTGCCCAGGATAGTCCTTTCAGGCACCCATTTTCTAGTGTCGGAAAAGCGTTGCTTTTTGCACATTTGTCTGCTTTTCTTACTTGCTTAGGGCAGGAGGGTGAATCCAGTTCCCCTCCTTCATGGTGGTTGGAAACATGTATCAGACCCCCTTGGGGAGGCTGGCTTAAATATGGGCTTTTTGCCTCTTTCCAGGCAGAACACCCAGCCCTCCCTCCCCCTGAAGCCCCATCACCATGACCCCGAGCTCCTCTCATGCACCCCCGCCCACAAGACAGTGGCTTTCTGGTGGAATTCCCGCCACCCCCAGGCTCGAGGGACTTCTCACTGTTTGTCATCCCCCAGTATCTTCAAACAGCTGCCTTTCCTCTTTGTTAAAGTTTAGACTTGCCCACCATGGGTCTTTCATGATACCATTTGACCCTCTCAAGATGAATGTTGGACCCTGTTCTGTTTTTCACCAATGGAGGGACTCAAGTGTGGCCCATTAGGACACTGGGGTCAGGTCACATGACAAGGAAATGGCAAGGCCTCTAAGCCTGTCCCACTCATGCCATGCACGGACTGGAACAGGTGTCCATGACTGCAGAGGCGGCGAACAGCTCTTAGGACTGCAGGCTCTATAATGCTGGTTCTCACCGGCCGTCCTTAAATAGTGAACTTCACTGCAGCCTGGATGACCCCAGCCACCCCTGGGTGTTGAAGTGGGTTCCCTCTGCACATGGGAGGCAGGGGGCAGGTATCTGGTGATGTGCATCAGAGGACTGTCCCAAAGGTTCAACCTGCCTCTAGTCTGTGTGAAAGTCATTCACAGCTCCCCTTGTGCTTAGAATAAAAACTTGGCTCCCACCTGTGGCCCACAAGGCTGTCCTGCTCACATCCCGGCCCCACCCTCATCCCCATACCCCTCTCTCCTTTCCAGCCTCACTGGCCTCCTTCCTGTGCCTCTCGTTTGTCACGGCCTTAGCCACCCCAGGACCTTTGCACAGGCCATTCCATTCCTTCTGCCTGAAATTGGTTTCTTCCATCGTCTGCACCATCTAACGCTCACTCATCCTTGCAATCTCAGCTCAGACAGCACTTCCTCTGGGCAAGCCTTCCCACCTGGCCCTCTCCTCAGACCCCTCTCTGAGCTGGACCATCCCCTCTGCCATGACTCTCATCTGTGGGCAGATTATTTATAGCACATTTCCTTACCAGAACTGGAGAGGAAGTGGGACTGCCTTGTCTTCCATCCACAGGAGGAAATGACGCCTTCCTTGGGGCCCAGCAGACCTGCGGGACTGTGCTCACCAGGTCCACCCCAAGGCATGTTTGCTTGCTTGCTGACAACTCCCTCATGCATCCCCAAGAGCTGAGGCTGGAGGGCCCTGCACTCTAGAACCTTCTCCCCAGGGCTCCCAGGACGGCTGGCTAGAGGGAGGGATGCAGGGCGTCTGAGTTCTGTGCTGTCTCTTGCTCTGGGCCCGGAGGATAGCAGCTCCCACACCTGATGGGGTCCCTCTGCTGAGGACATTCGCGTCTTATAAAATGTGGCCAGGCCACCTCCTGTGGTCTAAATGCCAGGGAATCCTCATTTCAGAGCACCTGCTCTGTTTCTACCTCCCCCGCCTTCAGACAAGGTGGAAACCAAGGCTTGGGGGCCAGCGAGGGGCTGAGGCAGGCAGCCTGGCCGTGTCCACTGTCCTTCTGCATAGAGTGCCCACCTGGCGTCTTCCCAGCAGCCTCTGGGCAGACGAAGCAGGAGGACATGAGCCTGATACCTGCCAGCCTCCTGGGCCTTCAGTGATGCTTAGCTGTGCAGAGCCACGGTGCCCACCCAGGTGCAAGTCCAGGGCTGAGTGAGGCCCAGATGGAAGATGGATCCACAGAGGGCGGGGGGCGGGTGTTGCCTGATGAAGACCCCAGACTCCCCGATGACAGGGCCCTTTGTCGCCCTCTCCTCTGGCTTCAGGGTCTGAGATGAACACGGTGGTCACTCAACGCGTCTAAGTGGCGGGAGAGAGGTCACTCAGCGCATGTTAATGGGGAGTGCAGACAGCTGGGCCAGAGGGAAGCCGCCCCACATGCCCACCAGTTTCTTTCTTAGCCTCCTGTCTCCTTTCCCTCTACCCTCGGGAATGGGTCTCTGGTCAGGAATGTGGATGCATACGGCAAACACATGGTGTGTTACACGGACGTGGAGATACGGGACCAACTGGTGTACACACTCAGCCTCGTCCGGAAAGAGCCTGTGTAGGTGTCCCCTCTGTGCATACACACACACACACACACACACACACACACACACACTAGCTTCTGCACCCCTGGGTGGGAAAAAGATAATTTGCCCTGCACGAGGCAAATTGCTTACAAAACGCTAGTCTATTAATCGCTAATGACATCTTCATGGATGGTACAAGGAAGCAGAGTGTTTGGGGTTGGCCTGGAGGTCTCTTCTGGACTCATGCAGCCCAGCCCCCTCCCACAGGCTGGCTCTGGCTTGTCAGGAAAAGACTGAGCTTCTCAGGGTTGCATAGAAGTGGTGCTTAATAAATACTTTTGGGAGAGGAAGCTGGCTTTCTGCGGTCCCCGCACTGGACCAACTTTCTGGACGCCACAGAAACTCACCCAGCCCGTTAGCAAAGCGGGGGAGTCAGGCATGATAAAAAAGCCCAAGGTCATAGAGTTGGGGGAAGTAAGTTGACTCAGGGGAGGGGGAGGAGGAGGTGTCTGAGACACAGAGTTTCCCACGCAGCCAATAGGAGGACATGCTTTCAGATGGCGACCCCCCTCACCATGTTTGAATTGCACTAAATGTAGATGAATGTAAACCAGACCTCTGAGTTTTTTTGACTTTGTTTTCCTGCCTGAAGTATGCTCCCTGGCCTTATTCCCAAAGCCCTGAGGACCACAGAGGGGACTGAAGTGAAAATGGCCCACTGGTTAGAAGTTAGTAAGGACCGACCCCTACCTTGCATCCCTGCCCCCAGACGGTGCTGCCAGGGAAGGAGCGGGAGGGCAGCTCCCCCCTACCCCGTTCTGAGCCCTACAGGTGGGCCTAAGCAGGGCCCCCCGTGAGCCTGCCTGGCTGGGGTGCAGGGCTGAGCCAGCTGCTGGCAGGTCGACACTGTCTCCAATGTGCGTGGAACCTGGTACTTTTCCAAGGGCTTTTAAATGCATTATCTCGCTGGAGGCTCATTTGAGGCGAGGCCTCGAAGCCGACTGGAAAACAGCTAATTTACTGAATCCTGAATGGAGAGGAAGCAGAAGGCGGCGTGTGTTTTTGCTGAATCTCAAACCAAAACAACCTTTTGTTAAAGAACAAACAAATAAACAAAACCACTGAAATCAATTCACCCGGGAACAGTACGAACAGAGGTTCTGGGCAGAGCATCTCAGCAGCAAATTCCAGCTCAACTAGTATGGACTGGGGGAGGGGCTGCTGGGGTGACGGATGTGCTCATGGGGTGGGGGAAGGTTGTGGGGGGCAGAGTCCCTTGGGGGAGGGGCATCAGTGTGCACCAGGAGACCAGGGTGACCCTCCCAGGGAGACCTTGAACACTGGCTCCTCGGGAAGTGGTGCTGGGGAAGGGGCCTCCAGATGAGGCCCCCTGAATAAGGCAGGAAGAAGGGGTGCATTGGGAGCAAGGGGCCAGGCTGCATCTAAGCAGAGGTTGCATTGCTTGCAGGGAGGGCGGGAGAGCATCAGAGGTTTTGCTCAATCAGTATCCATCCTAGCCCCTTGGAGGCAAGTCCCCTGACGTGGTCGCCATGGGTGACCTGGGGTCTTCCCAGCCTGCAGGCGTCCCCAGGGCCTGACGCTCCCTCTCCTACATAGCCCACTCCCATAGGCCACGGAACGTGGACTGCCTGGCCTTCTTCTGCAATGCCACCATCCAGCTGCAGTAGCTGAGTCCAGTGGAGGCCCCCATGGCCAGCCCAGCAGCCAAGTGGTGGGTGGTCCAGGAGTGGCGGCCAGGCTGTGACCAGAGCCAGGGCTGCAGTCAAGACCTGGAGCTCATCATCTTTAATGACAAAGTCAGCCCCCCAGAGCCTTGGCTTCCTGGCAGGATATGGGTACGGCTCCCCCGGCCCCAAGAACCTGCCTTGTGGCCCAGAGGCTTCAGAACTTTCCGCCCCTTCTTGCCCCTGCTCACCAGAACTGCCTGGGACAGGGGGGTGGGGCACAAGTCCCTGTTCCCTTGGCCCCAGAAATACACCAGGATGGTGACTTATTGTCACACAAGCTGCTAGCAGAAATGGGCATTCCCACTGTCCCATTCCTCATTTCTGTCTGTAGGGTCATGTGTCACCTGGCCCTCCAACCCCAGGTTGGGACTGGAGCCCCAGCCTCACCCACGAGGTCGTGAGGGCTGCGAGTGGTCAACACCTGCACTTCTATCCCAGCAGGCTTAGTAGGGGCTGTGCTCTCCTCTCCTGGGACAGCAGTGCTGAGGCCCCCGCATCCCCCCAGCATTGTCGGGCTCTACGTGTCGGTGGTGATGGTTGCAGCCAAGTTCATCCGAGACCACTTCCTCGGCATTGCGCACTCCATCATGTATGAATGACCAGCTAGCTGCCTGACGTGGACCGCACGCTGGGGCTCTGCACGGACAACTTCCTGGTCCGCGAGCTGAGTGAGCTGCAGCTGGAGCAGGAGCTGTTCTCCAGACTCACCTTCCTCTACCGCTTGCCTGAGACCATGATCAAGTGGACGTGCCAGTGCCCACCCACTCCCTGCCTGGCCCCTGCCGACCCTGTTGCTGGGGCTCCAGTGGAGTGGCTGGAAACAGCCGTCGTGTCCTCAAGCCCTTTGGCCTCAGAGAAGTAGGGTCTTTGCCTCAGCCTTGCTTCTCCCCAGTGCCAGGCCCTTGGCCTGCAGCTGCTGCCCAGCTGGGTCCCCGGGCCTGAGGCCCCCTTTGTGCCCACACAAGGGACACTCAGTCCCCCGGATCCCTGTAGCCCCTGCAGGGAGTGTAGACAGTGCCAGCTGCCAGGAGAAGGAGCTGGGCCACCTCAGTGACCTCTGGCTCCTTCAGGGCTTCTCAGGGAGAAGCTGGATTGAGCTGCCAACACCAAGGCCATTAAGCACGCTAATGACCCATGAAGGCTCATGGCCCTCCGGCCCCGTGCCTCCCTGAGCCCACTGACCGCCTCGTGACCACGATTACTGCAATTTAACACGTCGGGCCAGGGCTTTCCCAGACGGGGCGGAGGCCCAGGACTGCCGCCTGCCTCTTCCAGGCCCAGCCTGGGGCTGTGCACACAGCAGGCAGTTAATAAATACACGCTTGGGATCATGCCCAGAAAGAGTCACCTTGATTTCAGGGCAGGGGAAGGGACCTGAAGTTTGGGGAGCCTTGGGCAGGGGTGCAAGGTCAAGGAGCCCAGACACAGCCAGGAGACGTGTGGCCTGCAGGCACGTTCTCGCCCTCCCGTCTCCTGCAGAGGAGGCGCCGGCTCTATGCCAGGTGGAGCCTGAGTCCCGGACCTCCTCTGTGGGGCCCAGGCTGGGGGTCTGCCTGACACCTGGCCTGGCTATGCCCTTCAGCTCCTAGGATCCTGCCCAGGGGGCTTTTGGTTGACCCTGTGGAACACTTGCCTTGTGCCATACGTGGGGATCAGGACACCTTCCCTGCAGACCGCGGGTCATCGGAAAGTCCGAGGTGTCCTCCCTCCAGAGCCTGCACTCCAAACCTCAGAGCCCAGCTAGCCCCAGGCTCTCATCTGCAGCAATGAGGTTGGCAAATTTCACCTCAAAGTCGGGTGCTGGTTTGGGAGGAGATGGTGGCACCCGGAGCCTCAGACCCACGGGCAGGTTGTTGGGCTGCTTGCTAAAACAGGCTGGCGAAAGACGGAGACAGAGGCAGAGGTGTGATGTGGTTTAGCCATGTTTAATTCAACTTGCAGTGAACTCAGAGGGGCCCGAGTAGACATTCCTCTTGTTCGATAAAACCTGAACCAACTCTCCCCATCCTTTCAAAGGGGTGGTCTGTTGGAGGCAGGGACTGCCCCAGCTGGAGTGGGGCCTGGGTGCTCTGCAATGCAGGTGCCATGTGCGGGGACTGGGGCTGCAGATGGGGCCACTGGCACCCACCATGGGCCCCAGGCAGGGGCGGGTGTCTTGAGGGCCACGTGGACAAGAGCATCAGGGCCGCGCATGCGTCCCGGAGCCTGGGGGTCGTGCAGGGGCCCCAGGGACGGCATGGTCTTCAGAAGCTGGCGGGGACTCAAACATAAAACAAACCCAGTGCTGCCCACTCACCCCTCCCTGGGCCCCCCAAACCCTGAGCTGTCTCCTAAGACACAAGAAGGAGCTGTTTCCGTCACCATGACAACTAAAAACAAAACAAACCGCAGTTCATCTCAAGGTATAATCTTCCAATTGCTTAGAATTAATCAGTGCAAAGTGAGGTAAAGCGCCCAGTATCACTGGGCAGGGTGGCTGTCACACAAGCCTGCGCCTCTTGGAGTCCCTCTCCGCGTCCCCCTCCTGGGCGTCCACCTCGCAGCCAAGTGGGGACACCAGATTCAGCAAAGGGTCCTCAGAAGCCTGGCCGAAGAGCGCCAGCAGAAGGGCCACACCGAAGCCCGTGGCACGCTCGCCCTGTGGGTGAAGACAGTGGAAACCTGTGTGGCCGAGCGCCCCACTCCAGCAAACCCACCACCATGGGAGGGCTCTCGGACCAGGGCATCTGACCCCCCATGCACCCCCCAGCCCCCTTCCCTGTCCTGTTCCACCCAGAGGTGGTGGAGGACGAGCTGCGGACACAGCCCTGGGTTTTCCTCTCCTCCCCTCTCCTGGCTCCTCGAGGAGGGAAAGGGTGAGACCAGGGCCCCTGGGCCTCCTGCCGAGGACAGGCGGGTTGGGAAGGACTGCACACAGCAGCCACACTGTTCCCAGGGACGAGGAGACCAGAGGTCAGGGGGGACCACAGCTGGCCGTGTGACCCTCACACAGAATGTTTCCGATGAGCTCAGCCTGTGCTCTGGAGCCAGAGAGGGGCTCTGGATGCAGGAGAGAGTGGGAGCAGCCAGATCTGTGGGGAGGGGCCAGCAAGGGAAGCAGAGTGGCTGGCCGGCCAAGGAAGGCCTAACGGTGGGGTGGACCGGGGCACCCCTGGGGCCCAGACTCACGGCGTGCACAGGCGCAGCAATATCCAGGTGGACCCAGACCCCAGGCCAGTCAAAGCCGATGTGTGAGGCGATGAAGAGACCAGCGCAGGAGCTGGGGCTGTTGTCCCGGTCCTGGGGTAGAAGGCAGTTGTGAGCTTCCACCCCAGCCACGGTGGGGGTGGCCATGGTGGACACCCTGCGCCCTCCTGACCCCTATCTTCAGCAACCACCTCTCCCAGTGTCTGCAAGAAGGGGCCTGGGGTGGAGGGCCCAGTGTGGAGAGCAGCAGAGAGGGTCCCCGCGGGCCTGGCAGCTGGGTTAGGGGGTCTACCTTCACCCTGGGGGCAAAGGGGGAGCCAGCAATAGACCCAATGGGGACTCCAGAGTGGGCAGGATGCCCCACTGCCTGCTGAATGGACATGCTGCGGGGAGACCAGTGAGAACGCCATCCCCTCCCCTGATTTCTCCCCTCCCCTGCTCAGAGCCCAGATCTGGGGCCTCACAGGGGACCTGGGTCTACCCTGCTCCACACCTACCGCCACTGAGTTCTTCATGTCGGCCACAGCCGAGGTGAACTCGCTGAAGTGCAGCTCCGGGCAGTAGACCAGCGGATGCACCAGGTCCCCACACTGTCGCCCGGCCTTCACGCAGGCTGCCTCCCACTCGGCGCTGTTGGTGAGCACAGCCGCATGGTACTTGCCTGTGGCGATGCCCTGGGGATGCAGGAGAGATGCAGAGAGCATCACCTGGCGGGTTGGGGGACACCAAGGACAGAAGAGGGGCCAACAGAGAACAAGGCAGAGAGAGACCGAGAAAGAGGCCCCCACGGGGGCCCTGTGCCAGCGTTCCCTCCAGGGTCCATGGGCCCTGGGCGCCTGTGCCCTCACAGACGAGCTCTGACCTGGTGGCGAAGCGGGAGGGACAGTGGGGCCCACCTGAGCTCCGGTCAGCGTGGCTATGTCCAGGATGATGTCGGCGCCCAGGTCCTTGCAGGCGTAGGACACGCCATCTGCCAGCACCAGCCTGCCCTCAGCATCCGTGTTGTTGATTTCCACAGTCCTGGGGACAGCGGAGACCCCACTCAGAGCCCCTCCTCCCTGTCCTCAACTGCAATGCAGTGCCTAAAGGTTGGAAAGGGCTTGGTCCCCTAAGCAGGGGGTGGGTCCCCAGACCCCATGGGCCCCCGACATCTCGAACGGGGACCCAGCCCCCATCGCAGGCACCCGGGGCTCCAGGACAGAACAATGGGGTGGGTGCTGTGAGGCGGGCAGGCAGGGTTGGCCTTACTTTCCAGAGTACAGCAGGTGGATGTCATCCGGCCTTGTGGCATTGGGGCCCACGGAGTTCTCGGCCAAGCAGAATACCGCGTGGAGGGTGTCTTTGAAACCCTGGAGGTGGCAGACAAATGGATAAGAAAGCTGTGGTACATGTACACAATGGAGTATTACTCACTATTAAAAAGAATGCTTTTGAATCAGTTATAAGGTGGATGAAACTGGAGCCTATTATAGAGAGCGAAGTCAGAAAGAAAAACACAAATACAGTATATTAACGCATATATATGGAATTTAGAAAAACAGTAATGATGTCCCTATATGCGAGACAGCAAAAGAGACACAGATGTAAAGAACCGACTTTTGGAATCTGTGGGAGAAGGCGAGGGTGAGATGATTTGAGAGAATAGCATTGAAACATGTATACTATTATATATGAAACAGATCGCCAGTCCAGGTTTGATGCCTGAGACAGGGTGCTCAGGGCCCTGGGATGACCCTGAGGGATGGGATGGGGAGGGAGGTGGGAGGGGGGCGCAGGATGGGGAACACATGTACACCCATGGCTGATTCATGTCAACGTATGGCAAAAACCACTACAATATTGTAAAGTAATTAGCCTCCAATTAAAAAAAAAACAAACCTGGAGGGACCAGGGCAGAGGCTCTAGTTATAGGCTGGGAGCATCAGGGGCAGAAAGGATGGTAACAGGCTGGAGCTCTCTGACCCACCACAGAGAGACAGACAGACAGGTCCAAGGAGCAGGGATCGCGGCCCCCTGCACTCCCCACCATCCTGGCAGTGGGCCCTAGGGCATGGTCCTAACAGAGGCCAGGCGACGCAGCATGCACCCCAGAAGTGGAGCTGCCTGCTAGGTTTGAGTCTACGCTCAGCTCCCGCCTCCTATCCATACAATGCGGTCAGTGGTCACAGTCCCTAACCTCACAAACCTGCTGATCTTTAGCTTTTGAGGTTGGACTTTTGACTTTGATGACCTTGACCCTTTGCTGTTTCCCTGTACCTACGCTCAGGTTGAGTGCACTAAGTCCCTGGAGGCACAGTGACCCCCCCACCCCCCAGTGTCCCTCAGGACAGCCACAGAAACTCCTGGGTGGGTGCCCCTCCTCACTCCCACGCTCCCACACTCAACTCTGACGTTAGCATCTGTTGGTCCCTCTCACCTGAGACATTTACTATGCTGTTGTTTACCAAAAGGTGGGTTCCCACCTCTCCCTCGTACTGTTAGCAACTGGGAGGCCACTGTGAGGAGATGACTTGTTCCTCTTGGTGTGGGCATGGACTCTTACTTCATTCTGTGAGTGATGACCCCCATTATGTACTTTGGGGCTCAAATTGAGGCACATTCCTTTTCTTAAAAAATGAGTTACAAGTGGGAGGAATCCGAGGACCACTTCCAACCACCAGCTGATGAACCAGCCTTAATTGCCAAGTGGTTCCTCGCCCATAGGAAGGGTCTATCTGCTGGGGTACCAGCCACCTGTCCAGATGCCGGGACGGACCCTCCATGGGTGCAGTCACCCCATGCAGCCACGTGGGCCCTCTGGACAGCTTCCCAGAGCACCCTCAGCCCCCGAGGCCGGGTATGTCCCTTGCATACTTGACGAGCTCATTAATGGAGTAGGTAGCGCAGGCCTGGCTGAATCCGGTCAGGTGGGCTGGGTGGTGCTGAAAGAGGGCTGCATGACACCCCCCAGTACAGTTGAGACACCCCCACCACCACCAGCACCCGTTAAGCTGAGCCCTTCCTCCCCTCCAGGCTTTCTGTTCCCCTCCATGGGTGTGGCTGGGCAGAAATCATTTGCCAAGATCTTTTTGCTTCTGTTTTCTCTGGAAGTTTCTCCCTTGGGGTCATGCTGCTCAGGCGGTGCCTTTGAGGAAGAGGGGCTTATGCTTGGTGACCGGAAGGGCTGGGCTTTTCAGAGGTGCCTGAAGCAGCCATGCCGAGAGGTGAGTGGCCCTGGACGGCCAGGGCGCCCCGTGCCTCTGCTCCATAAACATGCTCTCCAGTGTCAAAGGGCAAATGCGCGGAACAGCCACAGCCCTGCTTATCATCCAGGCCCCCAGCTCGGGAACTTGGCTCCAATTGTTGGGCTCTCTGAGGCCTGTGTGTCCTGGGTGGGGAGCACGAAGGCCTCTGGCTGCCCTGGTGTCTGGGCTCGGTGTGGCCACACCTGGTATTCCAGGTCAGACCCCATACCTCTTCCACCAAACAGCAGCCAGCCCCTCCAAAGACCCCTGCCCTGAGTGCCAGAGCTCAGGGGTGAGCGGGCAGGCAGCCTGCTCCAAAGCACCCTTCCCATTTCGGTCAGGGCGGGCGGGGTCTTAGGACTCAGCGGAGGGCCCATGATGCCAGCGGGCGTCAGGCAGAGAGGTAACATGCCTGGGTGGGGTGACACTCTTGGCGGGAGGCGCCCTGACTGAAGCAAGGAGCTCTGGGGGCCCCAGGGACCCGGTGCAGGAGTGTGGAGGGGGACGGTGCCAGCTACGCAGACTCAGGGGGCTCTAGGGAGGAGCCAGGAGGAAGACAGGGGGCCCTCACCTGCTTGACGGCGGCTCGGAAGGCCCCCAGGACAGCCGCGGCGCCCCCGCAGTCCCTCTTCATCCCTGGCATGGTGGTCTGTGGGGGCAGGAAGGGGTGAGAGAGGTGAGTGCATGCTGACCCCCCAGCAACGGTGCTCCCCACCCCGGTCCCCACACCAGGGCCCCAGAGGCACAGGAGATGGCACCAAGTCACCTGAGTAGTCACCCGGGGATCCTCCAGAAGCAATGAGAAGCCAGAGTCAAATTTACCGGGTTGGGGGGCATGTCCAGCTTGAGCAGAGCTTCGGGGTTTACTGAACAGAACTGTGTGAGGTTCAGTGGGGACTTCCAGAACGGCCTGGCTCAGAGGCTGAGCTGTGCCCAAGTCAGCCTGGGGGTCTGTCTGCAGTTCCTCCATGTCACGACCTTGACCACCCATCCAGGTTAATGTGAGCTCTTCCCAAATGTCCTTAGTTACTGTGACACCATCAATCCTACTCCTGCCCCGAGGGCACCTGCCACCTGTCTGCATTCTCGTTTCCTGGGTGACGGGGTCTAGTGAGGGAGTCGCTGGAGACCAAGGGGCCCTCCTGCCACAGAAGTAAACACCATTTCCTATACACTAGTTGAGGGCAGCTAGGCACTTCTACGGTTTATAGGCTCCCGATGCTAATTGACAGGCTCATATTTTAAATTAACAACAGGTCATCGGATGTAAGGATTCAGGACCGAAATGTACCAATTTTTCTGAGCCCTTATTGGATTACACGAGCCGAGAGTTTTAATGGAAAGTATTTTTAGATATAAACTGAGCTGTTTTTACAATTAAGTTGAGCAAAAATGACTCAGCTAGCACTATTGGAAATAAGCTGTTTTGACCTAACCTGCGAGAAACCACGAGATTGTTTAAATGGAATAACAGGGCCTCAAACCGAGAATCAAACCCCCTGCAGAATGGCCACGTGGAAAATGGCTGGAGATGGCCACTGAATCCCCGTGTCCCTGGACACAGAACAAATGTCGCACCACAAACACAGCTCCATAGACTGAGTCAGCCTCAGGGACCCCACCTGGCATTCCTGTTTTTATAAAAGAAACTATTTCCACGGGAACGCCTTCGTCACTCTTGGGTTGCTGTTTGTACCGATGGGGCAGTGGAGACCTGGGGCCTGTGGGGACTGGTGGTCGCTGGGTTCATTTCCAGGTCTTTTAGGAAACAAGGTGCTGCCAACTTCACTCAAGTCTTCTCACCGAAGCAGTGAAATGATTAGCTTTTTAAAAATCTCAACTGTAGAAAAGAGTCATTCCCAACACTGTCTTGGTGGCACGGAAGGGGTAGGGGAGGCCCCGCGCGTGCTCCCTGATGCCCGGTGCTCGGCTGTGGTCAGTCCGCCGCTGGAGCCCAAGCAAGAGTGGGTGCCAAGTCCTGAGCTCAGTGAGCCTCTGCTCTCCCAGTACCGCTGTCCTGGAGGTGGGGTGGGGGGAACCACTGACAGACTCCGGGGATCCAGACGCAGGTATACGCAGACGTTTTCTCGAAAATGGCCAGAGTGAGCCTCTCACCTCCAGGACAGCTGGCATTACTTGGTAAAACTGGAGTTTTCAAGCAAAAAAAAAAAAAATCAGGGTTTTGGAAAACCTGTATCTGCTTCCATGATGGCTTCCTAATACTCAACTTCCTACATGAGATAGATGATGATATTAATGAACGTAATTTTTTAAAATATTGTACACTGAAAAGCATCAAAATCTGGAGGCTTGGCATAACTCTTTAAACAGTATTTTCCAAATGGCACATATGTGATATTATAAAACCGTGCATTCAGACTTCAGGATGGACCCACAGATTTCAATGTGGCAGAGCTCCCAGGCGTGGCTTCAGATTTCTCGTTGTAACTTAGCTTTTAAAAACTCCCACTTGTCAAGTTTTGGTGTAACAGCAAAGAAGAAGGTCCTGAGTTACCTGAAGAGGGTATTAAAACGCTTCTCCTTTTTCTAACTGCTGAAGGACTGGGGCCAGATTTTCTTCTTTATATTTCAACTAAAACATATCACAACAGACTAAATGCAGAAGCAGATATGTGATCACAGCTGTCGTCCACAAAGGCAGACAGTAAAAAGAGCTGCAGAAGTGTAAAACGGTACTACTCTTCCGGTTAATTTCTTTTTTTCATTTTGGAAAATACAGTCCTATTCATAAGACTGCGTTATTTACACTGGCATGCAATGGGGTCATATTGGTCTTTTTAATGAATTAATAACTATCTTAAAATTTTCCCAATTTTAATTTCTAGTAGACAGCTAGCAGACATTGCCCTTATAAATAAAATCTCTTTCGAGATTAGTATTTTTTAAGAGTGGAAGAAGTCCTGAGATGAACACATCTGAGGCCCCTTAATTCACACTGATCCTGGTTTGCCTTGAAAATCTTTGAAAACAGCCAGGACTGTTCCTGCAAAATTGGGAGAGGGTGCCCCTAGCAAAATGACTAACCCTCAGGAAGACTTGCTTCTCACTCCACCCTCTAACAAGCCAACATCTGAATGAGCCCACAGATCCATCCCCCAAAACGCAGCTGCTAATGGGGCAAGGGCCCCTATCAAGGGTGTGGGGAGAGGGTCAACACCAGGTGTTAAAAATTTAAGAACAATAACAAACCGACTAAAAGCTGAGTTGGATCAGAAAGAATGCTGATCACTGAAGAACTGATGCTTTCAAATTGTGGGGCTGGAGAAAACTCTTGGGTGTCCATTGGACTACAAGGAGATCTAACCAGTCAATCCTAAAGAAAATCAACCCTGAATATTCACTGGAAGGGCTAATGCTGAAGCTCCAACATTTTGGCCGCTTGATGCGAAGAGCCGGCTCATTGGAAAAGATCCTGATGCTAGGAAAGATTGAAGGTAGGAGGAGAAGGGGACGACAGAAGATGAGATGGTTTGAAGGCATCACTGATTCAATGGACATGAATATGAGCAAACTCCAGGAGATAGTGGAGAACAGAGGTGCCTAGTGTGCTGTAGTCCCTGGGGTTGGAAAGAGTTGGACACGACTTAGCAGCTGAACGACAACAGAAGCTTGTTTGCTTGTTGTCATCAGTGGTGAAAATATTCTTCCAGAAAAAAACCCCATTGTTGGTTGAAGTGAGTCCTTACCATATAAATAAAAGCTTCAGACCTGCCTGTCTTCCAGAAACATTATCCTACGTGGGCACTAATCACTGCCAGGGGCACAGGCTCCTCAAGGCACTCTGGTTCTGAGGCAGGCAGGCTCTGGAGGTGGCTGGTGTCCACGGCACCTCTGACACGGAGTTCCTGCCTTTGGATGGTGGATTCGGCATAAACACCAGGAGCAGAGAGCCACGCTGCTGCCCACAGGAGCCACCGGGGTTGTGCTGTATAAGACACTTTTACTCCACAGATGTTTGAAAGCTGCTGGAGTCCATCTCAAAGAACCAGAAACATGGACACTGATGATTTGGGGAGTTTCTTGGGAAGTGGGGTCTTTTTTGATCTCTGCTGAGGGACCCTTCTGTTAGAGACTTTCCCTGAGTGTAGCAGTTGCTTCATGTGACACAAAGTCTTCAAAATTAAAGTTAATTGTGCTCTTTTGGATCAACTATGAGTACAGAGACTCACAAACCTGGCATCTCCATCTAGCGAACATAAACATGTGAAGAAGACCAATGTGATAGAGTCACCAACAGACCGGCCAAACTGAAGGCTGGACGGCAGGGCTGTGGCGCTGGGGTATGCCACCACGAGAGAAGGATGCAGAGGTGTCCGTGGACGTGGACGTGAGAAGGACGCCACCACGAGAGAAGGACGCGGAGGTGTCAGCTTTTTCTGTCAGAAATTACTTAATACTATTTATAAGTGTTAACCGATGACTGTTTTCTTTATCTGTACTACAATACTCATAATATTTCACAGCAGATGGTCACGGAGACAGTGGGTATCACCCTAGGACCTTTTCTTCTTCTTCTCCAGATTTTCTGTGTCCTGACTCAGTGCAGGCATGAACAGTCTGCCTCTTGGAGGGGATGGGGCCCCAGGGCCTCCCTCCTGGATGCCTCAACAACTTGCTCTTTCCTCTGACACCTGAGAAGGGGCCACCCTTCCCCATCACATCCCCCAGCCCCGGTCCTGCACCTCACCTTCCCCTTCATGCTGAGACCCCCAGTATCGTAGACGATGCCCTTGCCCACCCAAGTGATGGTCTGGGTGGCTCCATCTGGGGTGTGGCTGAGGACGGCCAGGGCCGGAGGATGGATGGCGGCTTTGCCAACACCGTAGATTCCTAGGGAAAGCACAGCACTCGTCAGTGAGGCTCAGGCCGGGCCAAGTGGAGGACTCCTGGGAGTCCCCCAGAAACACTGCTCTCCCCACAAACAGCTGCTGGCCTGTGGGTGTTCCTCTGGGCCACAGAGCCTGGCCATGTGAACCAAGTTCCCCGCCCTCTCCTGCCCCTGGCCGATGTGGGATTGGGGGATGCAATTGCGTGCTATGTGAAATAGTGTTGTTAGGCAAGAAGCCTTGCTGAGAAAAAAAAAAAATTGTATCATTCCCAGAAAGCAGTGAACAGGACTGCAGAATGAAGAGATTTTGGATAATTCTTCAAGGCCGTTCCAGCCCCCTCACCCTCCCATCACTGACCCCTCCATGCACTCAGCAGGCAGCTCCCTTTCCCAGCTCACCCCTGCTGCTGCCTTGCTGTCAGTTTACACGCCCCAACTTCTTGAGAAAACCATGGCTTGCTGTGGGCAGAGGCCACACCTCAAGGTCCCCTGATAATCTAACCAAAAAACTGTAGCAACCAGGACAAGAGCCGGTAATGGCTGCCTGACGAACTCCTACTCATCCTGCAAGACCTGCTGCGAGTGTCACCTCCTCTGATGCGTTCCCTGACAGGACTGCCTCCAGCTGCAACTGGCTTACATGACTGTGATAGGCAGCTCCAACAAGCCCCCACGGATCCCCTCTGGGCATTCATGATCATGTGGATCCTCTCCCCTCCCCCATGAGGGCAGGACTGCGCTTCTCAATTTCTCAGGACGTGGCAGGAATCATCCAAGATGAGGTTACAGAAATAGAACTGGCCTCTGGCTTGAGTGCTCTTTCTTATCTCTTGTTCAGAGACCTCACTCTGAGAGGAGCGGCTGCCATGTTGCAAGCTGCACAAGGACAGGCCCACATGACAAGGAGCAGCCAGCTAGGTCCCTGACGGCAGGGCCATGAGTGAGCCTTGCTGGGAGCCCATCTTGGGCCCCAGGTGAGCCTTCAGATGACCGCAGCCCCAGTTAACACAGGTATCACGCTCTGGAGAGACCCTGGGCCGGACCCAGCTAAGCCACGCCCAGTTCCCCACCCACAGACCTGCACTGGAAGGACCGTGTTGCTTTCAGCTGCTGCCTTCTGGGATAACTGGTTTTGCAGCCACAGATAACCACCACAGTGACCTTCCCAACCCTGTTCTAGCTGTCATTGCACCTTAGTGCCTGGGAGGTGGGAAGGATGGGCCTGGCAGTCGGGGAGGGCTCTCTAAAGAGGTGGTCTGTGAGATCATATTGGGGGAAGAGTATCCCAGGGAGAAAGTGCCATGAGAGCAGGTCTTGATGGGGATATGAGCTTGCGTATTCGAGGAATAGAAAGGCCCTGGGAGCAGGAGAGCAGCGCCAGGGAGGCTGCAGAGGGGGCGGACGGGGAAGGACTTGGACCCTGTGGCTTCCAGGATCTGAATCAGGATCTGAATCGCTGCCTCCTCTTTCCTCTGGGGATGGGCTGCTTCCCAGGGTCTGGCCTGGGGGCTGGACACAGGCTGGTTTCCTGTGGGGTGAAGCTTGGAACAGCATGACATGTGGCCTGGCAGCTCCCCAGCCCCCCAAGTACCCCAGGCCTCTGCTGAGGCCAGGACCCAGGAGGACTGGCCCCCACCCACCTCCAAATCCTCTCGCCTTCAGCTCCTCATCTCGGATAACGGTTGGGACAATCCCCAGTTCTTTTCCAACTTTCTTAATCTCCTGGATGTGTTCATGGAAAAAACAACAACACACAACACGTGAAGATGGCTTAAAATGAGGGTGAGGCCAGGGACAGGGGTGAGCAGATGCCTTGTGGTGGGAGAGGGGTGGGCTGGGAAGCTGAGGCCCTGACTCGGCTCTAAGCATGATTAAACCCAGGAGAGGAGGTTTAATCACCTCCAAACTCTGCGATTTCCTGTGGCTCATGGCTCGAGTCCTGCATGGGGGCCTCGAGGAGGAGGCTGTGTCCTCCCTCCACTCCCGGCTGAGGCCCGGGGGCCCCTCGGCTCCGGGTGGATGGCGGGACTCTGTCTGCAGCGGCCTGTGGCTTCCCCAGATGAGGTGAGGAGACTGTGGACCGTCCCCTGGCAGCCCTGGGATTCCTGACTGTCCCTGGGGTCGATCAACACCATCCCAACCCAGCTGGACCCTAGGGCCACGAACCTCTAGGAAGGTGTCTGTGTTCATCTCATTGCAGGGTGTGTCCACAATTCGGGCTGCCAGCCGCACACCTTCCGTGGCGCTTGTTAAACACTAGGAGAAACAAAAGGCTGTCACTGAGGTCCTGGGACAAGGTGGAAGGTGTCCCTCATTGCCAACAACCAGGACCCACAAGTGTCAGAGGCACACATCTCCCAGGGGAGGCTGGGCAACAAGGGCAGGTGGAAGGGAAACAAGAGTTGTACCCATAACCCCAGCCGTCTACAGAAAGACCCCTATGGCTGCAGAACCACAGAGGAGCCCTTTGGCCTAGCATCCTCTCCTGATCTACATGTGCCCCTCCTTGCTTTCTGAGCCTCGTCTCCTGTTCTGCCCTCTACTCTGGTGGTGGGTGGCCTCCTGCCTAGCCCTGAGTGCACACCTCGTCCAGCCTCTGCCAACCCTATCCCCCTCTCCCAGGAAGAGGTGACCTCTGTTATGGGAATCTGAAGCCCTGACCACCAGGGGAGGGTAACAGGAGGGTTTCAGGGGGTACTCAGGCTTCAGTGAGGTCAAGAGGATGGGACCCCATGATGGGATTAGTGCCCTTGTAAGAAAAGGACGCAGCTGCAGAAGCCACCCTGATTTGGGACAGCTAGGCTCTGAGATGGCCAGCCTCTGGGAGTTTGAGAAACAAGCATCTGTGGGTTAAATCCTTGTTGAGGAGCTGCTGTCATGGTTGCCCAGGCAGACCAAACACCCCCGCTTCTCTAGCCAGGGTCCCAGACACCCTTCGAGGTACTTCTCTCAAAGGCCACATGCTCCAGGAGCCTCTTGGAGCCTTGCAATGGAGAAAAGGCTCCTGGACCCGCTGGGGAGGCGTTTTTCTCGTGTGGGCCCCGTGGAGTGTCCCAGACCCTCACTCATCTTCCTGGGCACCTGATGCAATATTGCTCTGGCCATGGGGCAAGAAGGGAAGGACACAGACAGCTGGGCCTTGTGCAGAGGGCATGCTCAAGTCTCTCTCCCCTCAAAGCTTCTGCCAAGAGCTCCCATGCACCTGACTCAGCCCTGATGCTCAGCTCTGCCTCCCTGCTCTGTCCCACCTGGCCCCTCAGCACCCAGCCCAGGGCCTGGCTGCCTTAAGAGAGAAATGGAGTGTAGGTTTGGCAGGGATGTGGACAGCATCCAGTTTCTTGTTGCCTCTTCCAGGCCCACAGGAGTGGGGAGGGCAGCTCTGGGTCCCTAACGCCAGCCCAGCTGCCTCCCAGGTCCCTGCCTGTTCCCAGGGACAGGGGTTTAGGGGTGACTAACCCCTAAACCTCAGAGGCAGAGACTTGACAGCTCAGATCTGAGGTGTACCATGTGGTCCCCACAGCCTGGCAGCAGGCCCTCCCCAGGGAGGGTGAAGGTCCCCACCTGTGGGCATCAGAGACCCTTGGCTGCTGTCTGGGAGTGCATCAGCACCCTGAGGGTTGTCTCAAAGGAGGAAGGGTGCCGGCCTCATGATCTTGTGAAAGCAGGGCTCCTCCATGTGGTGCAGCAGTGGCTCAGGTGAGAGGGTGCACCTGCAGGGAGGGGCCCGCACCTCACCGTGCCTTGATCTTGTCAGAAAGCAGCATCATTCACTCACTCATTCATTCATCCACGTCTATGTGAGTGCCTGCCTTGCACCGGGCTCCACACTAGACTCTGAATCCAAAGAGGACCAAGGACGTGAGTCCAGCAGAGACTCACAACATTGTTCCATTAAATGCAACGGAGAAGGAGGGTATGAGAGGCCAAAGGGACCCAGGTGGGAGGGAAAGGCCACACGCGGTGTCAGAACCTCACACTTACAATCCCAGACAGGAGGGAAAGGGGGCTGATGGACGGCAGCTGTGGTTAAGGGTCTACCCTTTGCTGGTGTGGCTGCACTCAGTCATTTAGTGTCTCTGAGCCTCAGTTTGTTCAGCTCTCAAGCGGGAAGAATAGCAGGACTCATCTCATGGGGCAGTTGTGGAAATCAGGTGTTTGTGCACAGGTGTGCTCGGAGCAGAGCCTGACATCTGACAAGCACCTGGGAAGCACTGGCCCTTCCCTGGTCATGAGGTGGTAGGAAGCAGGATGCCCAGAGGGGGGCATCTTGAGGCTGCCAGGCCATTAGGAGGCTGCTGCCTGGTCCCAGAGAACCAGGCAGGCGCCGTAGGATGGGTGGGGCGTCAGAGCCAGGAAGACCCACCAGCCCACTGGCTCCATTACACACAAGAGGACTATTAGGCACAGAATCAAGTCCCCCCCAAACTGGATGTGGGCATGGGGCTCCCACACCAGAGAGAGGCACAGAGGCTAAACTCAGATGTACAATCTCAAGTGAGGATGGCTCTCAGCTGGCAGGTGGGAAGGGTGTGGGGAGGAGAGAGGGCGCCAGGTGGGTGTGGGCCCTTCAAGGAAGGATGACAAGTGCTTGAGTCTGGCAGGTTTGGCCCCTAGAAGACAGTGTCAGGAAGGGGATGGGCAAACTCCAAGCTGGTGAGCTGAGTGAGGAAGGGAGTTAAGACAAGCCAAGCAATCAGGCCATGTTATTAAAAGTTTGAAGAGCAAGGTGGTGAGATAGTGGATGAGGGGGTGCTAACAGGCCTTGAGACAGAGTGAAGGGTGAGGGAGCAGAAAGGACCACCTGAGTCTGGCATTTGGAAAGGGGGCTGCAGGTGGGAGGGCGAAATCACAGCCACAGGTCTGGGAGGGTCACCTGGCAGCCAGCCCACCCACGGATTCAAAGCTGGAAATTACCTCCAGCCTTGCCTCTCTTCAAAAGGATTATTCGAAGGACCAAATGAAATAACATATGTAAAAGTGCACCATAAAGGGTAATGTGATATATACACGGGTGGGATTATTAGTATTAAAACATGAAAGCGCCTGGTGTGAGGTAGGTGCTCATTAACACTGGCTGAATGGAATTGAATCCTGAGAACAAGACCAGCTTGTGGGAGGGAGCCTGTGGCCTCGCTTTGGAAAGGCCCTGGGGGCCTGCTCTCTGCAGCAGCAGCAGCCCTGTCCTGTCCTCCCAGGGAGTGTGGGGGAGAGAGCACTGCCCAAGCTGGGGATGGAGGGGGCATGGTCTGAGCTTCCAGACACCCACTTGCAAAGTGGACACTTCCACTGGCCCGTTGTCTTGTCCAACCAGGAAAAACTCCACCGTGACGGTCTTCTTCTCTGGGCGCCGAGATGCCCCTGAGCGGTGGGTGAAGAGGGGGAAAGCGCGGGCCAGGGCGCAGGCGGAGGCGAAGGCATCAGACCGCTCACAGACCATCTGCAGCACCAGAGAGCAGAGCTGTGGTGAGGGGAGCAGAGCCGGGAAGGGGACCCCGGGGTCGCCCCATGGGAGCCCCTGTCAGGAAGTGCTTGGGCCCCACAGCCGGGTCAGAGGCCACTGTGGAAACAATCTGGCCAGAGATGCCCCAGCAGGGCCTGCATCCCAGGGGCCTTCCCCGGAACCACGGTCCCATGATGGGAGAAAGAAAATGTCAGCCGCCAGATGTGGTCCACCGCCTCCCGAGACCCAACAGCCGGACGTGCAGGGCCGCACAGTGGATGTGGGCTCAGGAGGTCTGGGTGGGAGTCTCAGATCTGCCACCCACACTGGTCTGGGGTGCTTACGTCTCTGGGACCTGTTTCCCTGTCTGTAAAGCTGGGGTTGCAATGTCCAGCTGTGGAGCAACGTCCACTTCTGAAGATACTGTGGCCAGAGTGCTCTGCGGTCCCAAGGGCTGAGCCGCAGCACAGCCAGCACACTGCACAGGACCTGCAGCCTGGGTGGGGGTCTTGCAGGGCCAGCCTCTCAGGAGCACTCACCAGAATGCACCGATGGGTCCCCGGCGGCAGGCAGGTCCGCACCAGGCGGGTGATGAAGTGGGCGGCCGAGGGGCTGTTGTGGCGGCTCACCCTGGAGGGCAGGGCGGCCACGGTGGCATAGTTCAGGTAGAGGGGACAGCTGTCCGTGGGGTTGGGGTTGAGCGTGCTTAGCGCGGCCTGCCAGAGCTGGATCAGAAGGGGAGACACAAGACAGACACCAGACTTCAAACGGCTGCCTGCCAGGAGCACTGCGTGTGGACACCGGGATCGCTCGCTAAATGGGCACTTTTGCAGCTTCCCTGGCACCCTGGATCCCTAATTAAGACGTGTCACATCTCACTAGATAAGCGCGTGTGCGTCTGCTGGCACACGTCCACCCTTGTGGGATTAAGCACTGGGGACTTAAAAGGCCAGTTTGGGGGCTGCTTTGCCACAAAGGCACTGGCGTGAGACCAGTCAGGGGTCCTGGAAAGGGGCAGGCGTCACCGCCACGAGGGTTCCGGAAGGTGGGTTCGGAAGGCGGCGTCAGGGCCCCTCGAGGGCACTTCCTTCGCACCTAGTGGGCTCTGCCAGCTCTGCCCACGAGCCTGAGGCCCGGGTGGGTGCAGGGCACGAGTGGCCTCCGGGCGGGGCTGCTGGACGGGAGCCCAAGCCTCGGGTTCTCTGGAGGCGGGCGGCCCCTGGCCTCGCCGGCAGGCCTAGTCCGCCAGGCGCACCCGGCCGGCTGACGGGCGGGCTGGGGGCGCCGGGCGGCCGAGGCGGGGCCTCCGCGGCCTCCCCGCCGGCCCAGCCCCGCCCGGGCTCCGCTGGCCGGCGGGGCGGCGCATGGCGGCCGGCGCGGCCCGC